>CM046857.1:20191111-20726313 GCA_025617745.1 Heliocidaris erythrogramma | reverse complement strand
CCAAACTTTAATAATCCTTCTATACTGCCACGAATGCGTCTACACTGGTGCCGAACTGTCTAAACCTTCAACAAGTTTGTGGCGCAATTCGCATCGTCGTCAGGCTCTGAGTTGAGTACAGATTTGCTACTAGTGTTACAAAAGCAAAGTGTCTTGTTGTTATTATGGCACCATAAGCATTTCTTGTTATGTATATATTTTCATTACTTTCAAATGATGAAATCTTTGCTGTTGCCTATGAAGAGACCACACAACACAGAACTTGACAGACGCAAATAAATACAATTATCTTGTACCATGTTCAGTTGCAAATATTTGTATCTTTATTTTATTCCACATTAGTGAAAAAAAGTTTGTTGGGCATTGTGTTCCACAATACATCAATGAAAGTGGATTTAAAAAATGGAACATTGTCTAAAACACATAGGCAGTATTACAAAGTTTTAGTACACAGCTCACACATTTGTATTATGTATTACAGTTCGGGGCACTGTTGTTTTTGTGTGCGTGTGTACCGTGTGTATTCTATTTTTTTATTTTTTTATTTTTTTTTTGGGGGGGGTAGGGGTACAAATTTCTTTTGGCATTGTGTTTACAAAACATCCATGGAAGTATTTGAACAATGGGCAATCTTCTAAAAACATAGGCATACCATAAAATCTGGGGTGCAGAGCTCACACATTTAGAATGTGTTAAACGATTTGGGGCACTTTTTTATTTTTTCCAAACACAATGAGGCAGTGTGTAACACCAACATTCGGGTAGTTTTAAACAAATTCTCCATACTAAAAGTAATTGTTCAGTTTTAATCCTAATATTATAAGCAATAATATATTTAAATATATAGCATCTACAATATTTTAAAAGAACTATCGAAATATATAAGAAATATGTTGACACACCTAAACAGCGTTATTGGATAAAAATATTTTTTCTTTGACAATGGCAATCACAAATATATGTTTGAAATATAATATTCCAGTACTATAACAATATGCAAAGAGTACACCAACCCATAAAAGATGATAAGGTAGTGTAAAATCCTGGCAATGGTGTTAATTTCTTTTGATTATACATATATCCTAATAATTAAAATCACTATTTCAGAAAATAGTATATGCACAAATATAAAAATATAAATTGTAAATAACGCAAAAGATCATTAAAAAAAATAATAAAACAAACAACATTGAATCAAACACAATTTTCCATGAGGTTGCAATACTGTTATTTCAATATCATCGAATAAACTGTACATGTACAGGTCACAATATGCGATTCTTGAAAAACTGTAAATAAGATAACTTATACAGTGACAGCTCATTACTAAGAACAATGTTATAACAAACTCTTGTTAACCTTGTAAATTTGTAATTCTTGGTTCTTTGTTTTACATTAAGCCCTGATAATGACAAGATTTCAATATATCATGGTAATTTCCCTGATGTCTACAAATTGCAATTGCGCGCAATAAACACAAATCATTGGTGCTTGCGCAGATGTCTCTGTTAACTTTATGCGGGCACAGCCATCTTTGCGCAGTCATTAACCAATGACTTGTCCTGATTTTGATTTGTTATGACAATTAACTTTGTTTTACTAACATAAAAGAATACGGCCCGTGATGTACATTCCATATCAGCTGCATCTGTATGTTTCTTTACACAAAAAGAAGATATACCAGCATTGTCCCTTTCAAGGGATGTATAACTTGCTCAGAGATTACACTTTCTTTCAGTGTTGAAAGCTGAATATATGTCCCAGGTATATTCCACATTATAAACATTTCATAATATATAAATCCATCATGATTAGATATAAACATTATGCATAATCTATCATATAACATACATTGCATATACATGTACATGTAAAAATCCACGACAGTACATCACATGAATTGTGGAATCATTAAAAAAAAACACAACAAATAAACAAAATATTTCATACAATGCTCTTCTAAAATAACAGAATCAAATGAAAAGCTACTAATAGTCAGCCTCATAAAAAGTAGCTCATCTAACCCCGTTACTAATTCTGTAGAAAGTATACCCTGAATGCGACACAGGCCACTTGGTTTATTTGGTTGATGATTTATTTTACCTTACTGCTAAGAAAGCAAGTACTGTATGCTCGTAGGAAGTGGCGGATCCAGGAATTTGAAATAGGAGTGAGGGAGCGAAGGGTGTGGGTAAAAATCACATAACAGAAAAATTAAAAGGGGGGGGGGGGGTGCACCCTTGGCGCCCCTGCCACTCTTCCCAGTGCTCATAAGCTAAAGACTGTCAAGCTGGATAAGCTGGTATGGAGGTGCCATATTTACAAAACCCGAGATGGCATAGTCTAAGGCTAAGACACATGCTTGCATTAGTAGTAAGAATGATAATTATAGCTACGTTAAATTGTGCAAATATCGATATCAGGGGATGCTCAAAGCACCTACAAAAGTTTTACTTCTACTAGCTTCAGCAAAGGCTGCCATAAGGCACTGAAAGCACTGAAAGAATTACTTGCGACCAAGGGCAGTATTCTGAAAACTATGTTATCTTTTATGTTAAGGAAAACTATGTTAATTATCATAGAAATTGAAATTGCGCGCAATAAACACTAATCATTGGTGCTTGCGCAGATGTCCCTGTTAACCTTCCGCGGGCACAGTCATCGTTGCGCAATCATTAACTAATGACTTGTCCTAATTTTGATTTGTTATGACAATTAACATCGTTTTACTAGCATAAAAGTTAACATAGTTTTCAGAATACGGCCCCTGATTTTGATTTGTTATGACATTGTTTTTATTTACTAAAATAAAAGTTAACATAGTTTTCAGAATATGGCCCCAGGTATCAATTTACATCACCTGGTCTAAGAGTGGCAAATGTAGATTAATATCATGCGGAAAGATTTTAGTGCAGTGGCTGGGACTCGAACTGTGAACTACTTGTTCCACAGGCATACATGCAAACTGTAGAATTTCTACCGCTTCATATATAAATTCTGCTTATTTATTTGCTCTTCTTATTCTCCTGACGATGGCCAGAGCATTCTGACCGGAACGTGGAGTTATTCCAAGTCACATGGTTGTACCGCAAACCTTTTTTTCTGAATAAACACCCTTATTAACAGCTAACAGTGTCTGTAATTAAATCTCTGTTATGGGTGTTTATAAAATCATAAAAGAGAAGAAATCACCATACTCCTTTAGTATTTAGTATTTATATTTAGGGTATGCTGCTGATAGTCTTTATTCATTATATCAGACTACAGATACTATAGAATGTACCTTAATAAAGCAGAGTATGGTTAACCCGTTGGTATAACATGCATTTCCCATAGACTCCAGCCCAAGTTATCTTGTGTTAAGCATTCAACGGGTTTAAAAAAAAAACCCATCATGGAAAATATATTCAAGATACAAACGATGCACCCGAGTTGAGGCTGCGTGTATCTATCCGTACAAAGCCGTCAGGCTGAGTGCGATAGGTGCATATAAAGCCTCAATGAGAGCGGATACAATAAAGAATGAATGAAAACTCCTACAACCTTGTTATCTCATTCAAAAACAAGTCTTTTTTTAAAGACTGGTCCATATCATTATTGATGACAAGTACCGGTACATGTAAATCAAAATTTTAGTAGGTTTACTCTAGCACGCACACAAAGTATAAGCGCACTAACCTCTACACACGCCCGCGCGCAGTGGTACGCGTGTATTAGCTAAAACATAGTATAAGTGCACTTAACCCTATTAAGTGCCCTACTGAATTCCTGCATTCCCATAGACTTTACACAGGACCCATTCGGTTTCCGGTACATAATGGGTTTAAAATTGATGGATAGTATTGCAAACTATTGCACGTTATTTAATGCAAAAATGTGTGATACGTCTAAAAATATGAATCACATGTGACTGCATTCAACCAATCATTTGATTAGGATCTGGGAGTGATTTGAATAATAATTAAACGAAAGCAATATTACTATTATCATACATATCAAGCATATTTCCAATTCTAATTTCAACTTTCAAGATTTGATAGGCAATAAAAATGAGGAAATAAAGTCCATTTGCATACATGATTCATTATTATATGTATATTGTATATATTTTTGCATAAGTTCCAAAGTGTATTTATTGTGCTATATTAACCGCTTAAATAACACTCTAATCTATGCCTAATAAACATATGCGACAAATAAGTTGGTCTAGCAGTAACGTCTATGAGCAGCTCTTTGTATTCGCCTAAAAATTGAAGGATGCATTTCATAAAAAGAATTCAGTTCAATTCAATTCAATTTACTTTTCATGCAAACATGTATAAAAACCAGTGATAAATTAATTATATTACATAAATAAATTATATTTTATTAACAATATGTGAAACATAAATATATTGATAAATATTAATAATACTACTACTACTACTACTACTACTACTAATAATAATAATAATAAAAATAATCTGGACTTATATAGAGTCTAATACATATACAAATATATCATTACCCCTGTCACTGGATTCAGGCTTGCAAACAAGAAATGCATGCACCTTCTCTTCTCCATTTGGGCAGCATTCCAGCCTTTTTACGGGTGCGCACATGCTAATCCAATCACATTGACACAAAAAACAATAAAAACTGACATTTTCATATATTATCAAGAAAGATCTGAATGGATATACAGCTTTTCAGCTTCAAGTTTATAAATACCCATTATGAAGTCTTGACCTTTCTTTTACTACATATACACACATCATATAATATAAGCAGTGACATGTCATTTAAATCCTCTACAGTATATCTTTATCCTTTCATTAAAAAGCTAAAACACTTAAAGCTGTTGGATATAATTTGCTTTTATTATCACATGCATATATCCTTAGATTCATCCCAAGCTATTTTGGTAGTATTCGATGGCTCGTATTTTGCGCAAATTTAAGCCCGACCGTGGGAGTCTAAAGTCGAGCTTTAACCCGTTGACTACTGAATTGTCTAACTCCCATAGGCTTAATACTAGGGCCACCCGGTTCCTGTAGTCTATGGGTTAACCCTTTTGAGACAATTGACATTTGTGGTTTGGCTCAATAACTTTTGATTCAGAACTCTAACAAATATACCAGATGCATTAGTAGAAAGAGAAAAGAAATTCTGCACACACTGTGTCCATTTTCTGTTGCATGACCATATTGTGTTTGACGACAGGAATTTTAAAAAAGAAAATAAGCTTTAAAATCCTTAAATTGGCAACATATTAAGAAGTTTAATATCATTGTTTTTTCATTGAAATTGGCAATTTTGTCAACTTTTTGACAACGTTCCTAACCATGTATATTATTTTCGAGGACATATCTTATTAGAACCATGTAGCACTAAAAGAAAAATATTATTGTTGCCAATTTGAAGAACAAAATGTGATCAATTTAGCCCTAAAACAATTCCTGTCATGAAAGGGTTAACAAAGGAAGTTAGATTGAGGTCCAAGTTTTCCTTTTGTTAAACATGACTGAAAGTGATTTGGTGACTTTGTAGAGTCTAGATAAAATCTGAGCTGCCTGGCCTTACATGCTATCAGTGTATGTAATATGGTGTAAAAATGAAGCCCAGAGAAAACAAGAGCCCCAGGGGGCACGACGCTCACCTGAGGTGGATCAATTCACATCTAGTGCAGGGGCCCCTATAAGGCCACCCAGAAAAATTTCATGAACAACTTTCATTCTTCATCTATAGAGGTATCTCTATACACAATACCAAGTCTGAGCTTCCTACCAAGTTCGGTTAAATTCCAATCATGTGTTTTGGAGAAGAAGCTGAAAATGTAAAAAGTTTATGGATGGTGGACAACTTGCCCCACCCCCCCCCCCCCCTCAAGTATGTTACCCCCACAGACCCCCTATAGGGCCACCCAGAAAAAATTCATGAACAACTTTCATTTTTCGTCTATAGAGGTATCTCCATACACAATACCAAGTCTGAGCTATTCCTGGTTCTGGAGAAGAAGATGTTTGAAATTTACATAGCTTTTACACTTGGGGGCCCTCCCCCTGGCCCCCCTGGGGGCCACATGTACCATTTTAGCAACTTTGGATCCCCTAACCCTAAGGATGATTCCTACCAAGTTTGGTTGAATTCCGATCATGTGTTTTGGAGAAGATCAGAATGTACATTTTGCCTGGCAGTGCCCCCCTCCAGTATGTTACCCCCACAGGGCCCCTATAGGGCCACTCAGAGAAATTTCATGAACAACCTTCATTCTTCATCTATAGAGGTATCTCCATACACAATACCAAGTCTGAGCTATACCTGGTTCTGGAGAAGAAGATGCTTGAAATTTACATAGCTTTTACAATTGGGGGCCCTCCCCCTGGGCCCCCCTGGGGGCCACATGTACCATTTTAGCAACTTTGGGTCCCCTACCCCTAAGGATGATTCCTACCAAGTTTGGTTGAATTCCGATCATGTGTTTTGGAGAAGAAGATCAGAATGTACATTTTTCCTGGCAGCGCCCCCCCCCCCCCCTCCAGTATGTTACCCCCACAGGGCCCCTATAGGGCCACTCAGAGAAATTTCATGAACAACATTCATTCTTCATCTATAGAGGTATCTCCATACACAATACCAAGTCTGAGCTATACCTGGTTCTGGAGAAGAAGATGTTTGAAATTTACATAGCTTTTACAATTGGGGGCCCTCCCCATGGGCCCCCCTGGGGCCGTATTCTGAATCTTTTATGTTAGTAAAACGATGTTAATTGTCATAACAAATCAAAATCAGGACAAGTCATTGGTTAATGATTGTGCAAAGATGGCTGTGCCCACGTAACGTTAACAGAGACATCTGAGCAAGCACCAATGATTAGTGTTTACTGCGCGCAATTTAAATTTGTTATGACAATTAACAGTTTTCCTTAACACAAAAGATAACACAGTTTTCAGAATACCGCCCCTGGGGGCCACATGTACCATTTTAGCAACTTTGGGTCCCCTACCCCTAAGGATGATTCCTACCAAGTTTGGTTGAATTCCGATCATTGGTTTTGGAGAAGAAGATGAAAATGTAAAAAGTTAACGGACGACGGACAAATTTCCATCGCAATAGCTCAATCGAGCCTTAGGCTCAGGTGAGCTAAAAAAGCACATGTGCTTCACAAAAGTACCGGTAAGCATATGCAAGTGACTGGAAATGCCAGACTCAATATCCCCCTATAGACTCAGTGTTAGACTAAAGCGTGTGGCCATATGCTTTCGTAAATCGGAGTATTCAGTCATAGATATCTTAATAATAGCATTATATATTTGAAAACCTTTATATGCCTGGCTATTTATTTTATCCATCTGAACATTATTATTATACACGACAGATGTTTAAAATTTATTAAATCAAGCCTCCACAAAGTTACTGAATCCCTTTAAGACAGAGTGTCAGGTTTAAACTCAACAGCAGAAGACCAACCAAAGGGTTTTACAAATTCAATCCAGATTCATGTTTTGTGCCCTCTGCCACGATGCTCACAGATCCTTCAAAATATCCCAGATGAAGCTGTGAGACTTTGGGGACCTATTTGATACACAATCAGGGTTTGGGATCACTTTGACCTTTGACCGGCGGGCTTCTTGCGTGTGAGCGCCTCTCGAAGCATCTTCTCCAGGTTACCGACAGGGAACTCTATGGTTAGGGTGACCAGTAAGGCAACGACGTGAGCCAGGAGAAGGAATGACGCAAACATGTAGATCTGTGTAAAAGAGAAATATGAGAAAGAAGGCATGATTTACTCTTTCATTTATGTGCCAAATTTGGGATTCTTCAAGAAAACTTTCATCAATTTCATTACCCAAAATTTGAGATTTCCTGAATAATGCTATATGATTACATTCATTTAACAGTAGTTTAAGGTTTTGTTTAGGTTTGTGTTATTGTCAGTTGTTTCCTACTGTTCATGCCAATCAGTTTCTTATCATTAATTGTTGCCTTTAGTTTGTGCCGATCAGCACTGATGACAAATAAAAAGATAAGGGTCAAGGATGTAAACTTGAAGAGCTTCATCTGCTTAGTCACTGCTTCAAGAAAGTCTTGATATTTTCCTCTATTACAGTCAAACCTGTCTATAGCGGCCACCAAAAACTACTTTTTGTGCATGACGCTACGGCTCGACTCGATATTGGTGGCCGCTATACGCGGTCAGATATTGACCGAGGGATACATTATGGGTGGCCGCTGGCCGCGTTAGGCAGGTGACCGCTATATGCAGGGTCTACAACACAGTAATATCCTGCGGGGGATTTTTTGGTGGCCGCTATAAGCAGGTGGCCGCTATAGACAGGTGGCTGCTAAGACAGGTTTGACTGTACTTAAAAAATATATGCATTAGTGGAATTAAACAAGTCAGATTTGGCTAAAGTCAAAGAGAATTTCAAGTCCCGATGTTGAAAAGAATGTGTCTTAATTTCATACCATAAGTTGAAGTCAGATAATGCTCTGTCCACATACAGATCTAATTCACTCAAACTGCCCAGTAAGTATTTACACTCTCATCATCAAAACGATTACGTTGTTTTATTGTTTTTATCTTGTACATTACATTTAACCATTGCAATTCAGCTGCAAGAATGGAATTTGATCAATAAAATCCTTCATTCAATCAATCAATTATATTCTACAGTTATAAGCAATCAAGAAAACTATAGACATTTCCATCTCCCCTGTCATTATTTTCTAGGGTTCTACCCTTACCAAGGTGATCATGGACCAATGGAAAGGCACAGCCTGGGCAAAGCTATAGAGATAGATGACAACTGGATGGAAAAGGTATGTGGAGTATGTCAGCCGACTTAAAGGAACCCAGAAAGGCCAGCTCAGAAAGTCGTTGACGATACCTGCAAAACACAAAAAATAATATTGTAAGGGCTACGTGTACTTGAAAGAAACAGATTATTAGACAAAAAAACAAATCAGCATGACCACATCACTTTCTTTACCACTATTCTTACAATTTTAATATCATGAATGAATTTTTCAAGCAATGAATTTGAGGGTTACATTTGTCTATTTCATTGTCATCTGGCTTTAATTTTAAGGGTAGGCCTTCTGGTAGTCTGTCTCTAAGACCCACTTTCACAAAAAATTTCGAACCAGTACATTTCACACTTTCTGACTTTATTCTTTCAAGTCTTACCAAGTTTTCAAAAATCAGTCATACCGTTACTGAATCATGTGACCTTTAGTGACCTCATGTCAGCCCGAAAACAGATATTTTCTGAGTTTTGTGTACAAAACGAATGGAAAGTGCATTTCCTGATGTTTCTCCTTTATCACCTATAATATCTTCTTTAAGCTGTAATTATCATTTATTCTAACTGAATACTGGTTCAGATCACACTCTGAAACAACAGACTTAAAAACACAATAAAAACGTTAAAGTTGAAAAACAAAAAATACATAAGAAATTCGTAAAACATTGGAATACATTTTGTTCTTATGTAATAATGTTTTTAAGGTTTAGAAAGAACTTCTTGCATTAAAGTTTTATCTCCAAGCCCCTCCTTTACTTGATTATCAGTGGCAAATGTATATTTATGCATAAATTTAATGTAATATTAAATTTAAAAAAGAAAAGATTTACATTACCCTAACTGCACTGGTCCCAGGCCCCCCTCCATATATTTAGTGATTGCATCGCGACCGCTGGCAATTTCAGATTCTCTTGCGCACGTTTTGATACATTTGTCCATATCAGACAAACCTAGGGGGTGTTATATGCTAATTAGTATGCACATGTCATTAAAATTGCTAATTGTAAATAGTAAATTTGCATATTAATAGTTTATGCAAATCTGTTGTACACATACAAATATATAAGAATTGATTTATTTCACATTTGGGAAACATTATTCTTCATTATTACAGTTTTCATGTAGTTTTCTACTTGTTTAGGCTGAAATTATGAAAATATCCCCAAAATGCATAAAATATGCATTATGAATAATTAATTAGCTAATTATTCAAAAAATTTGCATAATTGATTAAAATTAATCACACCATCAGATTCAGCATGTGAAGATCTATCGATATGCAAATTTTCAAGTTCATTGGACATTGCGTTTCCGAGATCAATGGGGGGGGGGAGCAAAATAGCCCAGTTCAGTAAGGGTTAAAACAACAATGGATTTCACAATTGAAGGTTTCGGTAACACCATGTGGGAGCCTCTGTGAAAAGGCTGTTGATATATTCTTTCGTGAAAAGAAAATTAACCCACTTATGGGGCGTTTAGACGAATTTAGCAGAACTGAAAGGAAAGGAAAGAGATGGAATTGCAATGAAATTAAATTTAAACACTTACACAAGACTATTTTGGTGTTTGTACACCAAAAATGAAGTGAAATGGAAAGGGGAAAGAAGAAAAAGGAGGAAAGAGTGATTGAGATCAGGAAAAGTTCTGAGCAGGTCAGAGAAGTTTGGAGAGAGTAGTTCTGAAAAGAACTGTTTGTATTCCTCTGTAGAGTAGTTCTGAAAGAGAGTTTCCGAACTACGGTAATCTTTCGGTAAAGGAGTATATCTGTCTCGACGCGTTTCGAACAGTGTGCTCTGTTCATCGCCAGGAGATTAACTCGATGAAAACTACAGTGCGGCGAGTATTTATGCAGTTTTGCGGACCGGGGTACCGTTACCGCGCGAGCCCGTGATCGCCATTCCGGGCCTCTGATTGGTCCGTTAGCGGCAGTGGGCGTGGCTTACGGTTGTGTGGTCTAACTGTGTGTCTGTGTCAGAAGTTTGCCGCGCAAATGTCTAAGTCTATTGTTAGTCGTTTCCTGTCGGGTCCGTTAATCTGTTTAGAGATTATCGATTGGCGTAAAGTGGTGTATTGTGTTGGGGGTTGTAAAATTAATGTAGTTTAATGTTGTCATGTATTTCTGTTTAGGAGAGGTCGCCAAATGTCGTTGATGACTAGTCCGCTGTCCTGTGGTACTGTGTTGTGTTGATGTATTTCGATGGCTTCTCGAACTCGTCTGGTGTGCCAGTGTTTGACTGAGGTGATGAGTTTCGTATTGGGCCAGTCGATAGGGTGATTGAGTTGCTGGGCATATTTGACAATGGACTTGTGTTCTTTACATGATTTTTCATGATTTTTCAAGGTCCGTGCAAAATTTTGCGTTGATCGGTCATGTCATGGCCGAGAGGCGAGGCCCCCTATCAGTCAGAGAGGTGCTTGAAATAGACTAGTACAGTAAGGGTTAAGCTTGGTGTAGACTCGTCTGTAAAGCGACAAAGAGTACACTCACCCCCGTAACCATAGTGACATGCAAACACCACCCAGCAGAGTGCGATGGCCCAGGTAAAGGTGGAGAGGCTGTTATAGGCCATGCTAGCAGCTACGGTTGGTGTGGATACCCCTCTGTTCACATCGTACAGACCGTAGACTACCGCAATACCAAGACTTCCTGCAATAGCCCATCCTCCAGCTGCAAAAACCTGGTATTGAGAATCAGTAAGAGAGAAGGATTAAAGTGTTTTTTTTGCTGTTGTTGCTGTAAAATAAACCGAGTGAGATCATAACAAAACTAATATCAAACATTCCTGCAGTGCATTCTTATAATCAATCATTCTCTGGGGAGCGTTTCATCAAGGGTTTTGTCAGTTGCCTGACAACTTTGCTGTCAGCCAATCATATGCAAGGATTTCAGTATCTTATAACAGTTGTCGGTAAAACTCACTGACAAAACACTTGATGAAACACTCCCCTGATGAACATAGTTTGAGGTGTTGTCATTACTAAACTTTGCTTTTCTTTTCTTCAACCGGCCCAAGTCCAACACAGACAGTGCGACCAGACTGGCTAGATCCTGAATGAAACTGCAGTAGAACTAGATATGAAATTTCAGAATGTGAATTCTTCCTGATTAAAGTCCTCTATGGTCAATCAATGGTAAAACTGAAATCTTTAAGCCTTCCAGTTAGCAATAAGGTTCAATGGGCGGCAAGTCCATCTGCAGTTGTGTGACAGGTCTAACGATACTATATTTCACAGCCAATTATGCCTATTCCCCAACTGAAAGTCTCACAATGCCCATTGACCTGGTGAATTCCAAGCCTGAGATAACGCAGGCAGGTGTGTATGGAAAATGTGTGTTATACCAAAATTGAATCCTATCCAACAGGTTAATTTTGATAAAAATATTTGTATTACCATTCAGGAGCGCTATCAGGAAAACTTTACCTTTTCTCAAAGTTTTCATTTGATTTTATTTGATTTTATTTACCAAATATAAAAGAAAACAAACATACATATAATAACATACATGATAACATGAGAAAATAATATTGGAAGGATCGCCCTGCTCAGTTGTGCCATATTGCAGCACAGCTGTTCTACCAAGGGGTCCAGTTGATAAGATAAAACAGACGAGAGAAAATAATATATCACAAATTGAATGATTAACATACTGGTACATGTGTATAACAGAAAACATGCCCCCACCCACCCAAGAGCAAACCTCATTACCCCAACCCACCCTATTAGTCATCAATGTTAAATTCTACAAATATTAAAGGGAGATACTTTTAAACGTGTGTTCATTTAATGAGACCATCCAAATTCATCGACCATTCAGAATGCATCCGGAATGGGGTCATCAAGCATTCCAGAATGGGTCAGGAATATCCCCATTCTAGTCGCGTTCTCAAATTTCCGGCCGATCGGCGTCTTTTGTGTTGCCGAACAAAGGGGCATTCTGAAAGCATTCTGGAAGCATTCTGGGAGCATTCTGGAAATGTCCCTTTGTTGTCGACATGGCATGGTCCCAGAATGCGGTGATTAAAAATCATGAACGGGACAGCCAAGGATGCGCAGCGCGATCGAAGGTGCTTCATTTATTGCGATATCGATCATGCCGGCATGATACATGTATAATCTCATTTCAAAGTATTTCCCTTTCTTTGACTGTAAGGCTCGGAAGAATTATTTTTGAAGATTCAAGTTGATGCCATATACTATAGTGAATTCGCTTTATTTAAGAATATTGTAAGCGACGGTCACCAGATAAGATACAGCGTCGACCGTTAGATGAAAAAGGAATACGATTTCCAGATTGAACGATGTGATGATCGCCGGGTGAAAGAATGCGCATTATTTCTTCCGATATTAGGACGCAACAAGTAGCTGATATTTGTTTTTAATGACATGTATGGATCGCAAGAATTATGCGGAAGTTTAATGGTGAAAGAAATTGAAGTTCATCATATGAAATAAAGTAATGATCGTCAGATGAAATTAAATTACACTCGCTAGATGATACAGATTTACGATCGCCCAAATAAATAATATTAATATTACTACAGTATAAACAGATGAAAAAAAAATACGATTGCCAGATTGAACGAAGTGATGATCGCCGGGTGAAAAAATGCGCTTTATTTCTTCCGATATTAGGACGCAACAAATAGCTGATTTTTGTTTTTAATGACATGTATGGATCGCAAGAATTATGCGGAAGTTTAATGGTGAAAGAAATTGAAGCTCATCATATGAAATAAAGTAATGATCGTCAGATGAAATTAAATTACACTCGCTAGATGATACAGATTTGGACGATTGTCCAATGAAATAATATTAATATTACTACAGTATAGACAGATGAAATAAATGACGGCCGATATATATTTTTGTTGCCCTTAAATAAATTCACTGATGAGAATGATCAATACATGGAAAATGCACGATATGATTGATAATATTAACAAATGATAATCAGTTTTGAGCGCCAAATGCGCTTTACATTTCTTCCGATATTAGGACGCAACAAATAGTTGATTTTTGTTTTTAATGACATGTGTGGATCGCAAGAATTATGCGGAAGTTTAATGGTGAAAGAAATTGAAGTTCATCATATGAAATAAAGTAATGATCGTCAGATGAAATTAAATTACACTCGCTAGATGATACAGATTTACGATCGCCCAAATAAATAATATTAATATTACTACAGTATAAACAGATGAAAAAAAAATACGATTGCCAGATTGAACGAAGTGATGATCGCCGGGTGAAAAAATGCGCTTTATTTCTTCCGATATTAGGACGCAACAAATAGCTGATTTTTGTTTTTAATGACATGTGTGGATCGCAAGAATTATGCGGAAGTTTAATGGTGAAAGAAATTGAAGTTCATCATATGAAATAAAGTAATGATCGTCAGATGAAATTAAATTACACTCGCTAGATGATACAGATTTGGACGATTGTCCAATGAAATAATATTAATATTACTACAGTATAGACAGATGAAATAAATGACGGCCGATATATATTTGTGTTGCCCTTAAATAAATTCACTGATGAGAATGATCAATACATAATAAAATAAATAATATTAATATTACTACAGTATAAACAGATGAAAAAAGAATACGATTGCCAGATTGAACGAAGTGATGATCGCCGGGTGAAAAAATGCGCTTTATTTCTTCCGATATTAGGACGCAACAAATAGCTGATTTTTGTTTTTAATGACATGTATGGATCGCAAGAATTATGCGGAAGTTTAATGGTGAAAGAAATTGAAGCTCATCATATGAAATAAAGTAATGATCGTCAGATGAAATTAAATTACACTCGCTAGATGATACAGATTTGGACGATTGTCCAATGAAATAATATTAATATTACTACAGTATAGACAGATGAAATAAATGACGGCCGATATATATTTGTGTTGCCCTTAAATAAATTCACTGATGAGAATGATCAATACATGAAAAATGCACGATATGATTGATAATAATTATTAACAAATGATAATCAGTTTTGCGCACCAAATGCGCTTTATTTCTTCCGATATTAAGATGGCAATGCATTTTTAAGGACATGTATGGATCGCAAGAATTATTGCGGAAGTTTAACGTATGTAAATAACTACAATGATGAGAATCAGTGAAGTTATGTGTATATAACCTTTTTTCATGTTTATACTATATTTATGGTAACAACCCGTCTATTTATAATGAAACAATGTAAACGAAAGACGACAGAATAGAGCGGCGACCGCGAGGTGAAAGAGGAGATCACCAGATAAAATAATTGATAGTCCGAAATATGAAATAGAGTTAATTCTTTTGAAGGTTCATACTTTTTTCCGAATCTTTTATATTTTTAGCACACCGCTTGAGCGTAAAATAGAGGGCAAACACTGTGAGAGCGGAATAGAAACATGGAGAGGAGAGAAATAAAATGGAATCGTGTCAACGTGACAGATAGAAAGAGAATAAAATGACAAATTAAAGAGAAACATCGGAAAAGTTGAATGAAAAGCTGACAGAATAAAAGCCATAAGAAAAGGGTGATTATTCTTGATAAAAACAAAGAATAACATAAGGAAACACGATAGCACCCTTAAAATTGCAAGAGGCATCGGCTATCAACAAATTCCCAAAAAGTAAATGAATTAACTCAACTCATTTTAACGATATTTCTCTCCTTGCTTTTGCATGATCCCCTCTTTCTGAGCTCATTTTACCCTTTTTCTATAGCTCCATCAATCCGTCAATACAACGCGACTTTATGTAACTCCCCCCCCCCCCTCTCTTTACTTTTTACAAATTATTTCGGGGAAAAGGCTTGTTTGATCTACCCGCGCGCGCGCATACTATTTATAAATAACCGCAGTGATATCAACAACTTGCCAGACAATGGCTCCCAAGAGTCTCTCAATGTCATTGACCCAGTTAATGATTTATGACCTGCTGTGATTTTTTTTTTTCATGCTAGCCTATGCGATATGCGCCGGGCTTTCTGGCAAGTATACTAATTGCGTTACGTAAACTATGGAGACAATACGGACAATGGGCGAGGGCGTTAGCCCAAGCAAGTATCATCGCTGGTGAACTCATCATTATTCATATATGTTTTAAATATCGAATGTGAGAGGAGGGTATGCCATGCATGATTCATAAACTAGCCTTATTTGGTGATCGACCTCCTTTTATTCAACCAATCAAATATTTTCAAGTTCCGATTTTTTCCGTCCTGTACTAGTACAAAATTCATAATACGCTACAACGCCCTATTTTGTTGGAGTGGCTTAATATAGTCTGTATGCAAGTATGTAATAATTTACTGCACTGTTGCTGTATCGAAGTTTGTATCCAGTATCACATCTTATTTTTAACTAATCATAATAACGCATTATTCTAGACTACGGTACATTCTTTCCAACTGGGTGTTGTGGTGTATGGGTGTAGGTTGGCTAATAAAAATACACTTTATTTTGTGACATATTGCCTGTACATATGTTCATTATTCCCAGTACGTATTCTTTGTATTTTTCTTTGTATTTTTCTTATGCCAGATATTGCCGTTTTATTTATGATCTCTTCCATGCCCACAGGAGGGGCCGTCAGAAATAAAATCATTGTCAATGTCATTGTACCGCATGCGTACGCCTCTAATCCAGCTATCGTGGAAGTTATACTTATAAACTCAGCCCCGGGACGTTTTGAGGGAAACCACTACTATTCCGTGCGTCTCACAATTACATGGGCAAATGACAATGTATAGTTGTATCGTAGGGACTATTTTTTCAATCAAAGTATCATATATGTCCTGCCACTTACCTAAACAGACCTTCCGCAGATCAGCTCTTCCTCAGAAATGTATAGAATCAATAAAATGTCACCTTTTTCACTCAATTGTAATCCTCCCTCTCGTCTCTCTCGAGCGAGAATTCGAACGTATGTAAAAAAATATACGGACGCGCATGCGTATTGCAAACTATACATCGGCCTCCGAAAAATTTTAGTACAGGATCCGGGAAATTAATAGGCTTTTTATATCATTCTCGTCGAAAAGAAAGACGACAGTTATCCGGACAGTATTGTAATTACCTAAAGCATCTTCAAATGAAGTTATGTCATATTTCATGGTATAATTTTGACATACGAGCTTGGATTTATGAGGCATCCAACCTTTCTAATGACTGCTGATCGCAGCCCGAACGCGTAGCGTTCGGGCTGCCGCAGTAAAGCGGACCCAGGTTTGGGCTACTGCCGGCCTTCGCCGATTGCCCGTCTCCATAACGCGATCAGTATACTTCATTACTTGCCAGAAAGCCTGACGCATATCTGACAGACTATTTTCATGCTACTGTAGAAAGAAATTCAGCAGCATATCTCCCCTCCCATCCTCCCACCCCCTCCAAATAAAAGATAAATACGAAGACGATCTCTGTAGCCTAGTCACTGAGTTGAGGGGCACTTGCATCCTTTTTTAGGGGGGGTGGGGGGTCCTCAGAAAATTTAATGCGAATGTAGGAAGTCACAGAAAGTGGTGGATGTTTGATTTTTGTTTTGACTTTCCCTTCACTTTCCCTCTTTCCCGGTCGCTAGAGCTATATAATATAAAGATGATAATGAGTGAAATTTTATGATAATTATGATATCAAATGAATCATACAAAAAATTAAAAATGAAAAAATATTCTGCTTGACATTTGTGTTAAGAACTTATTAATATGGCCATTGAATTTCGGCGAAATAATATCACAATATCAAATTCCATTGAAAGAGAAAAGAACCAAACAAATACGAAATCACCCCTCTCAAGAACTGACAAGCTTATTTCACAGACGTATTTTTATGTTTCCATAATTTCATCATTTTCTCTGCATCACTGGAATCACGCGGCAGCAGCCCGAATGCATGCGTATAGTGTTCCAATTCCGGGGCCACCTGTCATCATGACTGTAAACCATTTTCAAACATCGTTGATGAAATTCACAAACACACAAATTTACATCGACACAGAATGATCAAAAGTAATAACATGTTGTGCAAGTTTTGTAAGTCGTTTAAAATATGATACGTCACTGCTTTGTTTTCAGAATCATGTTATTTTTCCCCAAAATAATATCAGACGGGTTCGCGTGTTTTTCATTTGCTTTCCGAAGTATGTCCGCGATCACTTCAAAAAGGCATCGATCGATATCGCGGCGCGCGCGGCATGAAAAAGACAGATCAGCGATCGGCCGCGCCGGCTGCGCTGGCTGAATAGCTCTTCCTTGCTGTACTGTGAACAATAGCGTATTCTGGATTGAGTGGCGCATTCTCGGAGCATTCCGGAACATACCCATTCTGACACCATTCTAACACCATTCTGACCCCATTCCGGATGTAATCCTCCATAGCGCGGAGTTAAGTACCGCATTCTAAACGCAGGCCAGAATGGGGATGAGCAAGACAATGGATTTTTAGGGGACCATTCCGGATGCATTCTGAATGGTCGATGAATTTGGATGGTCTCCCTTAATGCCCTCATGAATTAATTATATGTAATCAAAATGCGATTTCTTTCAAAAGCTAGTCGTAGTCGGGTCGGAAGATGTGCAGACACCTTACTGCACACAGATTTTCTTGCCTCTCTACTGCGATGGTATCAATCTTCTTTATCTTACGGAAAATGAAGAGGACTTTATTGTTGCTATACTCACTGGTGACAATTTGATCCGTCTCCTTCTACTCTCCATCTCACAAAGGAAGTATCCCATCGCCATGCCGACAAGGTACGGTGGGATGCGGCAGTATGGTTTCACATAAATCAGTTTCTGAAAATTCAGGTTACTTCCTAAAGTAGCTCCACTGCCCCTGGCAAAAAATCTAGCAAAAGAAGGGAAGAAAATGGCTTCATATTTAACATTGTATCATAAAAAGTGGTATAAATTAAGCACTGATTTGATGATTAGTTCCAGCAAAGGGTAAAAGGACAGACAGACACTAATTCCCAGACTGGTACTAATGTCTTATGGCAAGACGTTTATTTATATTTGTCACTCTAGACCCAGGCGTTCATTTGGCTATGCTTGGCTATATCAAGAGTAATAATCAAGATTTATTGTTATTAAAAAATTATATACAGATCACCTATTTCATTGCTATCTGGCATTATTACCATTCAACAATGGTAAACTAAAATGAGGAAAATATACATTTGCTGTCAATTTAAGGAGTATAATCAATCAGTAGCCCATCTATTTCTTCAAATAACTCTCACAAATACCTTGTTCACTCTTTCGACCTAAATACATTACCTGGAACAATTTTAAAATGAATAGCAAAATACCTTCAATTCAACATTAAAAACAACTGTTAAACTACAACAATTCCAAAAACTATTCAGTATGATGACAACTATCTCTTCGGGAACATTCTTCACCAATGCTACATGTGTATCTTACCCTGCGATAGACAGAAAAAACCCAGGTAGAAAATCATTCTGATACACCAGTACTGAAGTTGTAATGAAGCTAACTGCACAGGTTACGGCCAAGGCAACAATACCAAGTACAGGGAACCTGAAAAGGATGATATGATACATCATATTTTGGGGGAGTAGTAATCTAGGACATCACACTCAATAATATTTATAAGATTATAACCTTAAGATACCTTCGTGGCAGATATTTTCAAGAATAAACCCGATAATAAATCCAGAATATAGAGATTAGAAGTTGTTGCTTTTTTTAGTGTGTAATGGACCAAAGGTCAAAAAATATTTGTTCATGTCACTGTAATGATTGAATACATAATCCTGTTTTGATTTTTACAAAACTTCCCCAAAAATGTTTCTTGAAATCTGCAATGTGGATTACAAAAGCAGAAAAAAAAATGCAAGTTGAATTGCTCAAGAGTATTAGAAATCATTTGTTCACCTCTGAACTCCCATGAGTCTATTTCTCTACTCTAGACAAAGAAAAAACAAACAAACCCAAAACAAACAAATGCATTTTATGCCCATTTGTTGTGGTTCTTACTGTTCACTTGTTATATCTATTTACTCAAAGCATCCCATTCAATTCTATACACTAAAAATCATGCCATATGCTACTAACGCACTAAAATCAGAGATATCTGGGGGATGTTTCATAAGTATTCGTAAAGTTATGCATGACTTTACGAATCACTTAAATATGACAAGCCACATGGGATGCTCAATCATTTTTAACTGCATCAACTAAAGTTGAACTGTGGAGATGTAGATTAACATAGTTCTTGTTATAACAAACATTTTTAATGCAAATTATATTTTTGCCATAATTTGATTGAGGTTACTGAATATACAGTCACAATTTGTGAAAACATCAGGATAAACTTTGGGCATCCTATC
This sequence comes from Heliocidaris erythrogramma, assembly GCA_025617745.1. NCBI lineage: Eukaryota > Metazoa > Echinodermata > Echinoidea > Camarodonta > Echinometridae > Heliocidaris > Heliocidaris erythrogramma. Next base: position 20,706,170 of record CM046857.1, on the reverse strand, counting down.
TGGAACTTCATATTCAAGTTGTTTGTAAATTCATGCGTAACTTTGCGAACAGCTTCATGAAATGTTCCCCTGGTTGACAGAATTGAGATTAAATTGAGATAAGTTGACAGAATTGAGATTACTACAGAAACTACACTTCGGTTTGTAATGGGGGAATTGCAAACTACGGTCAAACATATTAATAAAGATACCTAAAGACTGCTCAAGTTGGTATGAAACTTATGCAGATGATATATATATATATATATATCTCCCCCCCCCCTCCCAAATGCATTCTCTTTGGTAGAGCTCTTGGTGAGAAATGCTGCTCTGAGAAAAAATATTTTACAAATTCTTGTCTTTAGGCTCCTTGGCAGGAATTTGCTTACACTTGGTCTAACATGAGAGAATATGATATTGCTGCATTCCAAGTGGTGGTTGGGAGGGCCAAAGCAACTTTTGCAAGGTGGAATCATGATTTATTTTTGTTGGTACAATTGTCAGGGAGAATTTGCCCTTGGAATATGTCTTTTCTCGGAAGTCTCCTTCGCTGGGTACAGGCACCAATGGTTTTTAACCCACAGACAACGGGAACCGCATGGCTCCTGTATTAAGCCTATGAGAGTTAAAGAATTCAGTAGTCAACGGGTTAATATGCACTGGTGAGGGTTCCACGACATTTGCTCCTCTGAGACAATTTCTCCGGTCTAACTTTGCCATGTCAATCCTAAACCTAAACCTATTCTTCACATTGTCATGAACAAAAAAAAAAAAAATCATGACCTTGACCTTAACCTTTGACCTTTCGAGATATGGACGGTGGAGAAAATGTCGTGTCACCACTGGTGAGAACCCTGCGGCAGGTTATCTTGAGAGACTGGTGGTCTCAAACGCATGTTTGATTGTATTACACTTGGGATTGGAAAGCTTGCTTACCAGTACAAAGGTAAGAGGAAGAGTGGACTGATAATGAAGAACTGCATGTCATTGGCTAGGTACCATCCCCAGGAAATGCACTGCAGGGAAATATAAAATCATCATATCATTCAAATATCTTATTGTTCTGTACATACTTCGATAAAATTTCCCATCTAACCCACAGATGTCTAAAATGCTTTTTTCCCCCAAAGTACTAAGTACTACATAGGATCTTTTTTTTGCTGAAGGATGTCTAGCAATCTGCTATATATTATACATTTTCGTACAGCCCTGAGGAAAAGGATTAGGAGAAAACCAATAATTAATCATATTTGAGTGTACAACAAATGGGAGAGTTGTCCATGACTTACATCTCTTTGGCCACTGTCACCTGATTATATACAGGGTCACATGACTCACATCTCTTTGGTCTCTATCACCTGATCATACAGAATCACAATACTCTCTTTGGCCTCTAGACAGGATCACATGACCTACATATCTTTGGCCATTAGCCCACTACCGCCTGATTATATCGTCGCTAAATTCACGAAGTAGCACAACTTTCTGCAGATCTTGCAAAACACATTCCGAGAAAAACGCGATTCAAATTTTTGCATATTGAAAACAGCAAATGTGACTTTTTGATATGAGTTAAATGTGATAAATCATATACATGTATGTTAAGAACACGAAAAACCTTGTCTACCCATTCATGTAGAAAAATAGAGTTGTTCATGTGAAATGTTGACAATACAAGGCTGCAAACATTCATGTCACCTCGTGAAAAAATTCATATGCGGAATCTGGTACGCACAGTATGCGCTTTTGTATTTGCAAAGTGATACGATTGTCCATGCCGCGCACTACACATCCGCTTTTCACTTTTTTCATGAAGTGACACATTGGATACGCGCATGTACCGTGTGCGCCATTTATTCACACGTGGGCTCCATTCATCTTAATTGCGTGAACGTTTGCGTCACTTTGTGAATTAAATGGTTGGCCTTTTCGAGGTTCGTGTCATTTTGATCATACCGTTTTTTGCAGAATAAATCAAAATTGATACTTGAAACTTCATGAATTCAACGATGATATACAGGGTCACATGATTTACATCTCTTTGGCCACTATCACCTAATTATATAAAGGATGAGTTACATCTCTATGGCCACTATCACCTGATTATATCTACAGGATCACATGACTTAATAAATCTCTTTGGCCACTATCACCTGATCATTCAGGATCACATGACTTACATCTCCTTGGCCACTATCACCTAATTATATAAAGGATGAGTTACATCTCTATGGCCACTATCACCTGATTATATCTACAGGATCACATGACTTACCGGTAATAAATCTCTTTGGCCACTATCACCTGATCATTCAGGATCACATGACTTACATCTCCTTGGCCACTATCACCTGATCATTCATGATCACATGACTTACATTCTTTGGCCATTATCACCTGGGGCGGTATTCAAATCAAAACGCGCATTAAGTAAGTAAATTACTAAGCATTTAAACTCGGCTAAGTAAAATGGCTTAACTCGTATTCAGATCACTTTAATGTATTTTTCTTTAGCAAGCCGACTTTAAGGCAAAATACTTACTGATATCCATTGTGACGTCACATATCCTGTCCAAGATCATGCGCAATAAATGCGTCACAGTAGATGCGCGCTTACAAGGTTTGCTTGTGCGGAGCTTATACTGCTCCGCGTATATATGAAAGCCATGTACCGGCCAATCAAGTAATTGGCTTAAGTCTGCTAGGGAGCTGTCTTAGATTTAGGGTAAAAGATTCAACTGAATACCAAAATTGCTTTAGTATTTTATCTCAGCCGAAATCTAAGTAAACTACTCAAATTTCATTCTTAGGTATTGAATTGAATTACATACAGGATCACATGACTTACATCTCTTTGGCCATCAGGTACAAAGTTATTGATGTAGAGAAGGTCTGTCCACCAGTAGCTCTTGCACCATTCAATAGTCCGGTCTAGCTTGAACCAGATGGGACCCTGGTTGAGGTTTGGTAGCAGGAAGGTAAGCACAAGAATCAGAAGTGCCAGGGTTGGTGTTAACCTGTATAATCATGAGGGAGAGATTGCCATACTTTGGTAGCATACTTTTGGTAGCATACTTTGGTGCCATATGCTTTGGTACCACTCACCAAAAAACATTTGCACTGTTTGTTAGAGGTTCTCCATCACTATACTATATTCAAAATACTGGCTTCAGATGTTACTTCTATAAAGAGAGATTACAAATTTAAGTACACTCTCAATAAATGTAAAAGCGACTTGTAAGTAGAGTAGTCGATGCACCCGTATGTGCTTGCAAAGAAAAGGGCCCACGCGGAACCCAACTCAGAGTTGGGTTCCGCAAGCACATTTTCATGTTATCCTTTATTTCCTTCATGCTCCTTAACTGTTGACCTATAGAATGCCAGGTAAAGTTCTTTGAAGATAATTTATACTTTCGAGCTGTACACAAACTATTTTTTAGGTGACTGACAGGGCCCAAGGGGGGGGGGGGGTGGGGGGAAGAGGGTACTCGAAGCGTAATCAAGATGTAAAATGTTGTTCTCTGACAACAAACCCCCATGGTCGATTCCCTAGACTAAATGTCTGAATTCTTAGCTCCAACCCTGGACTAGATCACTAATACCTAACCCAGACAATTACCCTAAAACTCTTCTAAATTCCAATACAGGCCTAAGCCTACATCTGTAATGCAATAAAGAGTGGAGCAAAGGTCACCGCAGCAAATATTATGTCACAGTAAATGCAAATCACATGCAGTGCATGTTTCCGATGTCTTCCCCCTCCCCCCAAAGCAGAGGATCAACGGACAGATGCTCCAGATATCATAGACATATAATATTACAGCTGCTAAACTGTAGCAGCTACATTAAAGCCACTTTCAGACATGACATGGTCAATCAGTGTCAATGAATGCCAATAGGTAACATTTTGGGAAGTAAAGAAACTTAATAGCTACACGCAACAGAGGCCTCTTAGCATACTGACTGATCCAGAGGCGGCGGAACGTTGGGCTCGGACAATGAAAGTGGGGGTACACCTTTTGTTTGGTGGACAAAAGGTGCCCCTCTACTTCCATTGTCCGAGCCTGATGTTCCGCCGCCTTTGGACTTATCTGTGTGTTATAACATTTGGAAAAGTGAATCACGCTACGTTTAGCGCATTTAACCCATTGCCAACAGGAACCGTGTGGCTCCCATATTACACCTATGGGAAAAAGAGAATTCGCTACTCAATGGGTTAATTTTTTTAAAAATTGCTTTACCGTCTCGTGTCTGAATGGGCCCTCAAGGTATTGAAGTAGAGGTGTTGTGGGTCCAGTGGATATTAGTCCCCTGACTGTGAACCACAAGGTACAGGATTCAAATTCCTGCCGCAGCACTAACATCCTTTGGCAAGACATTTGCCACACTCTACCCAGGGGTGGTAAATGGGCACCTACATGTAGGAGTATTATTCCTTGAAATGCAGGGGTAGTAATTTCCAAAGTTTCTTTGGAAAAAGCGCATAGGAGCATTTTATCAAAATGTGATATGTGCTTTACAAGAACAGAATACTGTGAAACCTGCTTTAGGGACAACCTGTATAGAAAGACTATCCTGTCTATAATGACTGCAATTTGTGTTTCCTTTGTAAAGTGTTTCTCATTGAAACATGTATTAGAGTAACCTGTATATAAAGACCACTTCTCTTGTCTCCCTTGAGCGGTCTTTATATACAGGTTTCACTGTATCATTACTAGTACGACATACCTGATGTATCGATGGATATAAAACCAGAGCCATGGTATCTTTCCCCCAGTCTCTTTCATTTTCTTCAAGGTGTGAAAAGTTAGTAGCATGCCACTGAAAGGAAAACATCATATCAAGTTAACAGGATTCCTAACGTTGTTCCACTCTTATCAATAAGAATTCACAGTTTATATACAACTCGCGAATTAAAGGGAAGGTTGAGTTCTGGGAAAGGTGAAAAATAATTTGTGAGCTTTCTCATTCTTTTTTATGTCAGTTTGGAAGAACATCTTAGTAGAAAAATCCCTTGAAAAGCATTACTCTTCATATGCCTTCCTATTTGAAATATGACTAGAAATAGCTGAAATATTCGGGCTGAACATCCATTCCACTTGCGTGTGTAGTCCGATATACACATTTCTGTGTGCAGTACATGTGCTTTTCAGCGAGATTGGGTCAATTTCTTATCTAATTTGATGATTCCAAAACAATATAGTACAAAACCAGTCTTATGTAGACATGGTCACCCTTTTCAAATTGCTTTGAGACAATTTCTTTTACAATGTTATTGCATGACCAGAACTCAACTTTATCTTTAAACAGAAATAATCATAATCGGCTAATAATGGCATATTATTAAAATATAATGTGTGCTTGTGTACAATCATGAGAACAACTTTTGGCCACTTATAACAGAGACAGATTTTCTTTAATAGATAATTACCTTATTATCAGATAAATATTATCTTTAATAGATCATTCAAACGAATCTTTGACATTTGATATAAACAATATGCTGACACAAATTTCCTCCTCTAAATGTTGTGACTATTAAAAGCCAGAGTAATAATAGTACTTTGTAGGGGCCTTAACCCCTACCATGCCGTGGGCGGCAAATCCCGCCCAAAAGTTTGAGTGTTGAACATTTGTTAAGGCTCAGAATGGCTTGCAAATTCTTCATACAGAAACCTGTGCCATCAGTCTAATGTTTATTCCTATGCAATATATATTTGCTCAGTTTGCTCAAGAAAATCTCTTTGAAAGTTAATATTTAACTCTTGAAACTTCATTTTGAACATTTGCTCAAAAGTCTAGCGGCATGGAAAGGGTTAAGCATCCCCTGGGATGGATATGTGCACAATATAAATGTAGCTACTTTAATTATTATGAAGTGCTATCGAATTCAAATTGTCTACAACACGGCAAAATAACTGAACAAAATGATACTAGGGCGCCACTTTAAGCAGAATTGATTGGTTGAATTACTCAATGTACATGTAGTATAGTTGACAAGATTTCATCTTTACTTTAGCAGAGTCGAATCTACTTTTTGATTAATTCACACGCAGCTCCATGATGATATTCCACTGTAACAAAATGTTTTGCATGGGTCATTGATTTTTTTTTTAAATAAAAAAATATGCTTATATGTATTGTAACTGTTAGAGCTCCTATTAAATATGATTTCCCTTACTGACAATGAAACATAACATTGAAATCAAGTTTAGTTCTGATCTTGTCATTGTATTGTGAAAGAAACTATGTGGAAGCAATTAGGAAAGGTTGATTATGTAGTACATAAGAATTGGTGTATACTGTGTCATAAAAAGAATGAGAAAGCTCACATATCATTTTACACCCTTTAAAGAATTCAACTTACTCTTTAAAACTCAAACTTTGTCTCTTGAAATATAATGAAAGAATGAAAATAATCATTTGTTAAATTTGCTTGTGGCACAAAAGGGGTTGAATTCTTACCTCAGAAAGAAGAAGGTATCCACAGATAAAAATGCATTGCCGATAGCCTGGAATGCAAAGTTATCCATCCATCTACTGAATGCTGATAAGATATTTTCTGCACAAATAGAAAAGAAACGTATCAATCATCCATCAGCGGAAATATGCAGGAAATTCTTTTCATCGGGGGGGGGGGGGGGGGGGGGGGGGGGGGGAGAGGTTGTCTCCCCCCCCCCCCCCCTGATGAAGAGAATTATGTAATAAATCTCAGCCACTGCAATCATTAATGCAATTCAGCAACAATGTATTTTAAAGTCCTCTTTTGAAAAAAGACAAAAACAAAACAGCATTCAAATTTTTTAAGAAAGGTATTTTTCCATTGCTCTAAAAAATGCAGGATGTAAGGGAAAATTCAAGCTTCGTGGAACAGACTCATGTATAATAAATACCTTCATATAAACCTTCATGAGTTCGCCCTCCACGGCCAAATAATAGTATAATGTGTTATAGTGGTTTCGTTCCGAAATACATCTTTATGTCAAAACTCCTCTAAAATCATTATTTCTGTGAGTTGTTTTGGGAGCCAATAGTATAAATTTCCAAAGCAAGGAATTGCTTTACGGTAATTTTGCATTGTTGTTATTGTTCGCAAGGTGTTTTTGTTGTTTTAAAGCTTAGTTTGATCCAATCTTGTTCAGTATATTATCTGTGTCTGCAAGAAGCACAGCTTGTATTCGCGCCCTACCTGTGCTAGTGGACACCACTGTGACTTTGCTTGGAGCTTTCTCTTACTTTGTTAAAATACTTCACAGATACTTCATGAACTCTTTCATGTTTAATTATGACATTTTACCTCCTTCCGCATATCTAAAACTTGCTAGCTTACCTGTATCGACGATATATATTTTTCAATATCGCTTGAGGCAATGTATTAAATATTGGCAAAATTCAATATCGAACATCATTAGTATTTCAACATCGCAATTTTTTTATATTATTGTGATATCGTGCGGCCCTATGAAGCAGGCCTGTAGTTGTCTGTTAAGAGCAAGAAGGGCGCTAGTTCAATGTAAACTGTTGTTTCATGCTCTTTAGGCTTTCAGCAGACGGAATGGCCTCGAATAAGCCAGTTCGTAATTACAATGTGCCCATGTGCAGGTAAAGGTCATTTGTACCGAGTACAATTGACCTCCATATGCCGTCATTTTGTACGCTCCACGATGCGCACACCAATACCATTTTACTTGTTATTAAACAAATGTCCACCAAAACAAATGCACATGCACATACAAATTGGAGTCATGGCCAAAGTCGTTCTTATGCCCAGCCACCATTAAATCCGCCTGACCAAGTGAATATTTTGTCAAGTTTCTTGTGTTTTTATTATTGCAATTCTGATCATTTTCAACGGAATAAACGCTATTGTTAATTCATAACTGAAAAAAATATCAGTCAAGAAGAGCGGGATTCGAACCAGCAACATTGTAGAACGTGCGGTGTAGAATAAGGATACTTCGACCATGCAGATTTCTTTACCACTAGACCACGAGCAGTTGACGGTACAGCTCATTGCTCTTAAGGCTTTATACCTCCACTCTATAGAAATTCAGTACCTCTGTTCTGCTCACTGTTTTTTTCCGATATCATAGGTAGGATTTTTGCCAATTTGAGGATTACTGGGCATATTAGCTACTATAGCCGGAGTCATTTCAGGGTTATTTGTACCATGCACTAATTACAAACTGGCTTATTCATGAAAGAGGTTTATTTTATTAACCCATGGTTTAAACCTCCATAATGATAGTATGTGCATGTCTTCATGTGCAACGGGCAGACAGCAATCCACTTACTGTACTGTATATATGCTTAACCCTTTCACGACAGGACTTATTTAAGAGCTAAATTGATCACATTTTATTCTTCAAATTGGCAACAATAATATATTTCTTTTAGTGACACGTGGTTCTAATAAGTAATGTCTTTGAAAAGAATATACATGATCAGAAATATGTTGAAAAGTTGAAAAAATTGCCAATTTTGATGAAGAAACAATGATTTTGAACCTCTCAATGCTTTGCCAATTTAAGGATTTCAAAGCTTATTCTCTTTTTTAAAATTCCTGGCATCAAACGCAATATGGTCATGCAACAAAAATGGACATAGTGTGTGCAGAAAATTTTGCTCTTTCTACTCATGCATCTGGTATATTTTTTTGAGCTCTGAATGAAAAGTTATTGAGCCAAACCACAAAATGTGGTCAATTGTCTTCGAAGGGTTAGTTTAGTCCATGGAGGAGGTTTAATAGATAAACCACTTTTGTGAATTTTGGAACGTATTGATTGTTTATCACATGGGATGATTCCTCCTACTCACCACTGGCTTGAGGCTGTGAAATGAAGGCAAGTGTGTGACCCAATATGACCCAGGATATGCTGATGACGCGGATCCCATTCAAAGAAGGTATACCGCCCTCTGCCTGCTTGGTGTTAAGGAGCTTTGGCAGGTTACGAGACATCGCGAAGCAAAGCAGCAGCCTCACTAAGACATCTGTTACAATCAACACAAAATAAGGCAATTTGACATTTAAAAAAAAAAATCACATTCTGACAGCATTTTCTAGGCTCAAGGACTGTACAAAAAATGGATTAAAAAATTGTTTTCGGGTACATTAAAACAACCTATATCAATGGTTATATCACACGATTTTTCATTTTTTTGTTTCTTAAATAAACACAATGATGAGACATAGAGATGTAAAACAATCCATTCATTTGATCATTTCACAAAAAACACACGATAATAATAATATATATCATTTATAAAGGGCTTATTACTACTGTTTCTAAGCGCTAGAAACATTACTTCATTCATCATTTGCATGATATGAGTAAGATTGAAAATGTTGTAAAAGGCATAATAGATACATGTACAACATGTAGGTGGGACTGAGGAGACTATGTCAAGCGTGAAAGATCTGCTCTAATGGTTCACAGGAAATAGCATCCTGCTTCTAATGGCTTCATCATGAGAATTTTTAGTTCATTCAAACACAGCTAGGAATCACAAGCAAAAGAAATCACAAAAATATGAAATGCCATTTTTATCTACAAAGTATATATACCATAACAACATTGTATATATATATATATATATATACACTCAACCAAAAAAGTAAGTTCCCCCCTAGCATTTTTGGATATATCTCAAAAAGTATTTTACCGATTTTCATAATTCAAACGGGAATGGATAGGGAATTTTATTACTCATAACATGAATGGCATATCATTGCCACCAGATATCATTATTGGTGTGAAAAAATGCATTTTATGTCAAAATGCATGGGAAAAAAGTTGCACTTAAGGTTATATGAAGCATATTGTGTACATTTCCTATGCAAGTTAGCAAATGACCTTTTTAAATTGTTATGTAATTCTCAGGAATTTCTTCAGGTACAATATGCTTCCCTATTAAAATGTATGCTCATGAAAAGAAAGAGATAGAGAAATATGCAAAGTTGCACTTTAGTGGTTTGTATTGACTTTTACACAAATAATCAATCAGACAAACAATCACTCATGATTCTGAGCTTTTAAGCATGGTTTATTGCATATTTCTCTATCTCTTTCTTTTCATGAGCATACAGTTTAATAGGGAAGCATATTGTACCTGAAGAAATTCCTGAGAATTACATAACAATTTAAAAGGTCATTTGCTAACTTGCATAGGAAATGTACACAATATGCTTCATATAACCTTAAGTGCAACTTTTTTTCCCCATGCATTTTGACATAAAATGCATTTTTTCACACCAATAATGATATCTGGTGGCAATGATATGCCATTCATGTTATGAGTAATAAAATTTCCTATCCATTCCCGTTTGAATTATGAAAATCGGTAAAATACTTTTTGAGATATATCCAAAAATGCGAGGGGGGAACTTACTTTTTTGGTTGAGTGTATATATATATATATTGGTGATTACTGGTTTACATATGTTATGAAAGTTACAAAATTAGTGAGAATTGAATTTTGGTTATTTGCAAAGGAATGCATTCCATATATAAAGAAAATATAATAAATCATTACATGTCTTGGTTGGTCATTACTATGGCTTGCTCATTATTCTGCTGAGACCATTGTGAATGAAATAAAATCAAAGACAATAGAAAACTAGAAATATCACTGAAGATGATGATTAATACCCCCGCCCCGTGAGAACAGCCTTTCTTGACTTTTGGTCGAAAACTGAGGAAGTAGTTCGATCCGCAAGATTTTTCCCTGATTTACTGCCATAGATATGCCGTTTCCATGGCAACGCAGCTTCCGACACATCAAAAAAATATGTTGTACACATCTTCCCAGTAAGACCAATGTGTGTACCAAATTTCATGACTTTCGGTCAAAAACTGAGGAAGTAGTTCGATCCGCAAGGCGTTTCCTTGATTTTCTGCCATAAATATGCCGTTACCATGGCAACGCAGATTCCGACTCATCCGAAAAATATGTCTTGCACATCTTCCCACCAAGACCAATGTGTGTACCAAATTTCATGACTTTCGGTCAAAAACTGAGGAAGTAGTTCGATCCGCAAGATTTGCAACGGACCGACCGACCGCCCGCCCGCTCCAACCGCCCAACCATCGACTGATTCCAGTATACCCCCTTCAAACTTCGTTTGGCGGGGGTATAATTAAGGTCATCAAACAAAGAACAGATTCTTGCAACATGAATGGGTTGCTGTGAAGAGAAAAAGAAATCAATACCTTGAGGACAGTATGCCAAGAGGCATGCATGGCTACTATCATCAAATGTAACACTTTTGCTACCACGAACTGAACAAAATGCATTCTAACGGATTGGATATGGCTCGTCCAGGCGATCAGACATACCCTGTTGTCCTGGACAATTGCAGTGGCTGAGATGGGTTATGCAATTCTATTCATTAGGGGAGACAACCTATTGTTACATCCCCCCCCCCATGAAAAGAATTTCCTGCATATTTCCACCATGTGCACAACAATCACCCTCTAAGACAATTACATTCTGATAGTGGTTCTGGGGAGCGTTTCATCAAGCGTTTTGTCAGTGATTTTTACAGACAACTGTTAAAAGCTACTGAAGTCCTTGCATCTGATTGGCTGATAGCAAATTTGTCGGTGAAAATCACTGATGAAACGCTTGATGAAACGCTCCCCTGAAGTATCTATCATTCAGGGGGCCCTTTGGGGGTAATTGTCCTGGAGGTAGTTATCCTAAGGTTCATTATCCTGGAGGTTATTGTCCAAGGGATTAGTTATTTTAAAGAGTAAACATCCACTAATCATGGGATATAGGTAGTATAAATCTATTTTAATGTCCCAATACAGACGGAGTAGTAAACACTTCATATATAGGCTTCTCAAGGAAACTGGTGTAATCACTTTTTTCCTGCGCTGTACATTCAAATTTCAATTTGATGCATAAGATTGTTTCATTTTGTAATAACTTAAGTGTTATAATTATTTCGTCATACAAAATCATCACTTGCCATTTGGACGAAAATGTTAAAGGGAGCGAAAAGTCGCAATCTATGGGCGCTTTTACAGTTGGCTGCTCCTTTCTCTGGATCAAAGTTCAAAGCGACTTCAATTTATCGTGCGCAGCTAATAAAAGTTCGCACTCCAGTATTTGAATCTCATTGCCATTGGTCGGTTGCGTATGGAGGGATTCGAGTTAACGATCGCGCGAGGAATCCGGCAATAACATTCCTTCGGTAGCGCACGATTGGACCTGATTGTATCCGAATTTCCCCGAGTCAGGCCAACTGGTCAGGCCCATGGATTACGACTTGCCACTCCCTTTAACAAATACTTACTTGGTTTTGTCTCATGTTTTATATCAACCGAGAGGAGAGCGGTTGAGTTTGGTGGTATTCCTGAAGACAGTAAGGGTGTCTTCTCAGTCAAGGAATTTGGTGACTTATTCTGATCTTCAATGCTGATCTGTAGAATACAATATCAAAGAATTAGATTTGAAAAGAAAAGAAAAAAATCAAGAGGAGGCCCCCTAGTCTTACTCTCCACAATAATCACTCAAGGAAATCAGTATTAACTAGGGACACAATATAAACACTGCAGTAAAGATCCATGTACAATAAAATATATTTTGTAAATGAAAATGGTTGAATTGTGAACAAATATTTCCCATACTGCTTGAAAAACCATACTGGAAACTTTCATAGCAAACTCATTATCACTAATAAAATTGAAAGGTATAGTCATCTTTGATTATTTTTTAAAGAAATTTTGTTTACCTTGGAAGGAACATAAACAGAAAATGGCTGCAATCATCACCCAGTGTTTATTTTACTTATTTATCTTACCATCAATTAAATTTGATTAGTAGTCACATCAGAAAACAAAACCTGTTCAAATAGCATCTCTGATAGTAGACATTGTTTGCAGGTCAAACATTTTTAAGTCCTATAAACTCTAGGGCCCGAATTCACAAAGGTGATAATAGATTTGTACCATGGTTTATGCAGATTTTGTGGCATAAGTGCGCTTGATTTCGCACGTACATGTACACTTTATAGAAAGATCCGAATAATGAACGCGCGTGATTAGCAAAGTGCGCAAATTTCACACTAGTTGCCATGGTTTAGACCATGGTTTATGTAAATTTACGCACAGTTTATTTCAGTTAATTTACATAAACCATGGTCTTAACCATGGCAACTAGCGTGAAATTTGCGCACTTTGCTAATCACGCACATTCATTATTGGATCTTTCAAAGATATACCACAAAATCTGCATAAACCATGTTACAAATTTATTACGACCTTTGTGAATTCCGGCCTAGATGACTATCTGATTTATACTGTTTAAAAGAGACCCGGAATGACAAGAAAAAGCGGAAGAATTTACAGCTTCTCTACAGTTATATGATGATGTCCACAAATTTTCAAAAAATAAAAAATCAACATTCAGTTGAAATTGAATATGAGAAAGTGAACGTGAATGTATTAATCATATCTACCAACCTTCCACTTCAAAACAATCAGGATAAAATGTATTATGTATGCTTTTTATACACAGCAGTGTCAGAAAACAAGAGGAATCTTCAGTATCTAAGGTTCATAACAACATTCTTTGAAGGCCCCAAAGTAGGAATCCTTTCTCCCAAATATATGTAGGGATGGTATGGTGAATGTGAAGAAGATTGACCTCATTTTCTTCCTCGTAATCGACAGTCAGCTGATCGTAACCCTGTCGCTGCCGTGTTGACTTTTGACCTTTGACATCATGAAATCCGCCAGATGAAGAGGTTCCATTGGCTTCCCCTGAGGGGTTACTGTTGCGAGCTTGATAAGATCTCTTGAGGCAGTAGTCTAGAATGGAGCCCACTAACGTCAGGGCAACAAGAGTGCTGATAAGGACACTGTAATGAAAGACAGAGAGCTTCTTCATATGTCTTAAAAAACACTTTTCAGTCTCGGACATAAATTTAGCTATCTTCAGATGTAGTGATGGAACTGATTTTTGAGGAAAACTTGCCAATATTATTTTAAATTCTAAATTGTTGATCAAGCTGTACATGAGTTTTTTGGACCATCAAAATAAGAAATAAAAAGACTAAGAAGAAGAATAATAAATAAGAATATGTTTGAAAAGTACGCTTGGTTGGAATATCTAAAGATGCTTGGAATGTCAAAAAAAAGAAAGAAGATTGCTAGCCTTTTAATAAAATGCATAGATACAGCCCATCAACTTGTCCCTCTGATGAAAGCACATGTTCCTGTGGGTATGCGTTAGTGTTGTGTTCCACTCTAAATGCAGACTAGATTAATTCTACTGTTGCCAAATATAAGAAAAGAGTACTTAAGGTACATGTATGTACCCCCCCCCCCCCGATCCACCCCTGCCAAGGGCAATAACACAAGAAGTCTTACCAAGTCAGAATGAAGCCTGTATCAAAATTTGTGTTGGGTTTTTCGGTGCAGGAGACTGCAGAACTCTGGAGGTTTGTGATGGTTAACCATGATACATCCAAAATATCTAATAAATCATGCATACACAAAAACACAAAAACACAAAAGAAAAAGATAAATTGGGAAAAAAGTTACTTTCAAAAGTCATTATTTCGTCTGAAACACTAAAAAAAACCATCAAACTATATAATATGTTATCATCGTTCTTGTGTTTCATTTCTAATTTCCCTTCAGCAGATGACCACAGGTATTATATCTCCAACTGTGTTTCTTCTTTTATAGAACCCCCCCCAAAAAAAAAAACAACAACAAAACAACAACAAACAAAACAAACAAACAAACAAACCCAAAACAAAACAAAGCAAAAAAACAAACAAAACAACAAAAAACAAAAAAACAACAGACTAAACTAATGAAACACGGCCCAGTTATGTTATATTTGTTATAAGCTACTGAAATCCTTGATTCTGGCTGAGAGTGAATTTGTCATAGAAATAGGGCAGTTGTTATTGTTAACAAGTTTTATGAAACATAAGTGCATGTACATGAACAGAATAAGGAGTTATCACAAAACTCCTTGCACAGACCCATCACGTCAGCATACCCTTGACATACCCTTGACATACATGTAGATGCATAGTAAATCCAATGCATATCTGATAATGGTTTAATTGAGGTCAATGAATGAGGGACGTACATCCTGCATCACTTCCTGTGACTACATGTACAGCTCTGGAAAAAAATTATGAGACCAAGCTTCTGTAATAAGGGTACTATAATATGCAAACAAAATTATAACAATGATTTGTCTTTGTATTTCATTGAATGAATACCAAATTCCAGCAATTATCCCTTGCTTTTATGATATTTTATTTCATTCTTACCACAAAAATAACACTATCAGTAACCATTCTTGGTCCAATAAATTTTTCCATGGCTGTAGATTGTTTGATACCTGTTCAAATGCACTTACATAAGTAGAAAATGATTTAGGCAAGAAGTTATGACCATCATTGCACTCAGTATGATTAACAAACTTCATTAAACTCGGTATGGGATTCCAGTGACGTACAATTTACTAGCATTGTAACTTTAAAAACGAATAATGTCCCATCAGCAATGAAACCCTAGTTCTCTGGCTGTACATGTGGAAAAGCAATTTGATACTGGTACAACTTTGGGCTAAACTTAGGTAAATGTCTCTTCTGAATATTGCCACTAAGGACACAATCAGAAGTCACTGTGAACACATTCAATTAGAAGTACAGTGTCATTGACATTTCAGAAAGACGCGAATGCAAATATTTACGAAGCTAAGTAATTTTTAGATTGCAGCACTTCACAAATATTTACACATAGATATGACTCAAATGATAAAAGCAGCCTGAGCACCATTACTTGCAGATTTCACGATAGTTCTAGATATACAACCCAACTGTGTTAACTACGAGACTATTTCATTTTTCATTACCTCCGTAATACAGACTATACAGTACATGTATATCATAGTTCACTTAAAAGTCATTTTTAATCATACTGTTTTAATCATACTTGTTTCATAAATCGTTTTTGATTTTTCATTTTTTAATAACCTCTTTAGTATCATATGTCTCATGTTCATTCAAAGGTCATTTTTAGTTCCTGTTGTTTGTAATGAATATCATAAAATCATAAAGTGTTCTTTTATCACCAGTCTGGTATGACTTCACATTCCTGTTTATATTTTATCTGTTTTGTATCAGCTTTGTGTATTTTCATGTCTTGGTTTACATCAAAGACAAGAGTCAGCTGTGCATTTATATGAACTCATTTATGGATTAGAAATGTTATTTTCAAACATGTTTGAGCCAAATGAATCCGACGAATGGTGCATTTAGAACAAGATGAATGCGACTGCGTCTCCTATATGCCTCCGCCTAAATTCAGTTGATGGCTCAAACTGTTCTAGAAATATTTGATAACGAGGCTAAAAACCAGTAATTTCATGTAATTTTATGTAAATTGACCTCTGTGACCTCTGACCTTTGACCTACCTACCCCAAAATCTAATCAGTTCCTCTTTCTATGGGGATACATACTGGTACCAAGTTTGAAGTTCTTACCTCAAATAGTTCTTCAGAAATCGAGGTAACGGTGCTAAAAACCAAGAATTTCATGTAATTTCATGTAAATTGACCTCTGTGACCTCTGACCTTTGACCTACTTACCCCAAAATCTAATCAGTTCATTTTTCTATGGGGATACATACTGGTACCAAGTTTGAAGTTCTCACCTCAGATAGTTCTTGAGATATCGCGGTAACGGTGCTAAAAACCAGTAATTTCATGTAATTTCACGTAAATTGACCTGTGACCTCTGACCTTTGACCTCCTTACCCCAAAATCTAATCAGTTCATCTTCGTATAGGGAAACATACTAGTACCAAGTTTGAAGTTCTTACCCCAAACAGTTCTTGAGATATCGCGGTAACGGTGCTAAAAACCAAGAATTTCATGTAATTTCATGTAAATTGACCTCTGTGACCTCTGACCTTTGACCTACTTACCCCAAAAGCTAGTCAGTATATTAGGGAGACATGAGGGCAAAGAAGCAAGACAAAAAGTGTCTCCCAAATACACCGTACATGGGTGATATGTATATATATAAGAATAAAAGCTTACCGAACAGAAGTTCAATGCTGTTCCTCACATCTTCCTCACTGCAAACCTCTGGAGCACACACACCCCACTGAATAGGTAGCACCTGATATTAAAAAAAAAAGACAGGAGGTATATGTTTATGTCATTCACTTAACCCAATGGAGGCAATTCTATTTTCTTCTAACCAGCTGAATACTCTAAGGCAGAGATTGGAGCAAGCTTAGGATTTAAAAAATTGTTTGTCAAAATTTGTATACAGGGTGTCCAAAAAAAGGCATCCATTGAATCATGTGGATAAAAAATAAACAAGATGAATGCGAATGCGTCTCCTATGCCTCCGCCTAAATTAAGTTGATGGCTCAAACTGTTCTTGAAATATTGTGATAACCAGAATTATAAAGCCTCTAATTACATGTTAATTGACCTCTTTGACATTTGACCTTACACCTTATAACCCAAAAGTCTGGTCACTTTATCTCCTCCTAGTCATGAATACAAAATAGTTGAGATATGGTGATAACAAAGGTAAAAAAACATTAATTTCACATACACCTGTATAATGACCTCTATGACCTGTCACCTTTGACCTACGTGATCAAAAGTCTAATCAGTTCGTCGCACTATGGTGATGCATACTAGTTCCAAGTTTGAAGTCAATGGATCAAATGGTTCTTGAGATATCATGTTTACAAGGCTAAACCTGCAATTTCAGAATTGACCTCTATGACCTTTGATCTACGTATCCCTAAATCTAATCAGATCGTCTTTGTATGGTGATACATACTAGTACCATGTTTGAAGTTCATACCTCAAATTTTTTGAGATATCGCTTTAACAAGGCTAACACCTGTAATTTCAGAAATTGACCTGTGACCTTTGACCTTTGACCTACATATCCCAAAATCTATTCAGATTGTCTTCCTGTGGTCATACTAGCACCAAGTTTGAAGTTCATACCTCATGTGGTTCTTGAGTTATCGTGAGAAAGAGAAAGCGGGACGGATGGACGGACAACCCAAAAACATAATGCCTCCGGCACCACCTTCGGTGGGTGGAGGCATAAAAACTATAGGGTATCTTCCACATGAAATCGACACAAATTGGCAACTCTGTGACGTAACTTGCGAACTCCTCTCCCATTTGCTAAGTGCAGAAAATCTCATAAATTTCAATTTTCTTAGTTTTTAAAGTAGCTATCCAAAGAAAATCCAACGAAAATCACAAATAATGGCAATTAATGTATCACGAGAAACTGGGAAGCTTACAGATGGCAATCGTACAAGTTTTATGTCAACTGTGTATCTGATGATTATAAAAACAACATAAATAAAAGCTCTTCTAAGCATCTGGAATATCCGAGGATTCGCCAGAAATATAGCGATGTTTTGATGTCGTCACACTTGAGACCAATCCTGCTTAAGCAGACGACGTCCTATAATGAATGAACGTAATTGCAATGCAATTATTTATCAAATTATAAAGAGTTTGGTACATTTAAACATGACCTTATTTCACACCATTCTAAAAGGGAAAGTGAACTGATTCTGATAACTAAATCCGTTTGATTGCAAATACACAGGAGAAGGGTCAATGATCAATGAAATAAACCTCATTTTCAAATTGAAAAGCCCTCCGAATAATAGCATAGATGGTATTTGTTCCCTCTTGAAACACCGAACATGCCCTGGTGCAAGCAGCTGAAAATACAATGGCGTCTTATTTTGTTTACAAGTGACTGATTCCTTTATTTTTTTAACGCTGCATTTTTCATCAAAATAATACCATACACAAAGTTAAGAGTGAGGCAACAGACTAACATTAAGACTGACGCTAGTCAAGTAAGAGAAATAAATGAAGAGGAGATGACAAAACAGGCACTGAAAAATGTGTAAGATGTTATGGGACATCGTCTGCTAAGACAGGACTCGTCCCGTGTATGACGTCACATTTCCAGGGTTGAAAAAGAAACTCCTCGCGGGGCGAAAATATGCGAATATTTCGGCCCACATTTGAAACATAATAATATTAATTTATGAACACCTATGGATTTCGAATGTTGATGGAATGTTTTACGGCATCTTCCCCTTTCCGTTGATACCAAATTTATTGCATTTTGATGTCTTTGTACATCTCCGAGTAGCTCCTTTAATGAAAGAATAGATTTGTTTCATACAGGTTTTGTGCAGAAACATATGAGCAATGGTTATATCTAAGGTGCATGTATGATTAAATATTTTCTTTAGAGAAAATGGAAATTAATGAGTTTTGGGGTACAGGGCAAATGGGAAAGGAGCTCGCAAGGTATGTCACAGAGTTGCAAATTTGTGTTTGATTGATTTTCAAAAATTCATTCCTTTCTTATCATATTTTGCTCAAACTTTCACTGATATGTTTCTTTAATTTTCCTGCTTCTTTTAAATCAACTAGTAATCAGGGTGGACTTTCCCTTTAATCAAATACTTAGGTTTACCTGTATGTATGCCAGGTCTTACCGTGGAGATGTCTAGAAGCACAGTGAGATTGGCCCCTATGCCCACAACACAGTGACGAAAGCTCTCTATTTCCATGCACTGATCAAAATGGCCAAGCCACGCCAGGTTGCCAGCCAGAATACCTGATGCAGGTTTGCCATACGAATCCAGGACTAGAAAAGAGATTTAACAAAGATAGATAATGTCATACTTAAACTTTTATTGTTAATAGGTACGATGAAGTTGCTCGTGAACTGTAAAATATAGGGTGTGCAGACTTTTTTGTTTTGCTTTGGGTTTTTTTGAGAGGCTTTCTAGGTCAGTTGAAGACTATTAAAAACTTTGAAGAGTCTATCATTATTTCCTTCTAAAATGTTATCAAACAAATGTGAAAATTCAATCTTATTTTAGGACCTGTAAATGTACAGACTACATGTAGGGGTTATGGAGGTTCAAAGGACCCCCTCTCCCCTCAAAAATGTGACAAGAGTGAAGTTCCTGGGGCTGTTCAACCCTAAAAATTAAAAATGTGATAACTTTTTTGGGAGGGGGCTTGTTAAATAGACAAAATGATAAAATGATAAAAAATCCTGGACCAGCCACTGGGACCCCCCCCCCCAACAAAAAAAAAAAGAAAAGAAAGAAAGCATATATGAACGTTCGTCTTTGTATGCTTTTTAGCAGACTACAAAGAACGGGACTAATAGTAATAAGTTAATATCAGTCAATGTTATCTGAACACTCTTGAATGATCTTTTACGCTGTGTCCAATTTAGGGAGTTTCTTCACAGCAGCGGTTTTCCTGATCGGACCTCTTCTTGGATCAATGATTCTCTGATTGTCGGGTACACTAGTTGGAATAGATTGAACAAAGAAACGAAATAACCCCAAATGCAATAATATACATACAAATTACAAACAATTTATTGGTACTACAGAATTTCCAAATGGCTTTTAAACAGTAACATAGTAAAACATTAAAACGATAACAAATTAAAATGATAACGAAGCTTTTCGATCTGCAACTCATCAGGTTATCACGCAGATATGAACAAATAACAAGAAAATCAACTAGTTATACTGAAAGCTAAACTGGGCACATCCTGCATAGTTAAAACATTTGAGTTGCAGATCGAAAAGCTTCGTTATCATTTTAATTTGTTATCGTTTTAATGTTTTAATATGTTACTGTTTAAAGCCATTTGGAAATTCTGTACTACCAATAAATTGTTTGTAATTTGTATATATTCTTGCATTTGGGGTTATTTCATTTCTTTGTTCAATCTATTTCAACTAGTGTACCCGACAATCAATGATCTTTTTAAATAGTCCGTTACAGAAGATAAACACTCTAGAGGTTAAGGATGAAAACTCCAGACTTTACTTAATTTAAGATACAGCTATTGTACAAGCCAGCATGCCCCTGTTTGCACTTCAATGATATGACAACACAGTCTTCACTAAGTTTCTATTTTGCAGAGTAGTACACATGGTAGAAATACATGTACATGTAGGTGCAGTCAAACCTGCTTTAGCGACCACCTGTATAGGAAGACCACCTGTCTATAAAGACCACAATTTTCGTTTCCCTTGAACAATGTTTCTCATTGAAATGTGTATTAAAGGAACCTGTCCATAAAGACCACCTGCTCATAAAGACCGCTTTTCTTGTCTCCCTTGATTGGTCTTTATAGGCAGGTTTCACTGTAGTATACCTGTAATCATAAGGGAAGAATGACATGTACATGTAAAGCAGATCAACAAAGCATCCACATACATGTATGATGACTGTTGCCAGTCGGAATGGACCGTGGATGAAATGAAGGGCTGCATGTGTGACATTTTATGATGAACATAATTTATAAGCTAGTTCCCCCCTAGCATGTACTGTTAGCAAATAATGCTTCATTCCACAGATAGCACTTCCTCAAAGTCAGGAACTAACATGGAAACAAAGGGACGACTGAAAATTCGGGAAAATGTTGGGTCATCCATCTTTATATGATATTATGGTCTACTAAAGGTTGTTGCGTTGTTGGGTATCCTCAAAATCACATTATTTACAAATCAAAACAGTTATTATCAATACCGGAAGCAAAATATGAATGAAAAATGGAAACAGCAATCATTTAAAAAAGATTGTTACATCTTCCCATCTGGAGGGCAGGGAAATACGAATTGCTCATTGGCAGTACATCCTTCTACAGGTCTACCAACCTTCCATAGCAAGATGTAGGAAATATCTTGAGGCAAAATGATTCATACTAAACTTTTCAGAAAAAAAGAGGAATCTAGGATTAATAATAATAATAATAATAATAATACAAAGCTTATATAGCACATCATATTCAGTTGACCATCTCTATGCCCTTTACAATTATGAAAACTAATATGTAATGTGTATAAATACATGACATTAAATTACTTTACACTACATTCAGTTAAATTACATTAGATTACAGTACAGTACAGTACATTACATTGCATTACCTACATGTAGCACTACATTATAACCGAGTGAAATAGTGGAAATGATACAACATAATAGCGGATAACATAAACATACACATGATATACGCATTGATATAACTTATCACATTAAGAGAAAAGATATGTCTTTAGATATTGATAGCGATACGAAGGTCAAAAAATAGAATGGTTGGCAGCTATGCATGATGCATCCTTCTACTAGATTATGAAAATCCATTTGCAAAGAAACGATGCAAAATAACCCGACAGTGTGACCACGCTAGGAATTTATTAAACATACTGTAGAACGAATTACTCCTTCAATTCTTCATACCTGTATCTAAATGCAGTGTATGTGTAGAGGAAAAAAGAAAAATTATCCTTCATAACAACGATAAATAGTGGTTAAGGGTAAGTATCCAGATGTTACTTTTAAGATGAAAGCTACACATGCACAATATCGAGTCACTTTTTGTACTTCAAATACATACATGTGCTTATTGAGGCCTTCCATATGACCAAGGCTTTCCATAAATTATACAGGTACATGTACGTTCAATATCAATAAAATTGCAGGGAAAATCATCAACAGCAATAAAATTACCTACCAGGTACTAATTCAGCTGTTTCATTCCGCAACTTCTGGAGCTCCTGCAAACAGAGTGGAGAAACCTCATTGATGTTGGGTGCATCCGAGGTTAGGGTCAGTCCATTTATCAAGGTCTCTGTGGAATCTGCATTCCTTCTTCTGGCAGCAGAGGCTGGGTTGATAAACAGCCAAAGGATACAGAGAAGTAAACATACGCGTGATGCTGTCAGTGCTGGTGAACCAGCCATTTTTGGAATCTGTGGAGACAGATCTGCGAACATCTGCAAAGGAGTGTGAAAATAAAATTTTAAAAGAAAATGCTTCAATTCACAGTCTGAACTGTCATTAACTCTCGTGATTTGGGTGGCCCCCAGTCTTCTACTTTTTTGTGCCCTTATATACAGTGGCAGATTTTATTTTTTTTTTGGGGGGGGGAATCCGGCCACCCCCCTCTTGAAACTCCTTTGAGGTGATGACATTTTTTTTGTCATTATAAAGATCAATACCAAAAATGTCTTTGTATCCAAGGCAAGCCAGAGTTGCCAATAATCTAATAATTATTAAAAATATCGCTTCATCCTCTGGTACGGGATTAAGGCGTTAACGTTAGCCTGAATTCCAGGCCTCCTCATCTGAAATAGTCACTTACATGTACATGATGTAAATGATCTGTTACTTATGCGCTTGCAGGAGTCATGGAAGCTCAAAGTGCTTATTCCACCAATATTTATCTATACGTCTTTGGAATTTATCTGTTGTAGTTATTTGCACTAGGGTCAAAACCACTAAAAATGTACCAATTACTCATTTGGGAAAAACGTGTCGCACTTCATTCAATTAAGAATATTAAATATTTTCGCAATTTATCATGAGTAGCAGTCATACACAGTATGTCATCTTTAAACACATAATGGACTATAACTCAGCACTTGGACATGATTATTTTTAAAATTACACTTTTATAAATATTGCGTGCAGGGCAAAAACCCCATGTCGCAAAGAACCACAGTAACCATGGTCTGGAGCGGAACCACAGTAACCATGGTCTGGAGCGGTGGGGTACCGTACGGGATACCACCGGGACCGCACAGGCGCAGGCGCTACGGAACAATCACTGTCTCGTCGCGTCGTTAGCGATTCAGAGTAAAGTTAGACCCTACCAAATTTGTAATGAATAAACATATTAATAAGACACCTGAAAAAGGCTGAATGTCCTGATTCAAACATCGACGGCTACAATCACATCTCAATCACTTACACTCATTTATAATGGTCATCACAGTATACGCGGGGAAATGTATTCAATTCACTCACCTGAAGTACTGTCTGATTCACAGGCTCCTCTATAATGGTACTAAATACTAAAGCATGCAAGCAGAAAGCATACATGTCCGTGGGCGGGCCAGAGCTACATTTGTAGGGGGCTACCGTGCACCCCCGACGGCCGACCCTCCGTCTTGGGTACCATTTTGTTCGTTGGTATCTCTATAGTGTCAGAAAAATAATGTTTCCAGGAATAAACTCATTTAGACTATGTTTGTAAATCCATTTTCTAAAGTTGAAGAAGTTGTAGAAATGGCATTCATACTGGCAAAGTTGCAAGTGACTGTGAAAGATTCAAATCACCCTCTGCAGGTCTGGAAGGCTGCCTAGAACATATGGACCGACAGGTTTGGGAGGTCATTTCTCCCAAGTGCAATGAAAGCAATTAACTACAATTTCTGTATATGAAAGACCCTAGTGTACTTTCATCATCTCCGAGTACTGCTTTCTCTTCTTTTTCTCTTTCTCTCTCTTTCTCTTTCTCTCTCTCTCTCTCTTTCTCTTTCTCTCTGTTTTCAAAGTACTATGTTTTGGGGTAGGTTGAGGATTTATCGATAATTTCTCAGTAATTTTTTTTTTTTTTTTTTTATTGAAATAACATGGGAGTGAAATC
Source organism: Heliocidaris erythrogramma (assembly GCA_025617745.1). Taxonomy (NCBI): domain Eukaryota; kingdom Metazoa; phylum Echinodermata; class Echinoidea; order Camarodonta; family Echinometridae; genus Heliocidaris; species Heliocidaris erythrogramma. Next base: position 20,681,670 of record CM046857.1, on the reverse strand, counting down.
TGAATCAGTTTTCAGGAAATCGTTGTAACAATTTGACAGCTGATTGTACATGTTATGATTATCTTACTTCTTTCTTTTTCTCTTTCTCTCCGGCTCCCCTCCCCGCCCCTCTCTCTTTGCTTGTCTCTCTTTTTCTTTGTCTTCCAACCTACAGTTGTTTTTATGCATATAATATGTTTATATTACAGTTCGGTGTATCATACACAAAGTACAGTGGAAACTCAGTATAAGAAGGTCATTGGGACCATCAGTGTTGCCTTCTGTATGATACATTAATGCATATAGGCCTACCTTCATTTTAAGAAAATGTATTAATGTATTTTATTCTTGAAAGCCAGCTGTCTTGTTGTCACGTTTTGTTTTGTTTTGTTTTGTTTTTGTTTTTTGTTTTTTTTGTCTTGTGTCTGTGTGTGTCTTTTCGTCTGATGTAACCCTTTGTTGAGTCCCTCCCTTTCATTCCTATCCTCGTCTTGTGATGAAAAAAAAATCTCCCTTGCCCCCATTGTATAATTATAGTCACCCTTAATTGTTTATCCTTTTTTTCGTATTGTGTATTCCTTGCTACCATTTTGTGTTTTCTTCAATATATATATATATATTACTTTTTATTCCGGAGGGACCTTGTCTTACAAGCTATGCTTCATTAAAGTAGATATTCAAAGAAAATCACAAATATGGCAATTAATGTATCACTAGAAACTGGGAAGCTTACAGATGGCAATCGTATAAGTTTTATGTCAACTGCGTATCTGATGATTATAAAAACAACACAAATAAAAGCTCTTCTCAGCATCTGGAATATCCGAGGATTCGCCAGAAATATAGCGATGTTTTGATGTCGTCACACTCGGGATCGATCCTGCTTAAGCAGACGACGTCCTATAATGAATGAACGTAATTGCAATGCAATTATTTATCAAATTATAAAGAGTTTGGTGTATTTAAACATGACCTTATTTCACACCATTATAAAGGGAAAGTGAAACTGATTCTGATAGCTAAAACCGTTTGATTGTAAATACACAGGAGAAGGGTCAATGATCAATGAAATAAACCCCACTTTCAAATTGAAAAGCCCTCCGAATAATAGCAGGATGGTATTCGTTCCCTCTTGAAACGCCGAACATGCCCCGGTGCAAGCAGCTGAAAATACAATGGCGTCTTATTTTGTTTACAAGTGACTGATTCCTTTATTTTTTTAACGCTGCATTTTTCATCAAAATAATACCATACACGAAGTTAAGAGTGAGGCAACAGACTAACATTAAGACTGACGCTAGTAAAGTAAGAGAAATAAGTGAAGAGGAGATGACAAAATAGGCTCTGAAAAATGTGTAAGATGTTATGGGACATCGTCTGCTTAGACAGGACTGGTCCATGGTGTGTCGTCACATATCTCAGCAGCGTTCGAGGAGCTCTTCAGCTGCTATATCGGGGGCTGTATTTTACCGTTTTATAATTGATAATAATCATTACTTCAAATGTTCCCAAGCGTTGAATTTGGATAACCTTGTTTAATTTATGCCATCTATGCAATAATAAGTATTAAGCCAATATTTAAAATCATTAAAGTTCTACTTTAATGAATGTAAATGGTAAATTTAATTTCAATGGCACATTTAAGAACTACCAATAACTTTGTTTTGACATCAAAACAATAATGGGAGAATCATGGATTGAGTAAGTTGTCATTTAATGAATGTAAATGGTAAATTTAATTTCAATGGCACATTAAGAACTACCAATAACTTTGTTTTTAGACATCAAAACAGTAATGGGAGAATCATGGATTGACTGAGTTGTCATTTAATGAATGTAAATGGTTTGCGATGGTGAGAGAGGGTTCAGTTCAGTTCAGTTCAGTTTATTCCACATCAAGCAACCATACAAATGTATAATACATAAATATAAATATACAACTGCATGTAAATCCTCTTATTAGAAATAATAATTTCACAAACTGGCATGTCAAGCGGAGGCATGCACGTACATGATGTATGTTATAACTGTCGGCATGTAAGATTGATGGATGGAACTTGCAATGAGGCAGTCACTCTTTTGGTGAGATATTCTTTCTCTGGAATCTGGTGAAATTAAGAAATGCTACCAAGACATGGCTTGTGTGAGTGCTCCATGATAACTGACAAACAGCATCCATGCAGCTAGATCTTTTGGAAGGAACAACATTAACGGCCCTAACATGTCAGAGGTAAATTTTTAATTGTCATACATTCGGTTTATATGTTAGGCCTATAGCTTTAGTCAGAACCCAAGCACAGAACCTTATTATTCCAACATAACATCCGGTACTCAGGACCTAAGCAGACCTGCTGTGGAACGTTATCCCTGACACAATAAAGTACTCCGCATCTCTTGCCAGCTTCTCAAGAAGGATAAAAAACATTTCACTTCATCTTACAAATAATATATCTTTAAGATTCTTCCCCACCCTCCATTGGGTCTATTCTCTCCCTCTCTTCTCTCTGCTTCTTCGTGAATACATCTCTTCTCCGTACTCATTTTATGTTGCCCCTCCATCCTTCCCCCTTTTCCCCTCTTTCTCCCCCCCCCCCTCCAATTAAGCTCAGCGGTCTAGGAATGTTATCTTTTTCTTTTTTGTATGTAGTTATTTTCTTTTTACATATGTATTACATAATATATGTATTATGTTACTTAAGGCACCCTCGCCTCAAGCCTTTGCTTTTAGAGGTGTTTCCTCCAACTATGTATGTACCACATGAATGTGTATTATGTCCAGTGGCGGCACCAAGGGGGGGGGGGGGGGCATGGGGGGAATTTGCCCCCCCCCAATAATTTTCGGAGTGAAAACAAATAAAAGGGTGGAAAATGAGAAATAAAAGAAAAGGAAAGAAATAAGTCCGCCCTTGCCCCCACAATTTTCTTTTGCCCCCCACTTTAAAAATCCTGGTGCCGCCACTGATTATGTCGTATTTTTGTTAAAAATACATGAACATTATTTCGCTCATTTATTACTTTGTACACCTATATTGAAAAGTTGGAAATAAATGCCTTAAAATTGAAATTGAAATTGAAATGTTTTATACAGAAGAGTAATTCAAGATTCATTACAGTTACTTTCAACGGCCAAAATCATGCAGTGTTTGCCCAATACAGGTAAAGTTTGTTGTTACTAAAATGTATTATGCCTAATAACAACAGTAATCACAGGCGTAGACACACATAGTTATAATTGTTAGTTGGGGGGGGGTGATCTATTCATCATCCCCCCACTAACAATAGAAAGTGTGTTCGTATCTACGCCACTGACAGTAATAAATAAGGAATAAACAAAATGATTCATTGTACCAATATATCATTTGCCCCCTTTTTTGTCCCTAACCCCTGTGTTTTTAAATACTTTGAATAATAATTAGTTTTTCATTTTGAGGCATATTGTAGATGGCAAATTCAATCGTGGTCAGTGTTCTTTTGGAATGAAGCACAACCTCCTAATCCGAACCAGTTATATCATGAATGTACGAAGGTGCCATGGTCCTAACATGATATATAAAGTAAAGTATTTATTTCAAAATTATTCATACATTATGTTCATACACAAGGCCCCCAGCTTTAGTTAGATAATATTTTATACAGGAGATTAATTCAAATTAGCCCAATACAAGCAAAGTTTGTTGATATTAGAATGCACATAGGAATAGAGCAAATGTTTCATTGTACAAATATATGTTTGGTGTTTATTTGTCCCTAACCCCTGCTTATTTTACCTAAAATGATTTCTCTTCTCTTGCTTACTGTAGATGACAAGATTCAATCATGGACAGTATTGAGGAGAAAAGAGGAAAAGGTGAACAGAACCAAACCAAGGTGGACAGAAGCGTCGGCAAGTATGTGTTATCCATCATTCCAGTTCAAAATATGGACCATTCACATACTTGCGTAACATCAAGAATCCACATGAGCGACTGGACATGTTAAAGAGCATTCGGGATCGCCGGCTTTCACAACCAGTCGGATCGGCGAACATAATGGAAGAAGCATGCAAGCTCATACCGGAAGATATTTCAGAGGTGCATGACTATCATAGAGAATGGTACCAAATGTTCACAAATCACCTTGATCGTTTGTCTGCAAGTCAGGCAGGTCCATCCACATCCCGCCATGCCAGATCTTCATTTAGTACAGTTATATTCACACCTGACCGCATCTTTTGCAAAAAAGAAACACCAAAAGCAGTGAAAGTGAAAGGCAGCTGAACAACAGAATCTGCCTCTCTGTTTGAATTTGGTGGTTGGCAATCTGTTGTTGATACGGCAGAGAAGATCGGAGATGAACAGTTGTTGCTGAGGATACGAGGAGTTGACTTGTTCGGAGCAGAAGCAAGATACCACAAAAGCTGCAGAAGAAGGTACATTGCAATTTGCAAGCTCTCTGACTCCGGGATCAACGCAGAAGAGAAGGACAGACAGAAAAACAAGTCATGAAAGAGGCACACATGAAAGCATTTTCTGGTGTATGCAGACTTATGGATGAAGATATATTGAACAAGTCAAGGATTTTGAAGCTGAGTGAGCTCAATGAACAATACAAAGAAACACTAAAAGACACTCCATTTGCTAAGTACAGATCCACTAAACTGAAGTGTAAGCTTGAGAAATGTGAAATTATCTTTTTGTAAAGTAGATGGTAAGAGTATGGTTTGAGAGCTATTTGGTATACAGTTCTTAAATAAGTGTAGAGAAGGCAATTCGAGTATGCATGACATAAGTTCAAGTAATACAATGTCAGACGTAGCTCTTTTCCTCCTCAGAAGTATCACAGGGGCTTTTGAAGAGTCTGGAGAAACCCCGTGGCCATCAACTGTAGATGTTTTAGCTAGCAGGGATGACAAACTTCCTGGCGAACTCGAAAAGTTCTTGAACGTGCTGCTAGCTGGCACTCACTTACACAATTCAACTAGGGTGAGCAGACTGGTTCGGTCGATATGGCAGGACATTTGCCCAGCGGCAACGAACGGGCAGTAGAAAATGACGAAACACATCTTGCTCTGCATGACCCTTAGACATCTTTTCCGCAGTGCCCAAAGTTTGCTGAATCGTTTGGTCATTCAGAAAGCTATTCATTCTCTCTTGAGCTTGACACGGCCACCGGGCAAGCCCTCCAGCAATCGTCCAGTCTTTTGTCGAGACAGGTAGTCCGCAACCCTGCTGAACGAACACTATTCCATTCAGATTTTGATAACTTTGACCAATTTGTGTCGAGTCTCACAGGTTCTGGTTCTATCCCCACAGCTCATGGGATTATGATGCAGGAGGTTTCTTCAAGTGAATCTGCTACAGAGATAAAGGGACCAGGACCATCGCTGTTACGTACCAAAGAACGTTCCTTGGCTGTCCAACACGAAATTGCTCTCCCACCATCAACCGCAAAGCCTGTCCAGATTTCCGCATACAGCAGTGGAAGAAGAATGATGGTGATGAAGCTTTTAAACAGTCTACAGGTAAAGAATGATGTGGATTCTCACTCGTAAATCATGCAGTGACAGTGGACAGGAGGTACCAGGTTGGGCTGGATTTGTTTAATCTACAGGTGACGCTCCTGAAAACCTGACGACGGTTGACAACTATCCAGTGATAAATCACTCAATAACATACAACAGTACAGTTCAGGAGTGTTTGAGAGCAGCTTAGGAAGCAAGTCATGAGGTTGGTCAGGAATATGTCTTTACGACGTTTGACCTTGGTGTTTGCATGAAAGCCTACCCGATCTTGTGGAGCAATCCTGCCAGGTACAAGAATCACATCGTATTGATTGGCATATTTCACATCATTTGCGCCTACCTCAAAATGTTGGGTAAAGAGATGGGAGGATCTGGACTGCAGGATACCCTGATTGAATCTGGTCTGATGTCTTCTGGTTCAATGAAAGGTGTACTGACATGCAGGGAAGAGCTATGAAAGGAGTTTGAACTGTCACAAGACAATGTTGGAGTCCTTTCAGTCGCTGGAAAAGACTCACTACTCTCAGACATCCCGGAGACTTCAAAGAGAAAATTTGAAGAACTCGTACAATCTCAAACAGGTGCGACACTTGCTGAAGTCCTGTGTGATGCACATCTTACAGCATTGCTGGTATCCCATGACAGTTTCAAGTCTGATGTGCGAAAGGGATCACTGGGAAAGGCCGCAGAGCTTTGGTTGTCTTATATGGATTGTGTCTGGCTTGTACTCTCTTTGACTAGATCAGTGAAAGAGAACAACTTCGCACTGTACTTGCATTGCTTGTTTGTTTTGCCTGAACTATTCTTCACCTTTGGCGGCCATAACTACTCTCGCTACCTGACCTACCTCGCTGTGTTCTTGGCCAACATAGAAGATTCACATCCAAGTGCACTGACCTTGCTCAAAAGAGGTAAGTGTTGCACGGTCATGCATACCAGGTAGCCGATGCCATGTAGATAAGACAATTGAAGAAACGATTATGAAAAAAGTCAAATCTAGAGGTGGTGGCGGTAGTGGCATGGGTATATCTGCCATTACGGAGAACTACATTGCGTATCAGAGAAGGGCAAGGAAATCAACAGAGCGGGCACACTTTCTCTCGGCAACTCTCAGTCTCGCAGACATGACTTCTGACACTGGCCAAGGAACCAAACATCGCGATCAACGCCCAAATGAGATCAGAAAATATGAGGCATCTGTAAAGAAAACGATCTCTGCTGTAAAGAGCTTCCTCAATCCATTTGATGTAGATGACAAAACTGGCCTGTATGTACATGGTGCACGTGTTCCTCCTGACGTTGGGAAAGATGTCCTACACGCAATTACAGCGGGAAAAGAGCACAAGAAGAAGTTCATCAAAGAACGACTGGAGAAAAAGACGGGATTATTTGATCCTGTCAAGAATATCAAGCTCAAGACAATGGCTGCAACAACGAAAAACTGTTGAGTTGAAAACATCAGACAGAAAACTTGTAGAGTACAAGCAACATGGTGACATTGCTTTTCAACTCATTGGTGAAAGTTCAACTATCAGGAAGTCAACTCAATCTACAGGAAATTATGAAGTTCTCCCTGACTCCCGTCCCTTACTCTTAAGGTACTTCACGTAATTTCTTTGCCAAGACTGACAGGTCCAAGGGGCTGCACTACCTTCTGAAAGATGTGGACAACACACAACCTCCGATGACCAGCAGGACATTACACTATGAACACGATGACAAAGAGAGCGGACAAAATATACAGCTCCTCATTGTACCCTCCACAATTGCTCTGGTAGACAAAAGAACATCCCTTCATTACTATTACGTAAAATAAGTAGAACAGGTGAATATGCATGTGACACCTGTTCTACATATTTTTACATAATAGCAATGAAGGGATGTTCTTTAACTTTCTTGTTCTGTAAGGTGATCTTCATAAAAGAAGGAAAAGCGACCCTTCTGACATCAAAAGACGGGAAGGAACCCTGCAGACAGAAGTATCAGACATGTAGTCTGACCAAGAAAAAACGGATTCCCGGGTATTTCTCTACTGCAAGTATGGGAGTGAACACGGATATGACAATATTCTAATCAGGAGCCCGGACAGCGACATCTTCTTCATACTACTCTACTATGCACATCGCATGCCAGACATCAAACTGTTCTTTGAGACAGGAAAGGGTAACAGAGACTGATCGATGTTTCAACATTGGCACATCAATCGTCAGAAGAGTATTGCTCAGCTCTACTCGGGCTTCATGCGTGCTCACGCTGTGACTCAACTAGTGCCTTCAAAGGCATAGGTAAGGTGAAACCCATAAAGCTCATGCAACAGCGCAACAAATTCATGAAACCACTGGCAGAGCTTGGGGAATCATGGAATGTCCCAAAAGAACTCTTATCCCGCCTTGAAGAATTCACATGTACATTGTATGGGAAACCGAGGCTCACTGATGTCGATGAAGTCAGATTCTTGATAACCTCCTGTTAGTACAAGAAACCATATTGTAGCAAGATACTTTGTCTATCTAAATGCATTCCAAACACTTTAGAAAACTATTTTAACAAACAACAATGGGTAGCCAAGTTGACAATGTGTGAAATTTAATTATGCAGAACTTTCAACAGACTATATTTCCAAATTCTTCACGTATCATTGTACATACACTTTGCCAACATACATATCACAACTTGTTATGTAGTAACTTTTTACTCTGTTTTATCACTGGTAGACTACACAGTATAATTGTCAATATCATTGGTTTCAGCTTTCAATCATGCTACTAATTATCAAAGGAATGTACCTAAAAACTGCTTATGTAGTCATTAAAAACTTATCGATAATACAACACAAGGAAATACTTTTATTAATAATATATGATATTCATGTTATATCAACATTGGTAATTTGGTAAAGCAGTAAAAACACATATTCATCAAAGTAAAAAAATAATCTCTCGAATGGTGACCTTTGCTAACGTAGTAAAACATTACCATGATTACTCAACTTCGAATTGTTCTTAACATTGGTAATATCAACAGGACAATATCTTGTATGTTCTTTGGCTGTGCTATGAAAAAAGAAAACGGGTAAAAACACGAAAATTGCACTTTCACCTTAGTTTAGAAAGGGGCTGAAAACATAGTCTAGGGGTAGAATTGACCTTGGAGACAACATTTTTCAATAAGTAGAGATATATATATTAAGAAAATGATATAATTTTTGACAGAAAATATATTAATCATAGTGCAGAATAAAAAGAAAATAAAACTTGTTTTGAATTTTTTTTAAAAATTGAAACGGGAAATTTCCATATTTATTGCTATGCAAATTTTCTGGCCTAATTTGCATATGAGAATAATATCATAAATGGATGACATTTCGCATGTTGATTGCTAATGAAACAGAGAGTATATGCTAAAAATATCAATAAAATTATATTTTGGTTCAAACATAGCTTAAATAAAAAAAGTTTCAAAATCACATACCTCAAGAAAAAGGTCAAAATTTGAAAAAAGTGGATTATATTGATTTAGAAAATGGCTTTAAAAACATAGTCTAAATGAGTTTATTCCTGGAAACATTTTGTTTTCTGACACGAGAGATACTAACGAACAAAATGATACCAAGACGGAGGGTTTTAACATAAAATGTGCCAAGAATTACCCGTACATTGTCTTTACACCGATGACGTATGTTGCAACGAAAAATATATATCCCGTAAGTATGAATATCAAATAAAACAAAATTAAAATCACTGTGCAGAATCAATACAATGAAAATCAAGAAAAACAACTGTTAAGAACAATTTCTATGGCTGTATACTATGGAAATTGGTTTCCATATTGAAATATATAACAAATTTCAAGCATTTACACAAGGAAAAAAAGTGTGACATTGATATTGAAAACGTAGACCTTCACCTATATGACTACACAGTTGAAAATATTTAATCATCTAGTTATTTCTGTTTAATGGTTCAGTCATAAAGAATACTGTAATTCCTAATTAAAGTGAATTTGATATACATGCATAAATAACTAGATGAATTCTCGACCGCGCAGTCGAAATTTATGCCTCCGCCCTTGTGCTCAAGTTATTGCAAGAATAGTCTACTTACAGGTATATAAGATCCTCTGTGACCTTTGACCATTGAACCCATGACCCCCAAATCTAATCAAATCACTGTCACCCAATTATATACATGTGTGTCAAGTTTGAAGTTGATCCATTAAATCGTTCTTGAGTTATTGTGAGAACCATCTATTTCCATGTATATAATGACCTCTGTGACCTTTGATTTTTGACCTCGTGACCCCAAAATCAACTCAGATTATTACCACTCGCATATACATACATGAGCCAAGTTTGAAATTGATTGGCCAAATGGTTCTTAAGTTATAAGAAAAGTCCATTTTCATATATACAATTACCTCTGTGACCTTTGACCATTGACCTCGTGACCCCAAACTCTAATCAGATAATCATCTCTCTCATATGCATACATGAGCAAAGTCTGAAGTTGATACACCAAATGATTCTTAAGTTATAGCGAGAACAAGCCATTTTCATATATACAATGACCTCCGTGACTTTTGACCTTGTGACCCCAAAATCTAATCAGATCATTGTCCCTCACATATGCATACATGAGCCAAGTTTGAAGTTGATCTGCCAAATGGTTCTTAAGTTATCGTGAGAACGAAAACGGGACTCCGGCACCCACCTTCGGTGGACGGAGGCATAAAAATCTCTATTTGAGCTACTTTGAAGTAAAAATAATCATAGTCAGCAATGTTATGTATTACAACTCATTGAAAGTATTATTACAGTTAATGGCTCTTATCTAGTTCACTGTGGCTTTTAATATGGGGTGGGGTATCCTAGCCTTCAGACCCTGTTATTTATTCATTTTTGGGGGTGGTTGTATTGCCTTCAGGCTCCTAACAACAATAAAACAACCTGTCTCTATAAATATCCCCAACATGATCAGTTGAAAATTACATCAATTGATATTTCCATTGACTTGGATGAGTTCAAGTAGCACGCTGCATATCACGCCTTGCTTGGACTAAGGTCTGTATCATCTTATCCAGGTTTCCAAACGGGAATTCCACCAAGACACACATGATCATAGCACAGCAATATGATAGGAGAATAAACGCTGCAAATAGATAACTCTGTGTCAATTGAAAAAAAAAGCATCAAGATGTTAATAATAAACAAAATATTCAATGTTTATGAGTCAAATGGTAATACTATTTCATAACGTCCTTTTCTCCCACTACTATCCAGGGCGGATTAAGCATTTTTAAAAGCGTGGGGGGGGGGGGGAGAGTAGGAGTGTATTTTTTAAACATCTCTAATAAAACCAGAAAAAGGGGGGGAAAATTTCATCACTTTTTTCATGCAGGTGCAGGTTGGGACCAACATTTATTTTGGGGGCACATTTCTTTCACTCCTTACTTAAGGTATGAAACGGTTGGCTATTGAAAGCAGGGGCATCGGCCATTCGTGCCCCATCCTCCTTAATCCTCTTGTGACTACTACTAGTACTACTACTACTGTTAGTACTAGTACTAATATTGCTACTACTACTACTACTACTACTACTACTACTACTACTACTACTATTACTACTATTACTACTACTAATAATAATAATAATATGCCCATTTATATAGCGCAGCCACTATATGGATATACTCTACTGCGCTTAATACAAAGTATCACATTATTACCCCGGCTTTAGCCGAGCTGCCATAATACTACTACATGTACTAAATTTAACAGTTAGTCCTCCTGCCTGTAAATTCTTCTCACGTCTCAGTGCTTCTTTTCTGAGATCACATAATTTGTAAAGTGGTGTTAACACATTCTAGGAAGAAGGCTCTTTGTGAAGGCTTACCACTGTTATAACAGACCAGTGAGTAGGAACAGCCAAACTGTAAGTATGCAGGTTTTGTACCAGAGGGTGTATAAGGTAGGTCGCATAGGTCAATCGACCCAGGGGCACCCAGAAGTTCCAGGACAGGAAGTCGTTGACAACTCCTGAAAAGTGAAAGTGATATGGCATGATAATTATACCATTGACAATTAGTACATTGTTCAAAAATTACTCAGAAAGAAGTACTGATATCTTGACTATTACCTTTTGGAGCACATACAAAAACGAAAAAGGAAACGATGAAAGGAGGAAAAAAATCGTGGTTTACTGTTTTAAAGGAACTTAAAATACGAATCGAAAACAATACTGCCCTTGTAATAAAAGGAAAACGAAAAATGTGTAATTTACCTGAAATGTTGAAAATGTATCTGTAGAATTTTATATTGCTTTGTAACTTTTTGTTAAACAAACAAAAATTGAACGAGAGATGTTTTTGTTGCAATAAACACACCTGTTTAGGGTGAAAGAAAAAAAGAAGTTGATAACATTGTTTTTGCGACCGGGCGAGAAAATGTTCGAAAAATATTGCCATTATATTTGAGGTTTTAAGAGCAATTTTGGTTACAATTTACTTTACAGTAACTTTATAATAATTGAAAGAGTCGGTTATAATAATCGTCATGGTCATTGGCGTAGACAGGTCCTCATAAGCGGGGTATGATTTTCCTCAAGGACCATATATATATATATATATATATATATATATAAAAATATAGTTCTGCTTCGGACTTGCAAAGTTATAGACAAAATAGGAATGAAAAGTCCGTATACGATGAAAAAATTCGAATTTTCGGCCATAGGCCTTCATCAGGAAATGATGAAAATTTATTAGATAGGTACACAAAAGAGCGTGAAGCGCAAAAAAAAAACAACGCAAAAGCTCCATGGATACCAGCGCAACCATGGTAGAGATCAGGAAGGAGAGGAGAGAGAGAGAGAGAGAGAGAGAAAGAGAAAGATATAGAGGCGTAATAGAGCAGAAGCGCAGAAAGGGAGAAAGCTCCATGGAAACTCGCGCAACCATGGTAAAAGAAGTTAAAGAGGAGAGAGAGAGAGAGAGAAAGAGAGAAAGAAATAGAGATAGAGGCGTAATAAAACGTCATAAAAGAAGAGAAAAAGAAAACAAAAAAGGAGAAGCGCTAAAAGGGACAAAGCTCCATGGAAACTCGCGCAACCATGGTAAAGAAAGTTAAGAGGAGAGAGAGAGAGAGAGAAACACGTCACAAAGAAAGAAAGGGAAACCAAAGAAAACACAAAAGCGAGAAGGAAGGAAAGGGAGAGAGGATGACGTAGTAAAACGTCATAAAGAAACCAAGGGAAGATGAAAGAGAGAAAGGGGTGGTGGAAGGGGGGAGAGAGAGGGGGAAGGGAAAAGAAGAGAGGAAAAAAAAAAAAAAAAAAAGGGGGGGGGGAAGAGGGTGAGAGAGAGAGAGGGAGAGGAACAAAGAAAATAAAGAGAGGAAGATGAAGCACAACGGAAAGAAGAAAAAAAAGAAGAAAAGGGGGAAAAGGAGGAAGTAGTGAAGAAAGAGAGTAAAGAGCAAAAGGAAGAGAGGGAGAGAGAGGCGAAAAAAGTAGAAGAAAAGCAGAACGAAGAATGGAAGAGAAAGGTGGAAAGGACAAAAAGAAAACATTCAATTCGTACGAAATGATCGAAATGTTACATTCATCCCACGAGGATGAAGGGTTCCCAGGTGGAAAATCAGTCTTTCCTCCCTTCTCTTCCTGGATAGATCATCGCCATTGCACTTGATGGCGCCGATCACTTTGAAGTCTTCAACCGAGTGGCCGGGGAGGTTGAAATGGCGTGCAACAGGCAAGCCACTTGTGTTCAGACGTATGGAACGTAGATGTTCAGTAACCCGGTCCGCTAGACGCCGCTTGGTTTCGCCCACGTACAGTAGATTGCAGGCCTTGCAACAAATCACGTAGATTACATTCTCCGTCGTGCAGGTGAAATTATCATGGATGGTGAAATTGCCCTTGGGGCCACTGATGTTACGTTCTGTAGAAAGACGGGAGCATGTCTTGCATCGTGGGCGGAGGCAAGGACGGGAATCTAGGTCTCTGTCAGCAGGTTGGACTCTGGTGTGGTTTGAATGGACCAAGCTTGATTTCAGGCTTTTGTCCTTCCTGAACGCTGTCAGAGGGGGTTCGCTGAAAATGTGAGAAGTTGAGGGGTTGTCATTCAGCAACTTGAAATTTTTCTTGATGGTAGACGCGAGTCTAGCATTCGGCTCATTATACGTTAACACCAGGGGAACGCGGGATGATGCCTTCTTCTCACTCCGTCTCAGAGCTTCTATCCGAGTAACTCTTGCTGATTTCTTGGCGGCGCTCTCAACCATGTTGTCAGGAAACCCCCGGTCGATGAAGAACGACGACATTTCTGCGGAACGGGCCTGGAAATCGTCCTCCTTACTGCATAGCCTCCTGAGACGGGTGAATTGGGACTGGGGAATAGCCTTCTTGCACGCAGGTGGATGGGAAGATTTGAAGGTGAGATAGCTGTGGGCGTCAGTGGGTTTGTAGTGGATGCTTGTATCGATCCGGCGATACAAGCATATATACAATATATATATATTGTATATATAAGCATATATACATATATATATATATATATATATATATATATATATATATATATATAAAGAGAAGTAAATAAATGAGATCGAGATATAAATTTTAGCCGACAGGGCTTTGTCAAGGTATGTAAAGAGAAACACCATATATATATATATATATATATATCTTGTATATATATATATATATAATTATATATATATATGTGTAAGGAAATAACATATACAACAGCTTTGGCAAATCTCGTGGAAATAAATACAAATGTGAAAGAAATTGCGAGAATAACGTTGCGTAGCTCAATCAAAGTTCCCCAGAGCTGTCCTCCCTTTTTGAAATTTTTGCAAAGGCTGAAAAAATGTCTCCGCCGGGAATCGAACCCGGGTCGTTGGCTTAGAACGCCAATGCCTTAACCACTAGACCACGGAGACGGGTTAGTGGTTTCGGCGACACCAGATTCAATTGACCGACAGATTGACAAATCCTCAACCTTATTAATTAATTCCTTTGTCGGGGGCAGGTGAGTTAAGGCATTGGCGTTCTAAGCCAACGACCCGGGTTCGATTCCCGGCGGAGACATTTTTTCAGCCTTTGCAAAAATTTCAAAAAGGGAGGACAGCTCTGGGGAACTTTGATTGAGCTACGCAACGTTATTCTGGCAATTTCTTTCACATTTGTATTTATTTCCACGAGATTTGCCAAAGCTGTTGTATATGTTATTTCCTTACACTTGTTAATAATTATTCTAATGTATACATGTATTCAAAGCATTCGCTTGGATCCAGCTGAGGCACGCGGCTTGTCTTTGTTCAAAACTCACCTGCCCCCGACAAAGGAATTAATTAATAAGGTTGAGGATTTGTCAATCTGTCGGTCAATTGGATCTGGTGTCGCCGAAACCACTAACCCGTCTCCGTGGTCTAGTGGTTAAGGCATTGGCGTTCTAAGCCAACGACCCGGGTTCGATTCCCGGCGGAGACATTTTTTCAGCCTTTGCAAAAATTTCAAAAAGGGAGGACAGCTCTGGGGAACTTTGATTGAGCTACGCAACGTTATTCTCGCAATTTTTTTCACATATATATATATATATATTGTAAGGAAATAACAACAGCTTTGGCAACTCTCGTGGAAATAAATACAATGTGAAAGGAAATGAGAGAATAATGGTAAATCAAAGTTCCCCAGAGTTGTCCTCCCTTTTTGAAATTTTTGCAAAGGCCTGAGTATGTGGCATGCAATTATTAGGTTGCCAGACATGGAAGAAAGCTGCAGATTTCGATCAAAGTTGTCCACTTACCTCCATATCCATAATGGCAGGCAAAAATGACCCAGGCGACAGCCAAGGCCCAGGCGAAGCGGGAAAACGTAAGGTACATGATATCAGCAGCTTGACTCAATGTGACTGCACCCCTGTTTGCATCATAGAGACCATACACTACCGCGATTCCCAAGGCACTAGCAATGGACCAGCCACCCGCTACAATGATCTGGATATGGATATACAAACAATACGTTGGAAAATCAATGACATGCAACATGCTGATTTGGAAGTGTTGACCTGCAAGCATATACAAACTAAACGTATTCATTTAAAACCTAGCACTGGGTGTAAGTCATGTTTAAACTTATAGCTACTCTATGGGCAGCAAAGAATATAAACTGTAAATTCTCCACTTAAACTTTAAATCTCCAATCACTGTTACTCAACACATAGACAAAAAGAGCCATAGCATCTCGTAAAGGACATGAGTGGACAAGTCACAATACATATTTAAACTGATAATTATACAACTACTGATTGACTTTGATTTGGTCCTGCTACTTTATGCCTTCTTTAACTTTTAATTTGGCAATATGTGGGGGCGCGTGGCATTTGGAATTTTTAAGCATGATTTTTTCAGGAAGATATTTCATCATCTCAAAAGGTGTTTTCACATTATATAAAGCTCTTTCCACACCTTATAACGATCTCCCTATATCTCATCAGGGCTTTCAACCCTCCTGCATTTGGCGGGAGTCTCCCGCCACCACGCTCATTCTCCCGCTCTCCCGCCAAGCATGTAAATCTCCCGCTTTATGAAAAAAACCTCCCGCCAAATGTTTAAAATGAAAATTTCCTGCACCAACATAATAGTGAAAACGAACCTTTGTTTGTTTGTTGTTGTTTTTTGCTTGTCAGAGAATTTGGGAGTAAAAAATCCCCCAAAACGATGACTTTTAAAGCATTAATTTAGCATAATTTTTCGATGCTTTTTATTACATAACTTAATTTCTGGCGCTGATCACACTCGGCGAGATAAAAAATACACGAATCTCACTCCAAGCAGTTCCCCCAAAGTTGACAGCCCTGATCTTATGTGTATTGCATTATTTTTCTGTTAAACATTAGCTTATTTTGAAGACTTTTAAGCACTGTATTTAATTCTCCAATTAAATAAAACATAAAAACATCAAAATATATATAAAGCATTTAAAATAAAAATACAAGGTATAATACATGAATTAAAGTGATTTGGTAACTTTGTAGAGGCTTGATAAAATCTGAGCTGCCTGGGCTTACATGCTATCAGTGTATGTAATATGGTGTAAAAATGAAGCCCATGGGGATAAAAAGCACTTCAAAATCATCATGTGTTTCACAAAAGTAAACATAATGCAAGTGACGGGAAATGCCAGACTCATAAGGCATTATACAACATAAATAAATAATACTCGACTTGGAAGAACATGGTTTAAGTGACGTAGAATGCCTGAACTACGTGAAAATATTGTAGAGACATAGTTACTGTGCATGAGAATCCTATGATAAGTGCTGATCAATAAATACTCCTAGATAATTTGCACTAGAACACTGTTCGATGCATTTATCACAAAATTTGAGAGAAATATTATTATAACATGCAGCGGTATTTTGCCGGTGGCAAAATACTGTATACTTAGTTTTTAGTATGTTTAAAGAAAGCTTATTGCACTGAAGCTAAATATACACGAGTTTAGATTTTCGTTAGTGGTCTGGATTAAAGCAGAAAAATCTTTTTTTGTTAGGAAATGAGCACGGTATCATCTGCAAATAATATGTAATCAAAAGGTGTGGAATAATTAATAATATCACTGATATAAGGAAAAATAAGGGGCCCAAAAAAGAGCCTCGTGGAATTCCATATGGAAGAGTTTTATATTCAGAACAATAGGAATTATATAATGTAAATTGTTTTTTATTCATATAGGATAACTAGTAAACCACTATAAAGCGTAAACCCGTGAATATCGTAGTGTTCTATCTTCGATAGCAATATGTCAAAATAAAAAGAATAAAACGCCTTGGATAAATCCACATTATCGAGCGAGTTTGTAATTATGATAATCATATTGTAATTATGATATCAATAAGTGTTGCCGATTCGTTTGAGACATATGTTGGTTTATCAGTAAAAGGATAAGACTGCAAGTGTTTCGAGACATATTGCCTTTCCTTAAATACAGATTTATGCGCAATTTCACCTGGTTAGATTTTAAAAATTGTTAGACACTACGGTTACCCCCACTGGACTACACCTTCCTATTTGCGATTGAACTAGAAGAGTCTTATGGGGTGTTGCAAGAAAGTTGCAATTAATTGCAAATTGTAAAGCAAAATAGAACAACCAGTCTGAATGGTTCAGGGTCTGCCCATTCAAGAAGATGCGCTTGCAACAATGATTTTGATTGGTCAGTACCGATCAGTTGCAACTTGCAATCAATCGCAACTTTCTTGCAACACCACATAAGATTCACTGAGTTTACTTACCGGCGAAAGTTTAATCTTTTTGTTTCGAATCTCGTACATGGCATAGCCAAGGGCTATACCCACAAGGTATGGTGGGATACGACAGTACGGTTTGGTGTATATGACCCCACCTCGGTCTGTGGCCAACATGTAGCCTGTATTTTTTTCAAGAGTTCTCAAGTCCACCCTGATAATGAAAAAAAAAATAATAAAAACAAAGATTTCCTTACAAAAAAAAATTAATTAATACACGCATGTTTAATATAAATCTTTTGCAGCTTTTGAAGTTTTCGGTTCAGAAATTTTCAGAACACACATCATTATGAGAGACTCAATAAAATATATCACAACATAGAATCGTTGAGATAATATAGATTTCGGAGGTTCTGTTGAAATGTGACAATTCCGTCTAAATGCATATTGCACAGCGGTTTGTACCCATTTTCACAGATTATTTTAAAGGACAGTAAACATTCACTTGCCAGAGGTGACACACTAATATGCATGCTCAAAAATCAGTCACAGTGGGGAGTGAAAGTCGACATTCGGTTAGTGTTAGAAATTTTACTTAAATGGAGCAATAGTCACTAGAGCAGGGTACCGCTATGACCGCCATTCATAAGGACCGCTATCCATAACGCGTGACTAAATGAATCGCGGTCCTTTATAAAGAGCGAGCAGACCCCACTAGAGCATGTCTAATAATCCTTAGCAACTCAATCATCATAATATCTCACCCTTCAGCCACTGGTGAAGCGTGAAAGTTATTCTGATAAACAACTACTGCTGTCGTGACAAAACTGGCCACACAGGTAGTGAATGTAACGATCATTCCCTTTACACCGTACCTGTATGAAAGAACATAACACTATGATTAAAAAGTCATGTTTGTGGTCTAGCACTTCATTCCATAAATAACACAGTTCCATGTTGTGTTTCGAAGTAAACTTAGACAACGATAGGCCTACAAGTGACAGTGTGAGAAAATTTTGCCATAGAATAAGAACGATATCCTTAAAGTAAACATCATTAGTTACAGGTGTGAACGATGTGTTGAAGTATTTGCCCAATGTTTATCAAACTTTCTTGGATTTGTGTCTTTATGGTTTCTGCTTTCAATTCTCCTGTCTCCTGTCTACTATTAGTGTTAAATAGTAAAAGAAAAAGAGGAAGAAGAAGAATAACAATCACAGTAAGGAAACACACACACACACTCGCGTAGAAAGGGGGGGGGGGGCACCGGGGGCCATGCCCCCCTATTCAGCCATTAAAAAAAAAGCGAAAGCGAAAGAGCGGGGGAAGTGAGAGAAAAAGGCCTAAAAAGGCGCTACAAGCCCTTATCTGGCTCTCAAAATGTGCTAAAACGTCAAAGTTTTCACTCTTCGCGCGGGAAGGGGGAACTGGAAATAACTTTCTTCTCCTGTACCCACCCCTGTTACCATGGGTGTCGATCCGGGGGGAAAGGGGGGGGGGGGGGGTTATATCCCAAAAAGCATTTGAGGCGGGGGTGGCCTCTATAATTATTGAAATAAATAAGAATTATGAAACATTAACTTAAAACTAATAATTATCCAAACTCATGATGTTTGATCTTGAAATACCATCACATTCTTTAATGATAAGAAGTAAGGTATTAAGAAATGCTATAATTTCAATGCGAAAATATCGAAGAAAATTCGTTCGCCCGCATTGTTATTCTCAATTCAGGGGTTCCGTCCATTGGCGTAGATCTGTGCATTTCCTCTTTTCATTGAAAAACATTTTGGGATGCTCTAAAATGCAAGCTTTATAGACAGATTTTTGACAAAAATCCCAGATGAAGCAGGGGGATACCCCCTCCCACCCCGCTCGGTCTCTTCGCTCAGTGGTGTATATAGGGGGCAGGGGGCACGTGACCCCGGCAGCACTTGGAAAAAAAAACGCAAAGGAGAGAAAGAAAAGTAGGGGGAAATGAAGAAAAATCATAATCTTTACGAATCACACACCCCATATCCGCAGGGTAAATGCACTACTAATCTAGTTTTTGAAGGTTTGAAATGCGAAAATTTTCCAAAGCTCAGTCGCTTGCTCCCTCATAATTATTTTCTTTCAGGATCTCGTAATTTCGCTCCCCCAGTATATAGTTCTTAAATAGCTAAAAGGGTTCAAAAAGTTTGAAAAAAATAAAGATGTAACTGCTTTGCTCGCTATATCATGTAAGTTTCATATGACTCCTGCTAAATATTGCGTTCCCAATATAGGATAAAGTGTATAAAACAGCATTAATTTGCAAAGGTTCAACTTTTGAAAGAAACCTCAACTTCAGGTCGCCTTGCTGAATTTCTCGACTCTTTCTCAAGCCTATAGGGTTTTCGTTAGTTCTGCTCCCGATTGTAAGAGTGAGTGAATAAAAACCGTTTATCAATGTATAAAATTCAAGCTTCTCTACCGCTCAACTGCTGTGGTCAAATGCAAAATTTCCTTTTTTTAGGGTTAAAAATTTGCTCCCTCGCTTGTACAATAGGTTCGGCATTTTTTTTTTTTTTTTTTTTTTTTTTGGGGGGGGGGGGGGGGGGGGGGTTAACTTCATTGTTTGCCCCGGGCGCTATAATCCCTTGATACACCACTGGCTTCACTCTCTTGCATGTGAACTGTTGCGTCCAAATAATTAAAAAGCAGTCCGGGCGTCGAACTATAACTTTCCGCCTAAAAAAATTGGTTGCTACAAGCCGTTATTTTTCTCTCAAATTTCCTAAAACGTCAGAACTTTCCTGCTTCACGCGGGAAGGGGGAAACTGTCCCTCCCTGCACCCACCCCTGTTACATACAGTGCAGTATTGCATCCAAAATAACTGAAAAAACAGCCAGGGCGTTGAACTAACATTCCGCCTCAAAAAAAGGGTGCTAAAACGTCAGCGTTTTCGCGCTTCGTGCGGGGAGGGGAATAATAATAATAATAATATTCCGTTTTTATATAGCGCCTAATACATCGGTGATGTCTCTAAGCGCTTTACAGATATATTATTACCCCGGTCATCGGATTCTGGCATCCCCGCACACAATGTATTCACATTCTCCGCTCCCTGGGGAGTATTCCAGCAACGGGCAATACAGTGACGCTCTCATTGCTCCCCCTCCCTGCACCCACCCATGTTATATACAGTGCAGTATTGCGTCCAAATAACTGAAAAGCAGCCAGGGCGTCGAACTAACTTCCCGCCTTTAAAAAAAAAGTGTTACGAGCCG
The DNA here is from genome assembly GCA_025617745.1 of Heliocidaris erythrogramma. Lineage (NCBI taxonomy): Eukaryota > Metazoa > Echinodermata > Echinoidea > Camarodonta > Echinometridae > Heliocidaris > Heliocidaris erythrogramma. The sequence goes on along the minus strand of CM046857.1, from coordinate 20,660,690 downwards.
TTATCTTTCTCTCCAATTTGCTGTAAAACGTAAGAGCTTTCGAGCTTCGCTTCCTGCACCCACCACCTGGGGACCACGCTTTGCGTGCTCATCACCAATTTCGCACTCTTCGCGTGCCCCGGCCCACAACCGCCCCCTAAAATGAAATCCTGGTTATGCGGTTGGATCCTTCACGTCTGCCCCCTCCCCCATTGAAAAATCCTGGCTACGCCTGTGCACACACTCATCCACACACGGAAGACCGACAGATTGACAAACCTTCAACCTTCGTCATTATTAATTCCTTTGTCGGGGCCGATGAGTTTTGAACAAATACAGGTCGAATGTCTCAGCTGGATCAAAACAAATGCTACGAGAAACATGCATATGTCAGAATAATTATAAAAAAATGTAAGGAAATATCCCAGCAGACCAAAAGCCCATCAACATCATCAAGCGGACAAGTTTGGTGTCAGAAGGCATACGAGATCTAAATTGTCGGTCTCTTGTATTTTGGTCTTGTGGACTGTTAGTCTAATTTACAGTTGGTCTCATGGACTCTAGCCATTGGACTAGTGGGACACAAGGCCATTTGTGCATACATTCCAATCCATACATACCGATATAAAGGAATGAGAAAAAGAGGACTGATGATGAAAAACTGCATGTCATTGGCAAGGTACCAACCCCAAGTTATGCACTACATATAGAGATAAACAAAATAAGATAAAATAAAATCATATAGGTAATGTACAACATAACAAATACATTTGTAGATTTTAGTTCTGGTAATAAGAAAATAATAAAATCCTCGCATAATCAGAATTTTTTTACAACAAATATTCATACAACTACTTTAATAGAAATTATTAGCAAAAGGTGGGTAATAACCTACTAGCTCTAACCAATAAATTATGTCCCATAGAGTGCTACTGCTTTTCTGCACATTCTTCCTTTTTGGCAAGTTTTCATAAGTTTGCAGGTCCTATAATGTTTACTGCTTGATAATTAATTTTGTATTCTATTCTGCCCAATACTGTCATCTTAAGGAATAGATTTACTTTCCCATTTTCATTTCACTGTTCTAACTGGAAAAAAGAGAAAATAATATATACATCAGTCATATCTATGATATTGGCTTACTGTCTTTGCCCAGGAGAGCCCTATAGCAAACGTTTAATTTCAAGCCGTGTGCTATGTGCTAGTGGAATTCAAGAATCAGAACAACAAAGATCTACCACCAAAGGAATGCTAGTGGGAGTACAAAAAAAGAGAAGACAATCGTAAAAAAACCAAACCAAACAAACAAATAAATAAATACCTTGTCAAAGCATGAGAATGAAAAACAGTACGACTCTGTTACGAAATTGGAGAGTTCACGTAGATTTTCAATTACCACTCCAAAACCAGAAACCTATCAAACTACAAATGTACAGTAGTTTTAGGAGTGACACCGTGTAATGTTAAAGTAAATATTATAAACTGAAGGAAAAAACCTATTTATGAGCTTCTACATCATGTAAAAATGAAATATAACATTCTTTCTAAATTAATTCTTACATCTTGTTCCAGTCCTGGAGGGACCAAGTTATTGATGTAAAGGAGATCTGTCCACCACCAAGCCCGGCAGAGGTCAACGTTGTAATCAAAGCGATACGATATGGGTCCTTGAATCATGTTGGGTAAGATAAACATCCAGAATAGAATTACCACAGCCAGGGTTGGTGTCAATCTGAATTAAAACGAAAGCGATTATCTACATTAGAATGACCATAGCCAGGGCTTGTGCTGTAATCAATAAGAGATAATATTTATGTATCTTAGGCCAACACCAAACAAGCCCTTGATATGGAGTTAAGAACGATCATAGCCAGTGAGGGTTAATGTCATCCTGAAATAAAGAGATGTCGGCGGTGAATGTTGGCATCAAAGCGATACCAAACAGTCCCTTGGCATCCAGATCACAATGACCACAGCCAGACTTATCTAAAGTGAAGCAATTTTTAGAGGTGAATCTTTGCATGAAAGTGATACCAAACAGTCCCTCAAACATCCACATTAGAACAGGCATATTCAGATCGGGTATCCATCTGATAAAGACAAATTTCAGATGAGAATCTTGGCATCAAAATGATGCTAAAATATGTCGGAGGTTAATCCTGTCACGATATTAATGTCAAGAAATTTTCGCGGTTTATTGTGTCTTTCACAACACAGCCTCTAGGCCCAAAAGGTTTTATCCAGTGATGATAATTGGGCATTCTTCAAGATGTAAGGGTATGCCCCATGCTTAGGATCCTTGCTCTGCACAGGCCTCAGACGTACATGTCACATGTGAGAACCTACCTAATGTATCTATGAAAGTAGAGCCATCCCCATGCCACTTTGCCATTCCTGTCATTCATCTTCTTCAATGTAAGGTAGGACATGAGAAGACCACTGTAAAAAGAAAAAAATAATATATATATTTGAAAATAATCCGGAGTTCTGGTAGTGATGAAAAATAAATTCACAAAGAATTAAACAAAAATATAATTTATTGTACCAGTGTTCAATGATACATTTACCTTTAATAGCGCTGTTCATCGTTCATGGTTCATGGTATTATTGTGTAAACTAATTTTATTTCGTTATATAGGATTTTCCATCCATTTTAACAATTTTAAAATTTAATTTCCTCCCGAAAATTCGTGATCTTGCACATTTCACGGTCAATTTCGTCGTTGGTCATTCTTTTTCGAACTTTGTCCAGTCAATTTCATCAATTTGCATCCAATTTCGTCATCACCGGCTACAAACGCACGATTGCGTGAATCAATATGCAATTTTGCAATCAATTTCGTCAAAGCGTCATTCAAATTCGTCATTATTGATAATTTTCATTCTATTTCTTGTCTTGGAATTCGACAAAACATTCACGATAAACTATCTATAAACCTGCAAACTAAATACTTGTATTTGCCTTTTCATATATCTTATGCAATAAATGAGGAGGTATCATTTGAATGGTGTTAGTTCAATGGCTTGTCTATCCGACGAATTTGAATGAAACTCTTTGAAATTGATTGCACAAAGTCTGACGAATTTGATCATTACATTCTGCAGTGGATCCTCAGGTGAGCATGTAGTCCTTAATCTCAATATCAAATCAAAGAATGTGCCTTTCCCTGACAAAGTATCAAGTAAATCAAACAAATTAACATTTGAAGTTCTAGTGTTCAATAGTAGGCCCTTTATACATTTACATGTACTTTCATTACCACTGTTCATCGTTGATGGTGATAATAGCTAAACTAATCTTATTTCATTATATTCTTATATGATTTCGCTGCATATTTATATCACATGTGTTGTCCTAAAGTCTTGATATTCCATCAAAGAAGTTGCCTTTCCGCCACAAAGATTCAAATAAATCTAACAAGAATGAATTTCAACCAGCTTTAGGCCTACTATTTTTAACAGCTGTGATAAATGAATTTTTTATTTGATTTTTACTTAAACAGCTCTGCAGACTGGGGTATGAAACGTCTTCCATGAGAATATAACTTCAAAATGGAGGTACCTGTTTCTTTTTCAGGAAGGAATATGAAAACATTCTTTGTTAAAACACATTGTTCAATGCTCAAAGAAAAGAAGGGTTATTACAAGTTACTCTCATTTTGTTATTTTTCTGTGAGGTGTGTGGTCTAGTGGATAGTCACCGGACTCTTGATCACATGATTCGCGCTTACGTCACGCCGCGGCACAGATGTCCTTTGGCAACACTACAAGATCTACATTTGCCACTCTCCACCCAGGTGTAGTAAATAGGAATTATTGTAGCAGTACTTTTTAGGTGCTTTGAACATCCGCTGGGATGGATATGTGCGCCATACAAATGTAGCTATCATTATCATTATTTGCTGCTTACCCGAGCAAGAAGAAGGAATCGACAGAGAACACGGTAGACAGTAAAATTTGAGCGGCGAAATCCTGAATATACTTTGAACCCTCAAGGAGGATATTATCTGATGGAAAGGAATAAAAAAAGAAAGAGAAAGACACTAGTACTCCTTTTCATGAAATACAACAAGCATTAATTACATGAATACGACTATATCTCCACTATTGTATCCTCAAAGCTACATGTACCCCAACACTATTATCCGGCAGATACTCCTGTATTAACCTACATTTTCTATTTCAAAAAACTACCGCTATTTAATTCTCTTATCCAAAATGGCTACCTTTTCTTGTTTTCATTCAGGTTCAGTTACCACACTGGTAAAACCAGTTTGAACTTGATTTCCAACCTTCCCCCGCCCGGGGGGGGGGGGGGGGGGGTATGCCTCATTGAGGCCTGTATACGGCATCCGCGTCCATGACTTTCTGCTTTTTACTCCCCTTCATTTCACGGTCGAGGCAAATCCTCCCACCTATTCTTGGGTCGAGTCATTTTAACTCCCACGTACGCTAGTCACGGTCGAGGCAACGTCTCCCGTCTCCATCAGGCCCGTAACTAGGGGGGGGGGGGGGGGGGGGGGGGTCGAACGAACGTCTATTTTAATACATTTTATTTTGATTTTGCCCCGTAACTTCCTAATCTGGCAAATCTATAACTAATCAATGTCGTCTTTCACCATTCCTTTTAGAATTTTGTACATTATGCCATGTTGCAATCGATTTTTTTTCAAAGCGTCATTCAAAGAATTATTCAAATTCGTGTGTAGTATCGCCCCCAAGCTGGCGAGCAGAAATCTGCTTGAACAACAAAAAAAGAATCATAAGGCGAAAAAAATTATCCAAAGTGACATCAGAATAGTGATTTTTAGGTTAAATTTTTAAAAACATTTCCATACCAACTGGCTTAGATAGGGGAGGGGCGCACAAGGGGTTCACGTGAAAGGGGGAGAGGAAGGAAAGTGGAAAATAATTTGAAATAATTTCCAGCCCGGTTTCCAGGCAATTTAAACACTTTTTTATTTGCTTTTGTCCTGCAACTTCATAATAAGGCCTAGTCAATATAGGCCTTTGGCCATTCATTTTCGGAATTTATTTTTCATTTTGCTATCGATTTTGTCAAAGACTGAAAGAGTTCAAAGAGTTATTCAAAATCGTCACCCACTCGTTGTAAGGTCTTGTCTATGTGACGAATTTGAATGACAATTTCTTGAAATCGACTTCCCAAAGATGGATTTGATGATAAAATTTAGAAGCGGATTGCCAGGTCGAACGAATTCGAATGAAATCTGACGAAAATGAATGAAGCTATGTTGCAGTTGATTGACATTTTTAATCATTAAACTATCTTTGACATTTGACATTTGGATGATTACTGATTCCTATCAGCCTATATAGGACGAAATTGAAGTGCATTTTGATCTCTGAGAAGTGTAAGATTGGACAGGAAATCCTGACAATACAAGGAGATAGATTGCTTAAAACACCATACAGAACGTGGGAAGACAAGCAGTGATAAGCATGAGAGAAGACTCTGTGGTAATGGAATATAAAAGTGAAATATAGAAACCATACTCAGGCCCTAACTAGGATTTTTGCGGGGGCGGGGGGGTTCAACATTGGAAAAAGTGGTCCTTTCTGAGGGAGCGAAGCGACCGACTAGGGGTGTCGGGTCAGGGGTGTGCCCCTCCAAGGTTATGGGCATGAGCCAGGACTGGCATGAGCGTAGTCAGAATTATTTGACAGGGGGTGGGTGATATGTGAAGCCCGAACATATACTACCACTGTGTAGGATTCCAAATATTACTGGAAAAGAGAGAGGGGTATTTAATGTGTCTGTTCACTTTTAAAATGGAAAATTTTCCCGCTCTCAAGTTGCATGGAGTACTCCTGGCTGACCCGGTCTAGTCATTCAGGCCTTAAATTATGGCCCTCTAATACAGCCTGTTCAACCGGAGTGCCATGAGTGTATTTTATAAAACATCGACTTCTTGGAAACTATGATCAGAAATAACAAGATGCCCCAATATAACACTTGGGGTGTTTTTGGAAACATTTGGTAGATAGTAAAGTGCGTTTTCAGCCGCTCGCTTCGCTCATTCACAAAAAAAAAACAAAACTCTGAAACAAAACTCTGAAACGAGATAGTTTCAGGCAGCGAGAATATTTCCACAGTAGGCTATGTTATTGTAATATGCCCATGAATATTCATTGTTATGACAATTTTCGGGCACGTCACTGCCTTATCGCCATGGCGCCCAGAAATAAGGGTTACCTTACTTTCTATATTGAAATGAGCAACAACAAATTAAAGTGCATTTTTCTTCGCTCGCTTCGCTCTCTCGCAAATCTTAGAAATGAGATAGTTTCAGGCAGCGAGGTCCATGAATATTTCCATAGGATGTTATTGCAATATTCAGGCACGTCGCTGCCCTATCGCTATGGCACCCAAATACTAAAGGTCCACTTTCTATATGGAAATGAGCAACAGCAAAGTAAGTGTATTTTTCCTTGCTTGCTTCACTCCCTCGCAAACCTTATAAACGAGATGTTCCATGCAGCGAGGTCCATTAATCTTCAATGTTATGACAATTTTCGGCACGTCACTGCTCTATCGCCATGGCGCCCAGATATTAGGGTTACAAGAACAGCAAAGTGCCCCCCCCCCCGTTCGCTTCAATTCCTAAAAACTTTATTATGAATGATTCCTGCTAGATGACCGGAGATATAGCTTTACAATTTACCTATTGGTGATTAATGAAATACAATTTTGCCATTTAAGAGTACATTTTTATTTTTCTCTCGCTCGCAGTATTTGGAATCCTACACCAGTCAGACCCAACTCCGTAATACCGAGCACAGGTATATACTCCGAAAACGGCGTATAGAACAAGATGAATATAGAGCCCTCATCGTTCAGTATGAGACAGTGTGTACAAAAGGCATGGGGAAAATCTTGCAAAGTCAACCTGCCAACGATATACATATTCTTAAAAATAATGCTGCGTGTCAATTATCTTCAAAATCCTTGAATGATTCGTCATATGAAGTGAATTTCATATGACAAACATTTGAAATAAATATATCCGCAGCATTATTTTTGAAAAATATATTATCAACAGCAGGTCGACACTGCACGATTTCCCCCATGCCTTTTGTACACACTGCCTCGCACTGAACGATGAGGGCTCTATATTCATCTTGTTCTATACGCCGTTTTCGGAGTATATACCTGTGCTCGGTATTACGGAGTTGGGTCTGACTGTACACAGTGGTAAATGTTCGGGCTTCACATTTGACCCACCCCCTGTCAAATAATTCTAACTACGTTCATGCCCATACCCTTGTAGGGGCACACCCCTGGCCCGACACCCCTATTCGGTCGCTTCGCTCCCTCAGAAAGGTCCACTTTTTCCAATGTTGAACCCCCCCTCCCAAAAAAAAAGAAAAAAAAAATCCTAATTACGGGCCTGTCCATCATGTGGTCGACTCGCCAACTTCATTCTCTACAATTCCCTGTTTTTCACAGTCGAGCCCACATTTCCCGTCTTCTGGTCGAGTCATCAGTCAGCACCTCATCACCATCACATATCATCACTCTTCTCTCATCTCTGCAAGTTTCTCTGGTTGCAGTTACCTTCGGCCGTAGTCTCAGTTTCTCACTTATACTGAGACCCGACAGGTGGCCGTAGCTTAGTTACAAGCTATTCATCTTCAGCATGATTGTCCTTCATCGACTGCAACCCATTCACTGCTTCGCCTGGTCCCATCTGAACTCATCCTACTATTCATCTGTTCCGAGTTTCGATAACTCCTTGGTCTCACTGGCTGTCGGGATGCCTAATCACAGCCTCTTCCAAGCTCCAATTCACCGGCTCCATTTCAGCACACCAGCACATCTCTCATCCATCATGGACCCGCGACTCTTCAGTTCAATCAGCGGTCTTCGATCTCTCGCATCACATCTCCGACCCTCATCGTCGCCTAGCCCCTTCGTCTCCGTCCTCCATCGTCGTCGCGCGAGCGCCCTTAAGCATTCTCAACTCTCAGGGTCTAATGAGCTCGCTAACGCCACCTCGTGTAAGTTATACCATGAAGCTTCAAACCAAATTGGTTTGTAGCTTCATGGTTATACTTATAGCCAGCCATTACACTGAACATCTCAATCTTTTCGCACTTATATTTTATTGCTATATTGTATTTCTTTTCAATATTTGACATGTCAAATGACGCCAAGGTCCAGATACGCCACTGGCCTATTTAGGCCTACATCTCTGACACATACCACCTTCGGTTGTTAGATGTATGAATAATAATATAAAAGATGTTTAGTACTACAGAATCGGAAAATGGCGTTGAAGAGAGACATACTGAAGCTTTTCGTCTTGCACTCATCAGAGTATATATATATATATATATCGCAAGAATGAACAGAAAGCCGAAATGGAACAATATACCGGAAACTAAAGGAACAAAGCGCGCGAAATATTAGACAGATTTTGATTGGCTGCCTGAACATAACAGGAAAATTAGGTTTATTGCCAGCCGGTTTTGTAATAACGGGAACTTAAATTAATACGAGCGTCCTCACGAACTCTTTATGTCGGCACAGAACAGGGTCATAGAGCTGAATGTATGTGGCTTCGAGCTTCACTTGGAGCATGCGTAGATGTGTAAAGTTTCTCGCTCGGCTAAAAAAACCAAGATGAACAGTATTGTTCAGTGCACTCTTGATTGTTAAAGGAGAATTAACACTAGAATATAAATGTACTTGTGTTCAAAGGTGTAATATATTCTTAATCATTGACCTCTATCACTTTAGAATAAAGATAAAATATCAGAAAAGGGTTTAAATCAAGACATTCTAGGACACGGTATAATCTGCTAACACTTCATGGGGGCTGCCATTTTCTTGATGACATGGAGTTGTACATGAACCATTGGAGACCGTTCCGGTCAGGAAGATATTTTTAATCCACGAGCTAAATTGCTTCTATTCATTATAAAAAAATCCCCATGGAAAATACATAACAGGTGTATACATTTATTTTAAAATTTGAAATTTATAGATTTCTTTTTAAATTCTCCGGTTTTGCTAACTAGAAATCGATTTCTTGGTCTTGCCTGGAAGAGCAGAACATAACTTATACAACGCGCATTCTGACTTTTGAACTCCATTATCTCAAAGCAGGTGAATGCATAGTTTGTCACTATTGACGCTCGGGAAAGTCATCATCCATAAATTTGAATTAATTCGTTCCGTCACGTACGTCATAGTATCAAGAAAATAGATTGATATTTAGTAAAATCGTTAATTTCAAAGAAATATAAAACACATTTTCGTTTTTATAATATATGTATATATCTGTTAAATATTTAAAATCTCAAAAGGAATTTTGTATCAGGAAGAAAGACAATTTTGCATTCGGATTAAAATGGCAGCCCCCTGGTATCGCTAGCAGACGATAAATCTTGCTGAGAAAATCCTGATTTATACCCATCTCGTATATTTTAATGCAAAACTACGTAGGGCAACAAGAAGGAATAGATTACATCTTCCAATATGAGCACATTTATATTCTAGTGTTAATTCTCCTTTAAGTGGTGACCGATGGCAGAATTGTTCAGGCAGCCAATCAAAATCTGTCTAATATTTCGCGCGCTTTGTTCCTTTAATTTCCGGTATATTGTTCGATTTCGGCTTTCTGTTCATTCTTGCGGTATATACTCCGATGAGTGCAAGACGAAAGGCTTCAGTACGTCTCGCTTTAACGCCATTTTTCTGAATAATAATAGTAATGGTAAAGGTAAAAACTGTTTAATCAAAAAAAAAAAAAAAAAACTGTTTAATCACCTGACATGCCAGAACCAATACTCATGGTCAAAGTGTGACTGAGGATAACCCAGAATATGCTAATGACTCGAATCCCATTCAAACATGGGATGCTTCCAGCAGCATGCTTGGAGCCAAGAATCACGGGAAGGTTACGGGTCATGGAAAAACACAGAAGAAACTGCACCCACAAACCTGAAATGAAACAATATCATGATGCTTAAGGCATTCATCAATTTTCTTCTCTAACATCCACTTCTTTTTCAAGTCGAATATCTTCATTTTCTGATGAATTAAAGAGAAAAGTATTCTACAAATCTGCACTATTTCCCTAATGCAGTATTAAGGACACTTTGAAGACTACAATCTTAGTAGGATGCTTAAAAGCCACCGCACACCTTACGATCGGTCTGCGATCCGATTTGTGAAATAAATAGCCATGGCATTAAATATTGTCATTTTAACAAATGAAATCTACCCTATTCAGGTTCTGAAAAGTAATAATGAACACTAAACGTAGGGTTTGGTGAGCTGTCAGCTTTCTACAGGGAATAAGGGCAAAATTAGTTCCAAATCATAGGCAGTCCCGGGGCGTGGGTGGGGGCACTCAGATATATGGGTGTACACATGCGTGTCCATGGGTTTTCAAAATACCCCCTAAACAGGTTTTATACTTGGATGAAAAAAGACCCCTACACGAGGATTTTTGCGCGGTTTTTCATCATCCAACCCCCCCTAAACAGGTTTGACTTAAATATTACCCCCTAAACAGGTTTGTTCAAATTTGAATCCCTCAACAAGATGGACTAACCTACTGACTTAAATTCAGGATAGCCTTTCATTCAGTAGTCAACAGATTAACTGACCTATTTTCACAAAAGGCAAACAAACATAAACAAATGACATATAGGCACGCACTGCCGCGCGCCACTCCCTGAACTGAAATCGGGCTGTAAATCCCCGTGAAAATCCCTGAAAATATCAGAAAATGTCCCATTTACATATTGGTGCCAAAGTGAAAAATATACCCCCTAAACGCGTTCGGCCAGATTAGTCAAAAGCACCCCTTTTTGTTGAAAATCAGCGTTTTTGGACCCCTTAACGCGTAACGCGCGTTACGCGCGTTACGCGTTCCACCTGAAAAAAGGACCCCTTTTACACGTTTTCTTGGACGCGCATGTGTACACCCATATATCTGAGTGGCCCCCGGGAGGCAGTCGTACGATTTTTGTGACATCACTACGACTCGGAGCCGACTCGGGGCCGATTCGGACATTCCACCGACTAGAAAACTCGGCAAAGGCCGTATTAACCGATTTTACTATCTGTACGACTATTAAGACCCTCTATCAAAAATATTTTTCGTTTTTAAATGATTTGTCAAATGATATTACATTTTCTCCTGAAATCGGATCGCAGACTGATCGTAAGGTGTGCGGTGGCCTTTAAATGCTAAACGGTAGATGAAGATCAAAAGTCTGAGCCCCAGTACTGCACTGTCCATTCTTGGGTTGAGGGATTTATCTATATAGCCTCTACCTAAGAGAGAAATGGGGACGTAGTAAAGTACGGAAAGCCAAATGAAATGGTCACACGGTGACCATACGATAAGAATACATCCTAGGTAGTGGAGCTGGTGCACACATTGTGTGCGTATATAAACCTTTCGACCGTGAAAACAAACTTATATTTATATACTCTGAAATAAATACTTTAAGTTCAAATTATCGTAATTACCAGGAATGCCCCAGAATTGCATCGAAAGGACTGATGAGAAGTGCTATTAGTTGACAATTTGTAAAGCTACTGCCAATTATCTTCAGCTGCCTAAATCAAGCCTTCTAAATTATCTGAGAAACCAAGCATATCTATGTAACCCATGTTCACTTTTCATCGGATATGAGATAGTTCCAGAGTATGAGAAAAAGGACAATAGAGGCCAAAAAGACTGCACAAGAGATAAAAGAGACAGGGAGAAATAAAAACAGAAACTGAAAACTAAAGACAGGGAGAGAGAGCAAAAGAATGAAAGACAAAGACAGATAGAGCGAGAGAGAGAAAGAGAGAGAAAGAGAGAGAGAGAGAAAGAGAGAGAGAGAGAGAGAGAGAGGAAGAAATTTGATATACCTACCATTCTTGGGTTTGTTCTCATGCGGTAATCGATGACGAGACCCATCAAGCAAGGCAGTGGTTTCTAATACTGGCCCTGACGTAATGTGAATCTGCAGGTAGGAGAAGGAACCACTATAAAAGGCAGTTTTTGTCAAAGTTGCAGTGAGGAAGACCTACAAATATTGGCATGTTGCAAGGACTTGACAATCAAAACTTAATGTGTTCGGTTGACGGGCAAACTAGAAAAATGTAAGATTTGAATTTGAAATTCAATAATGACACAAGTCTGAAAACATTTATTTAGGATTCCCTAATGCAAAGACCTATGTTTAGTCTTAATTATCTTTTTGTGCTCTATTTGATATTTTTACATTTTGCTTTCCATACTCTTTGGTTTACATCTCTTTTGCATCTCGTTTCAGCTTCATACCTTAAATAGCGACTTTAGAATTGCACGTCCACTTAGTCGACTGGTACGCAAGGACATCATTCTACGCCACTGCGCATGCGCCACTCGCCCTCTCCCTGTCCTCCTCCCTGACTTGCAAAATCGAGAACGTGTTCACTTCGTTTTTGCGGTGCTCCGAAATCTCCGACGAAACCTCCGACGAGGTTCACGTATATGACGTCATCAGAACAGCTCAACTGTTATGCTCATCCGTTGAGTGTGTACTTCCGGTTGACGTCGACGGTACGTACACGTCGAGTGAAATCTAAAATGATCAGAACTGTAGTCAACATGGGCAGTCGACGACGTTGACATGCGCGAATTAGTCGACTGGGACGAAGTACTAGTCCACTGCTTCTAAAAGTCCCTAATCCCTCTCTCCACCTTCACACAAAACTCTCATTGCCATTACCACGACCTCACATGCATGGTACCATTTCCATTCAGTTTCCGCTCCACATGTTTCCAATTTAGTTCTCATTTACATTCCGAACACCTCATGATCACCCTTCCATATGCTGTCTATTGGTTCTCTCTTCTACCTGGGTTCTTTCACTATGTTGCACTATTCCATTTTCATTTTCTGCTTGGATATTGATTTATGATGTCACCTAATTATGTTCTGATCTGTTCAAATTGAGTTTACTTCAGTAAACATCATTGCAACAAGGGATCTGATCGAGTAAGGGCATCTTTAATTATTTTTGTCTCCTCTGATTACACTTAAGCTATTTTTCTTCAAGTAAATAAGTGAAAATGTTTAATAAGTAGCTGAGCAGGAGGGAGTAGAAAATCAATAGTGTACACCGGTGGCAGCGGTGGGATTCGAACTCACGCCTTCGGAATGACGTATACTAGGAAGAAATACAATATTTTATGAATGGAACATGAGTTTCAGAATGGACCAAAAAAAAATGGACACACACATAAAAGTCATCTCAAGGAAAACTGCCTGCTTACCTCATCATCAGCAGCTTGCCTTTCCAAAGTCGATTCCCTTTGCCCTGTAGCACCATATCCCTCAACACTGAGGAATAGATCTGGCTTTTTAATTGACCTTTGACCTGTACCTTCCTTGACAGTATCTCCAATTTGCCCCCTGCCCTTGTCGGCATATGTTGACTTCTGACCTGAACTTTGACCTCCACTTGACTGTCTCCGTTTTTGTTTACGGGTGATGTGATGGTCAAGTATTGTGCCGACCACACTGAGGATGGAAAGTACACTAAGCAGAATGCTGTAAGATAAACCAGTATCATGAGATAAAATAACCTGCTGATTAGGTCAAAACATACAAGTACAAAGCGTAAAGTTGATTTTTGTAAGAAACGCCTTCGTTTGATTTAGTGCTAGGCATCAGAATATCATACATGCATGTATACTTTAATCAGGCAGTCTCTATTTCCTTTAAAATAAATAGGAACTTGATATTCAAAGTGTTTGAAAATATACACAATCAAGTAGTAACATCTCATCATATATCACATTTTCAACTTGCATATTAACTTCTATGGCTTTTTGGTAATGTGGAAACAGGATTGTTAAGACAATAATTGAAATCATCTTTCTGATTTGCTCTAGTTATGGTGATGATGATTATGTGATATTGATTTGAATAATAACTACCACAACAACAACACTATTAAAAGTTATAATATAAATACTAACTATTATTATAATGATAATAATAATAATAGCACAATCATAATAATAATATTAACATAACAATGAATAATAATGATAATAAGGAATTATACCAATAATTTAGAATTTCACTAATGAAAATAATAATGACATTATTTGATAAAAAACAAGTTTATTTTAATAGGCTCATGTCAAACAAGGCAATATCAAAGGCAGACACAGAGTCCCATTGAATTACATGTCACAAGGTCTCTGATTATAAAGACGAATACACTTACAATGTACATGGACAATGCATGGTTGGCCATTATTTCTTTTCACTTACCAAGTTCCTATAAAGCCACCACTGAAATCCGTGTTGTGTTTCTCTGTGCAATGCACTGCTGAGCCAGTCACATTCATTATTTCGATCCAACTCACATTTCGTAAATCTGTAAGTTGGAAAAAACAACAATATCTTTAAGAAATCATTACCACAATTAAAGTCCATGAGTCTTTGAATACATTAATAATGGATGAAAATGTCACAGAAGTTTATTTCTGATGAAAGTACCTGTTCATTTTCAGGCAGCGTAGGGGAACCATGCATGGAGCTCGAAAACCAGACACTCTAAATATAGTTTTAAAAAAATACGAGCCATTGTAATACTGCTATTTAAAAAAAAATAGAAATAATAGCTCTAAACTCTTCAAATACTGTTTGAAAAATAAGGCATACAAATGTATATACTGGATATCAGAGTTGCAAATTTATGGCAGTCAGCACCCATTTACCAAATCGATGGCAGCAAATTTATGATCACAAGTTTTATTCTGATTGGGAATTACAATTTTGGATGATAAACTTGATATTGAGTGTACTCTGAATTTTTTATTAATTCTACATCATAAAATGGAGATTGTTCCGGCATCACAGACAGGGAGAGCAATACTAATGCAGATTAGGCTACCCTGGATGAAACAATAAATATTATTATCATTGCTGTAAACAAAGTCATTTCATTTACCTAGCAGAATTTCGAGACCATTTCGTACATCACCTTCACTACAGCTGACTGGAGCACATACACCCCAGCTGATTGGCAAGGCCTGCATTATATATATTTATAAAAAAGATTTACAACATCTCCTTAAATAGCATCAACCATTCTGGGTGACAAAATAAAAGAAGAATTAAAATAACATTAAAAAAATTATATCCATACATCGATACTTTGTACAGAAATACCTCATTCCTGCAATACAACAATTATCATTTGCAATGTGCAATTAATTACTTGGATTTGTATTTAATACTAGAATTGAATCATTTCGATTAACAGGCCTACATTACGAAAAGCTGACATTTTAATTACATGTATTTTGTGAGTTGGAACACATGGTCGAGTTGTCCACTGCTACGTACATCACAGAGCTGTGTACCGATTCAGCCAATTTGAACTTCCCGTGGTATGTGTAGTGCGCTGATTACTACTTTCAAAAACTAATAATTTCCTTATTGATTATCTGATTTTGCTCAAACTTTCACCAATGTGCTTCTCAGATTCTTCTGCTTTCTCTCAGAGCAACTTGCCAATATAGGTTGGAAATACTGAATCTATCGGTGCAATATTTAAGGTTAATAAATGGGTCAAGCTAGGGAACCCATATTCAATACTGATCATATTGATGTATTAATAATAATGATTTTGAGGCCACGTCAAAAAAATACATGAACTCTTATATAACTGAATGGTAACTCGTCATTAATTTCAACTCTTTTTTTTCTCTCTTTCTATTATAATTGCATTGCCTATGCTTGATGGTGCAAAATATTATTTGTCCAAATTATTTAAGACACCAAACAAATATTTACGGCTTGGAAAGTTTAAGAGAATACCATAAAGTCAGTAACTTACCAACTGAGTGTTGTTGAGACCTAATGTGATGTTGAGTCCCATGTCGACAAGACAATGTCTAAAATCAATAATGTTCATGCACTCATCAAAATGGCCTACCCATTGTGTGTTGCCAACAAGTGTCCCGGGTGCTGGTTTTCCAAAGGAATCCAGAACTGTTTAAAGACAAAACAAAATTATGGTATAGATGACGCATGGTCCAAATTGTGTTTAATCTCAATACAAAACAATGAAAGTTTCAGACTTCTCTATAGCCAGACTCCGTGGAAAAAGTAGCAGAAGTAGACAAGTAGTAGTAATGGTAATGACGGAAATAGCAGAGAAGAACTGGACATACTTGGACGTTTAGCATAGGCTAATTTTTCACAGAGTTTATTTAACATATTAAATGTTATTCTTGCTTTGTATTTCAAAACATGTTTTTGCGCCCCAATATATAGTTTTTAAATAGTTTTCAAGGGTTCAAAATTTGCAAAATAAAGATGCAAGTCGTTGCTTTGCTCTCTATCATGTAAGTTTTATCTGACTCCTGCTAAAATATTGCCCCCAATATAGGATAAAACAGTATTTGCAAAGGTTCAACATTGAAAGAAATATCAACTTTAAATCGCCTTGCTGAATTCTCGAATATTTCTTCAGGGTTTTCGTTAGTTTTGCTCGCGATTGTAGCAGAAGTGAGTGAATAGAAAACCGTTTATCGAGGTACACAATTCGAGCTTCTCTACCGCTCAATCGCGGTGGTCAATTGCAAATTTCCTGGGTAAATGCACAAGAACTTGCGTTTTTAGGGTATTGGAAAAAGGTGCATCTCGGTTTTTTTGCTCCCCTGTACAATAAAACGTAGATAGGTTTGAGCCCCGGGAACCATAATCCCTAGATACACCACTGACAGTGCCTAAAGCATAATATAGGTGCTAATATCAAGCCTGAGGGACTTCAGAAAACAAAATACCAAGTGCAAGTTCTCCCCGACACTGGTTACCGGCATGTGAAGTAATAAATATAGTAAACAACTTAAACACGAACGAAAGTGCAGGGTATGACGGCATAACAATTATTTATTAATTAATTGGAGAAATAGTATCCCCTCTGACACATATTTTTAATCTATCTGTATCACATGGTATAGTACCAAACAAGACCAAAGTTGCTAAGGTTATCCCAATTTTTTAAAAATGAAACGCTCAAGATACCGGAAATTACCGCCCCATTTCGCTTTTAACCTCTCTTTCGAAAATATTCGAAAAGTTATTCTACTGTCGCACAGTGAGGTTTCTTAAAAATTTTATTGTTCTCTCTGACACACAATTTGGATTTAGACAAAACCACTCTACCACTCATGCTCTACTCATGTTCCTGGACAAAGTAGCCCATGCTATCGATAATATATTTCACACTCTCGGCATATTTCTGGACTTCTCCAAGGCCTTTGACACCATTAATCATGATATTTTACTGTACAAATTATCCCATTATGGGATTCGAGGAAAGGCCTTGGAGTGGTTCAGAGATTACCTTACAGATAGAAAACAATACGTTAGTATTAATGGCCAGGATTCATATCAACGACATATCTTGCAGTGTTCCCCAAGGATCTCTTCTGGGTCCCTTATTGTTCATTCTTTACATTAATAACTTCCAGCATTCTTCTGACATCATGTCATTTATTCTTTTTGCCAATGATTCTAATATATTTTATTCGCACCGCAACCCACACACCATTCTTAATATTGTAAATGAACTAAAAATGGTCCAAACTTGGATAAATGCCAACAAGTTATCTCTGAATGTTAAAAAACGCACTTCATGCTGTTTAGTAATTCGCTGAAATCATTACCAGGAAATATACTTTGTACAAAATACTAACTTAGATCAGGTCAAATCTACTAAATTACTTGGTATTTACATTGACAGTGATTTGTCGTGGAAAGTACATGTAAATTACTTATGTAAACTATTGTCTAGAAATTCAGGTATTTTAAATAAACTGAAGTACGAATTTCCATCCCATATCCTATTATCCTTATATTCTACTCTTATTAACTACGGCATCCTTGCTTGGGCTAACGGGGCGAAAACTCTAATTGACAAGATTTTAATTATCCAGAAACGAGCAATTAGAAACATTAATCATGCTGGATTTCTTTCTCATACGAGTCCACTGTTTTTTACGGATTGCTGAGTACATAAATAGTATAACCTAGGAATATTATGTACCAATTGTCCATTAATGAAATACCTGCTGTAATTGTTACACTTTTTGAAAGAAATGGCAGTATCCATCAATACCTCACCCGTCAAAGTAGTCTCTTCCATCTTCCTCGTACACGAACATTGTTTGCTCAAAGAATTATTACTTTCAGTGGTCCCCAAGTGTTGGAATGACCTTCCTTTTGAACTTGCTAAATCTACTTCATTATTATGTTTTTAGACGCAAGCTGAAATGTTATCTTCTAAATAAATATGTAAAACAAGTAGAGGAAGACATCTGATGCACTTATGAACTTAACAAATAATATCAGTGCATATTTTCAACTTGCAAAGTTGTTTTGGTCGTCCTAAACCACCCCTTGGGATGCTCCACGGCCATATGATAGAAAATACTCACCTAAGACCAAAAAAAAAGTCCTCCCCAGAAGCCTGGGTATACATAACCTTTTCCCTGATATGTAGGCCCATTGCATACTACGTAAATTACGAGGTACATGTACGCTTTTAAATTGGGAAACTTTGTCAAGACTCACCCCAAAACAGACTTACCTTGAACCATAATGGGGTCTCCTGAAAACAGGTTTAATAGATCTTTCTGGCAGACTTCGGATACATTCTGAACAGACGATGGACTGTCAAAGACACTCTGATCACTCCACATATAGCCCGCATCTTTCAAGTACGTACTTCTCTCATAAGCCCCGTTTCCATGACAACCGGTGAAGATGACAAGAAGGGCAGTGAGCATGAGATATGAAGCCATCTGCACATTATTAAGTTAAAATGTTTCTGGGAAAACAAAAGAAGTTTTGCAAAAGTTTTCTTGGGAGAGAACTTTAAGAAATATGTGAAGTTGGACTTTACACTCACCACTAAAGGTCTTGAAGTTGAAGTTGGTAGGACTTTGGAAGACCAAAACTTCAAAGTCTTGGACATCTCAACTTCAGATCTCCCATATTCAAGGGAACTGACTGAAATGCCTGTTGTAATGTACGCCACTCAAGCACCATTATTATGTGGAACTACGGCAATATCAATACTGTACTCAGTACAACGTGGAGAACGTCATCAGGAGTGATTACGGACAGTCAACCTGTCCGAAACGTCGAGTCTTCTCCAGCCTTCTCATCTGGTTTACAGTCCTTTTCAGGACTTCACACTTTCAAGAAAGATTACTTCTACATCCTCTGACTAGTATCTCGCCTTTCCATTTCTTCTCCTCTTATCCACTTTCTTCTTCTTGCTCAACAGTCCTTTTCAGGACTAACCACATGGTGAACCGTAAGCCTTCTCCACGTTATACCACCATGCAAACCTTTACCTTCAATAATACTGTACTGGTAGAAAAAAAAATCACTAAAATCCCTAGATGACCTGTTTAATTCGAGCTGTCCACTCCGTGTCCACTATTTTTTCTGGAATAAATAGACTACTAAGATGAAAAATATATGGCGGCCCCGATGGAAGGATGAGTTGAAGGGAAACGCAAACTCAAACTCAAAGAGACTTTTCTCTTAAGTGCACATTCTTCCTCCTTTCTCTTCATGAGTACAATATTTTAAAATATCAGGTTTTTGAGGAGGACGACACCGTGATCATTTCAGGGAAGAGGCATCCTCCCAGCCCCCCCCCCCCCGAATAACTGGCTTTGCCTTTTGTAATATAGGACGGTGTTTGGAGTTTGCATTGTACTTGCAAACACGCAAGGTAATCAATATATAGTAATTAATACTTCGGTTTAGGAAACTTCTAAAATATTTTAAAGTTAATGTAAACTAGATGGTCTATGCGACAGTGCCGTATATAGAGAGAGTCTGGCCAACTCGGTTTTAGTTGGGTAGCAACATGGCTAGCTTGCAACAAAGGAATATGCGCCATGTTGTTACCCAACTAGAGCCGAGTTGGCCAGACTCTATCTATATACGGCACTGCTATATATATGCGAGGGTGCGTAGCGACCTCAGCAGGAAATTCTGGTTGTTGAAACTTTGCATTCTAGCGCGCTTCAGCTTCAGCGTCTAAAAGGTATATGTTATGGTCCTACAGCAAAAAAAAAATAATAATAAAAACAAAGGAAAGATTTTCAAATAAATATTTAATATAAACTTATCTTTCGTATATCAAAATAAACATAAATTAATCATCTTTTAGATGATATGCAATTAGAATCATGTCATTCACGGGTGAGCATAGACATTCTCTGAAAGAAAATTTCATTCAGTTCCAGAATTGATATTTTGTGGTCTTCCAGAAAGTCTGATCGTTGCAGGAATAGTAACCCTAAATTAGCCCTATATTGAACCAATCTGTGAAAAAATTTAAAAGAAGCTAATTTCAACTGATTTGGGTAGGTGTGGGTATGGACAACTACCAAAAAAAAAGGAAGGAGTGATAGAGGTTGGGGAACCTTTTTTATTCAAGGTCAAAGGTCAATGACCTTTTTCAAAATCACTAAAATTGGTATTTCAAGAAAGGAATATGGTATGTGCATGATTCTGGTGTCAAAATGCTTAGAACTTGGAAAGAAAATGATGTAGAGTAATTACTGACTATAAAAATAAAATCTTGACCTCCAAAATTGAGGTCAAAGGTCAATGACCTTTTTCAAAATCACTAAAAATGGTATTTCGGGAAAGGAAAGTGGTATATGCATGATTCTGGTGTCAAAATGCTTAGAACTAGGAAAGAAAATGATGTAGAGCAATTACTGACTATACAAATCAAATCTTGACCTCCTAAAATTGAGGTCAAAGGTCAATGACCTTTTTCACAAAATCACTAAAAATGGTATTTCAGGAAAGAAATATGGTATATACATGTACGTGTATCTGATTTCGGTATCAAAATGCTCAGGAATACGAAGGAAAATAATTTAGAGTAATAACTATTAGATTAAAGTCTTGACCTCTAAAGCTAAGGTCAAAGAGGGTCAAAGGTCAAAATTGATGTTTTATTATATATCAACCTGGTATTAAGAAAATTATGCTACTGTTTCAAGTGTGAGCAGAGAAATCAAAGTGGCTTATTCCTACTCGTTCCTAATTGTTCTGGCAACAACGGGAAAAATTGGTTATTCCAAAAGCAGATGATGAGGTGAAATTCCTTGTCTTTGGGTCAAAGGTCATTGACCCCTGTGTTAATCACAAAAATTAAATTGAGCAAGCATTTGGTACAGCTTATTAGTATAAAATATATTGTGTCCATAATCCTAGGTATTCATAATCCTAAAATAATTCTTTGCCAATCTTTTAACTCATTCAATCCTGATCAAGATAACATTGGCCTGGTCAGTCTAGCTCGGCATGGGTAAATAGGGACAACCTCCCTAGTCTACCTTGATCGACATTGCTCTGAGTTCTTGCACAAGTAATATTAGAATGTAAAAAATATCCTTTGCCGATCCAGACTGAGCAGGTCTATTTAACAGAGTTTACCGATTGGCAGTAGAACCTTGCATAATTATCAACAATTTGAAGAAAAATCAACGATACTTAGTCTGCTTCCTCTTCATCACTTCCAACTTCATCATCTATGAGTTCTGTTCCATTGGAGCAATGTCCAGAGCACACCCCACATGCAGATACACATGACATACCAGCTTTCAGGCAGCTACATTTCATGTTTTGACATTGTCTCTCCCCTTCTTTGCAGTTGCAGCAAATTCATTTCAGAAGGTTATCTGGGGCAATACTACCAGACAACATCTTCGGTCTTAGCTTTCTGTTGGAATCCAGTTCCCATCCTCTTCCTTTGGGATCAAGAATAGAGGTGTCCAGATGTTTCCGCACAGCGACTAGAAGATGTACGCGAAAGGAATGTTTAGCTGTTGCATCGTCCGTTGGTGGGAGCCTGTCAGGATCAATTTTGCCCTTGGCTGCTTGGCTGCTTGGCTGCTTGCTTCTTGAACTTCATATAGCGAGACTGTTCTAGGGGAGTACCCTCACAGCCATATGTGATTTGCATTGCAGTTATTCCAGCTGATCGAATCTCGGAGTCAGTTGAAGTGCTACTTGTGAATGCAGTGATGACACTGGCAGGAAATCTGCATTTGTAGAGAGAACATTTGGTATGTCCATGAATGCATGACACAGTGTCGTTTCCCGACCAGCCATACTTGAAGAGAAACTCTTCTCGATCCCCAATGTCTATGGTAGAGATGTCGTAGAGACCATCAAAGTCTGCTTGGAAATATAAATTAGTACATTGGATAGGCCTATGATAACAAAGCAATATCAAAATGTCAGTGTCCTGGGCAACAACAACAATTGGGCGATTAACACTCGTGACCAAGTCTATTGCGGATTTGACAATCAGTATGTCACCATCTTCCCTTGCTTGGCGTAGAGTGATATTGTGACTTGTCATCTCTGAAGATATCATTGTGATCAAGGCTTCTTTATTCTTCTCATTGGCCAGGAACACTTCTCTGTCACAATTGATATGGTCAATTCTGGTGTGACTCTCAGGTCTTGAGATGCCTTCTTTCCAACCATCCGCCACATATGTTCATGATCTTTTGTTGATGATTAGCCATCAAACACTACAGCCATCAAACACTACAGTAGCATCCTTGAATTTATTTTGAATGTATCTGGTATCAACAATAGTCTTGATGGTTGCACCACTTAACTTGATGAAGAAGCCACCCACCATCAACAACATGTATCTTGTTTTCAGTGTTTAAGTCAAGTTTTGAAGCTCCTTCCTTGAGCATCTTGCCAAATTCATGTTTTTTTTGTTTTCTCATCATTCGATCCATTGTGAAGAGAGCCGTTGGGACAGGAGTCAGCTCAAAATTGAATATGTGTCCAATGCCTTCATCTCTCTCTGCCATTATTATAAGTCTGTTGAAAAGAAGGGTCTTTTCAATGTAGATCTTCTTGTCCCCTACTCTTACTTTCTTCTGAAGGTCAGCAAGATTCCTGCATTTCTTTGATGTCTTCATGCTCTTTACCGGTGACTCATTATCAAGATCCTCATAGGCCTATCCAATGTACTAATTTGTATTTCCAAGCAGACTTTGATGGTCTCTACGACATCTCTACCATAGACATTGGGGATCGAGAAGTGTTTCTCTTCAAGTATGGCTGGTCGGGAAACGACACTGTGTCATGCATTCATGGACATACCAAATGTTCTCTCTACAAATGCAGATTTCCTGCCAGTGTCATCACTGCATTCACAAGTAGCACTTCAACTGACTCCGAGATTCGATCAGCTGGAATAACTGCAATGCAAATCACATATGGCTACGAGGGTACTCCCCTAGAACAGTCTCGCTATATGAAGTTCAAGAAGCAAGCAGCCAAGCAGCCAAGCAGCCAAGGGCAAAATTGATCCTGACAGGCTCCCACCAACGGACGATGCAACAGCTCAACATTCCTTTCGCGTACATCTTCAAGTCGCTGTGCGGAAACATCTGGACACCTCTATTCTAGATCTTGATCCCAAAGGAAGAGGATGGGAACTGGATTCCCACAGAAAGCTAAGACCAAAGATGTTGTCTGGTAGTATTGCCCCAGACAACCTTCTAAAAGGAATTTGCTGCAACTGCAAAGAAGGGGAGAGACAATGTCAAAACATAAAATGTAGCTGCCTGAAAGCTGGTATGTCATGTGTATCTGGGTCTGTTCACAAAGTTGGGGCACCAAAACGTGACATTTTATTGTAAAAACATTGTAGTTTTAACACTATGACTTACACCATTAAGTTGTTTTATATGAATGTACTTGGTGCCTCCAGGAAGCTTTTGAAGAACACAAGACAAATTGTTTTGAGAGGCATTTTCAAAATATTGACAAAAACATACTGGTGTCCCATGTTACATCCACAACCACCTTTTTTTAAAATTACCAGCATATCTACATGCATGATACCTTACATAGCTAAATCTTGATGGGTACAATGTGTTATGGTGCTGACTTAATGAAGAAAAACTTTTAACAAAAGAATAACTATCTTCCCTGAGTTTATCATGAATGTTGTGGGTGTAACGGTTTCCAATCAAATGTCACAAGTTGTGGATGAACGGGACACCAAAGAATATCTGCAACTTTCAAGTCAGTATACTCTCATTGCAGTTGTTGTTGAATTGAATTAAATAGAGAGCCTGAAGTAACCAGGCAAATACTTATCATCAAGAGCATTATGGATGTGCCGTTATGTCTCAAAATGAGACTTTGTGGATGTAACACGGACACGATGTCCAGTTACATCCACACGCTGGTTTTTCATAATTATTTCCAAAATACATTGTGGAACAACATGTTTATGATTCTCAGATGCTTTTTGTTTTCACCAGAGATAGAATGGTCAAGTAAGAAAATTCTAACTAGACTTTTTCATCGAATTACAGGGGATTAAAGAAAAAATGCCTCAAAAGGTGCCCAACTTTGTGAACAGACCCATCTGCATGTGGGGTGTGCTCTGGACATTGCTCCAATGGAACAGAATTCATAGATGATGAAGTTGTAAGTGATGAAGAGGAAGCAGACTAAGCATCGTTGATTTTTCTTCAAATTGTTGATAATTATGCAGGGTTCTACTGCCAATCGGTAAACTCTGTTAAATAGACCTGCTCAGTCTGGATCGGTTTTTACATTCTAATATTACTTGTGCAAGAGCTCAGAGCAATGTCGATCAAGGTAGACTAGGGAGGTTGTCCCTATTTACCCATGCCGAGCTAGACTGACCAGGCCAACGTTATCTTGATCAGGATTGAATGAGTTAAAAGATTGGCAAAGAATTATCTTAGGATTATGAATACCTAGGATTATGGACACAATATATTTTATACTAATAAGCTGTACCAAATGCTTGCTCAATTTAATTTTCGTGATTAACACAGGGGTCAATGACCTTTGACCCAAAGACAAGGAATTTCACCTCGCCATCTGCTTTTGGAATAACCAATTTTTCCCGTTGTTGCCAGAACAATTAGGAACGAGTAATAATTAGCCACTTTGATTTCTCTGCTCACACTTGAAACAGTAGCATAATTTTCTTAATACCAGGTTGATATATAATAAAACATCAATTTTGACCTTTGACCCTCTTTCACCTTAGCCTTAGAGGTCAAGACTTTAATCTAATAGTTATTACTCTAAATTATTTTCTTTCGTATACCTGAGCATTTTGATACCGAAATCAGGTACATGTATATACCATATTTCTTTCCTGAAATACCATTTTTAGTGATTTTGTGAAAAAGGTCATTGACCTTTGACCTCAATTTTGGAGGTCAAGATTTGAATTTTATAGTCAGTAATTACTCTACATCATTTTCTTTCCTAGTTCTAAGCATTTTGACACCAGAATCATGCATATACCACTTTCCTTTCCCGAAATACCATTTTTAGTGATTTTGAAAAAGGTCATTGACCTTTGACCTTGAATAAAAAAAAGTTCCCCAACCTCTATCACTCCTTCCTTTTTTTTGGTAGTTGTCCAAACCCATACCTACCCAAATCAGTTGAAATTAGCTTCTTTTAAATTTTTTCACAGATGAACCCTAATTTCGGGATACTAGAATTGGGGTTAGGGTCGAGAGATTACAGAATCCTAGGGTCTAAAGATAGGGTTGATTTGATTTGATTTATAAATGACCACCAATAACATTTTAGTAGAATACATTTTTATACAACGGTATTTACATATAAAGAAAGAAAAGCAATATTGTTGGTAGCCTACAAGTATTAGTCGGGTTATATAGGGTTAGGGGGTACGAAATCATGAAGTCTTTCCTTGTGGTACGGTAAGACTTAGCATTATTTATAGAAGCAATTCGAAAACATTTCACATTCTAAGGAATACAAACAAAACGGAGAAACCTACCTGTGTAGACGTAGCACTCATCCAATGTACTAGGGTATGATTATGCCTATGTAGAGGGATAATGTTATAGGCCTCGTCTAATACTCGGAGTTCGGAAGCTCATATAAAGCCGATACAGCAAAGGAGACCAATAGAGAAGACCCGTAGCCCTGTTTTCTTCTTTGAAGGATAAGCCTATTATACTGAATCAATCAACCAAACCGCTTATTGAGCAGAAGTTACGTACATTAACCAAAAAAAAAAAAAAAAAAAAAATCGATTCAGTAAAAGCTTGGAGTAGTACAATCCCTTATGATGCACAAGAAGAACAGTGTACACTGTATGCATGAATGAAAGGTCAGCTAGCTGATCTAGAAAAAGTGTAAGAGGTTACTCTCGTTGCCATACTAAGCTATGCCGACCCAGCAATATAAAGTTAATGTAAATCTAGTACCATGTATTTTTTACAGCTTTTTATAGGGATTAGGTGTGTATTTCAGGAAACATCATGTTCGAGGGACGAATTAGGGATTATTACATGTATAGATTTTTTGTCACACCAACACAAATCAACGCAAAAAGTAAAAAGACGGGAGCTGAAAAAGTGAATCCAATCACTGTTCCTCCACTTTAGTGCAGGCATTCAGCTGTCTTATATACATACAACACAGCATAATAAAATAATAAAAAGCATACATCACAGCTTCAGAGGGATATATATTTAAATAAATTAACCCCAAAATCAAGTTGATTTGGGAAACAATGCGAACTTCAAAATGCTGTAACTTTGTTACTTTTCATCCGATTTTGATGAAATATTCACTGTTTTGCTTGTTTAATTTTACTCTTTTTATTCAAATCAACTTGATCTTAGGTTGGAGTACCCCTTTAAAGGGCAATCATACCTTTGTAAAAAGCTGATTTGTATGAAAGCAGAAAGATAAGATTTAAAGAAAACAGGATGGTGAAAGTCAGTGAAAGAAATCGGACAAAGGATAAGAAGGTTATGAATGTTTGAAAAGTGATATCACTATATCTATGCGAATCTCAAATTCTGGGGCCCGTTGTGCCCATTGGCCCTCTCAAGGTCAGTTCCCTTCAAAGTTGATGTAATCAAATCAAGTTTGATGTAATTAAATATGTAACATTTCACGGCCTCCAAAATCAGACAGATGCTTCAGGTGCCTATTTTTCAAATAAAGGGCCATCCTATCAAAAAATTATAAAGTCATTGATTTGTTGAATGTCAGTAAAATGCTTCTAATTGTAATCAGCTGACATTATGTCTTTGAAATCAATGTCAATAAGATATGTGGCGCAGGTGCCCATTATGACCTCAAAAAGGCCCCAAAAGGCCCAAAATAATATATCTGCAATATAATTTTTTCAAATCTTTGTTTCTAATTTCTAATGGTATAGACAACAATTTTGAAAGCGATGTTTATATAAAAAGCTCACTTTAGCAGGCCACATGGGCCCATCGATGGCCCAATTCGATACAATTAAATTTGATTAATTCCCTCACAGAGGTTGGCCAAATTCAACAAATTAAAAATAGCTGCCAAAGTGTTAAAATGCCTGACTTACATGTAAATTGAGTTTGGGCTTTAAAGCAAATCTATTTGCAAGCTGGTTATTTTAGGCAGAATAGTTTGGTCACTTCATTTCATCAAGGCCGTCACATTCAAAATGGCTTCCGTTGCTTTAAGATGTGACTATTGGCATGTTAAAGATTATGTTGTTTCTGGAAGCTTATAACTTGGTATAGAAGTGTGAAATTTAGTACTGATATGCTGGAAATTTCATATAAACAGATAATATCAATGTAACATTTAAAACAATTTTCTCTTATTGAAAAGTTATTCATGAACAATATACATTAATATTCTGATGAAGCATATCCAATAAAAACGTTTAAAAAGATATTCTGATGTAGCAAAAAAATACTCCTCTTTTACAAATAAATGTTATGTCAAAATAAACCTATAATCAGATGCAAAACAAGTAATGGAAATGCACTTTCCTCTATTTTCATCTTCGTGGCCATATTGAGAAAATACAAAACTGATCTGTCCTTACGAAACAACCTAGACATCGTATAGATTTATAAAGATGCCAATTAATACGGTCCCGCTCGCTATTCATAGAAAACCACTATTCATTTAACAGGCGTTATGAATAGCGGTCCTTATGAATAGTGGTCCTTATAAACGGAGGTCCTTATGAATAGCGAGGTAATTTGTCTACGGTTTGCTCGCTATTCATACAAAACCACTATTCATTTTAATAGACACGCGTTATGGATAGCGGTCCTTATGAATAGCGGTCCTTATGACTAGCGAGGTTACCCCCAATTAATATCTGGATTCTTTATAAATATCTGCAACACCCTATTAAAGGGCAATCAGAATAAGTTAATAAGTTAATCTGTGTAAAATCAGAAAATGAGAAACATAATGATGAAAGAAATCGGACCTAGAACAAAGTTTATGTTTGAGAAATGAGATCACTATTTGAATCGCAAATTGGCAGTTGGGTCAATCGATTGTGTGGTATTCCCGGTCAACTCTCGATTTTGTCATAAGCCCTCGGGGAACTACTAAAAATATATTTTAGAATATTTGTTGAAATATTGACATTTTAGTCATTGTGTGTGGTGGAACAAATGGGAGTTCTCCGCCGCTACACACAGTGACATTACTGGTTCGGCCAATTTGAAATTCCCATTTGTATAGGGATTACAACTTTCCTACTGCTTGTCCGATTTCGTTCAAACTTTTAACAATCTACTTTTCTGCTTGTTCTACTTTCTTCCAGAGTAACTTGCCATTAGGGTAGGATGTCCCTTTAAAGAAAGAGTCCGACTCTGAATACACTATTCTTTAGCATATCAACCATTTTGCATTTTGATGCTTTATGCCAAAATGCAAAATGATCAGATGCAAATTACATTTCGACGCTTATGCAGTATTTTTCATTTTGATGGCAATCTTGTAAATGAAATTCCCCACTTTTTAAAATTTTCAGCATTGTAAGATATACATGTACCTTTACCTTGGTTTCATTGTGTCTTAACCAAATACACCATTGTAACTCGCTTATGTCTATTTTTGGCAAAAAAGTTCCAATATCCATAACTTTCTATATAAGATACAGCAAACTTAAAGGCCAAGTCCACCCTAACAAAAAGTTGATTTGAATAAATAGAGAAAAATCCAACAAGCATAACACTGAAAATTTCATCAAAATAGGATGTAAAATAAGTTATGGTATTTTAAACTTCCGCTTAATTTCGCAAAACAGTTATATGCACATCCTGCTCAGTATGGAAATGAGGGAACCAGTGACGTCACCCACTCACTATATCGTCTGTATTTTATTATGTGAAATATAGAATATTTTCATTTCTGCAGATTTCACAATTAGGAAGCTCTCATTGAATTGTGTATAGGTTGCAACAATGGCAATTACACATGTTCAGCGAGGAATCAAACCTTGTTTCACATTAGAACAAGGAAAGATTAAAATATTTCGTATTTTATGTAATAAAATACAAAAGAAATAGTGAGTGGGTGGCGTCACTGGTTCCCTCATTTGCATACTGAGCAGGATGTGCATACAACTGTTTTGCGAAATTAAGCGAAACTTTAAAATACCATAACTTTCTTATTTTACATCCTATTTTGATGAAATTCAGTGTTATGCTTGTTGGATTTTTCTCTATTTATTCAATTCAACTTTTTGTTAGGGTGGACTTGGCCTTTAATGCAAATAAACACATCTTGAAACAGACTAGTGGTCATTTTTAATTTGACTGCCATCTTAATGTAAGGAAGTGACTCTATACTGGAGGTTTTCTGTTTATAAAACGTACTACCTTGCCAATAGTTCTACGTTAAAGCCAAAACTCAAAGTGGGATTTTTATATGACCTTGATTTCCAAATTAATGTCTATCATTTAGAATTTAAAAAAATATTGTTTGTTTTAAATCTTATTTTGCAGATACATGTATATCCCTTCGTCAGTGACCATCTTGGTTATCTTCCTGTCCCTAATTTCGGTCCACATTTTTTACACACATTAATCCAGACTCGGGGTTCAAACTTTTTATTTGAGTTCCACTTTAAACTAATTTAGAGCAATATGGATTTTTTTTTTGGTTAAACATTCAGAGTTAGTTTTCCTTTGATATGACAATTTATTATCCATCATTACATGAACTGAAGACTAAACACGCTTAAAGTAATCAAATTCTGGAAACAACTCATTTATTCATGACTTCTAAGGAAAAAACTTCATACGTCTGTGTTGATAGCCTTATTTGTTATCATTCTAACAAAAACTATATTACAGGTCTTAAAACATTTCCCATGATAAACATACATGTATGAACAAAACATCAATATTCAGATGGAACACTGAACAGGACATGATATCGCAAGGTTGTTACTAAAGAATGTAATATGAGGGAAATAACATGATCGGCTGTAAGACACATGCTTCAGAGACATCTGGGGAGCGTTTCATCAAGTGTTTTGTCATTGATTTTTACCGAGAACTGTTATAAGCTACTGAAATCCTTGTATCTGACTGAGAGCAAATTTGTCAGTAAGTCACCGACAAAACGCTTGATGAAACGCTCCCCTGCTCCATGGTCCATTTCTAATACTAAACACGTTTCTAACCTCAACACTAGACCCAATCCAATCAAATCCAAGCTAAGAGTCCAGGAATTTGTAGAGTGCCAATATCTAGTTGCCTAATCAAAGGCGCTTGGTGAGACTACAAAAGTACTGCATACACGGTCCATGATTGGGTCCATGACCCAACACACTAAATACCTAAACCTAACCCTACCCCTAAACCTATCCCTGAACTGAAAATGCAATTGCAACCATAGTCCTTACCCTATATCTCTGCCAAAATAAAGATTAGTGTAAAAGTCACCAGAAGTAATGTCAGATTACAATAACAAAAAATGATGTGCCGATTTCCCCCATTAATTTAGCATGTACAATGAATCATGACTCCCATGGTTTGAATTTACAGATGACAATCTCACGAAATGCACATGATTTGCAAGAACTTCAAAAGACCTGGGGAGCATTTCATGAAGCGTTTTGTCAGTGATATTTACCGACAACTGTTATAAGCTACTGAAATCCTTGCATCTGATTGGCTGAGAGCAAATTTGTCAGTAAAAATCACTGACAAAAACACTTGATGAAACGCTCCCCTTGCCCCCTGGGAAGGGAAATTTATCAAAACGAATTCTTCTCCAGAACCAAGCTGAAGATTCTCTCAACTCTAGCAGGCCATGATTTGAGCAATCCAGCATGGGTTATAGTGTCCAAGCAGTTGGCCTGAAGGTTTTTGATGTGTGGGAAAGTCGTACACACATAAAAATGGGAAATCTACAGTCTGGTGAAAAACAAAAGCCGATGCACTCCACATGAGAACTACTAAACGACCATCTTTCAAAGGCAGTGATTTAAAATAGTAAATTCTTAGTTTACCATTGCATCTTACATGTACAATGGAACCTTGTTATAAAGAACACTGCTATAACAAACTCTCATTATAACAAGGTGATTTTGTCTCACCTTTTTTATTTGTATTCTATTGTTTTTAGCCCTGATATAACAAGGTTTTGATATAATTTCCTTGGTCCCAAGGAGTTCGTTATTACAAGGTTCCACTGTATCTTGGTGTAATCAATGAATATACAGCACATGGTAATAGGTGGATATCATACTCAAACATACAAAACAATATTGAGCTGTAATAACAATAAATACGAGTTGTGGTTTCAACACTTTGGCACAACTTCAGAAGCTTTTGTGTGCTGAAAGATAAGACAAATAAATATGAACGTGGCTTCACAAGTCTGGCAAAACTTGAAAGATGATAATACAAATAAATATCAGTTGCGGTCACAAATTTTAGCTATTACTTTAGAAGCATTAGATGCTGGAATACAAGAGATATCAGTTCTTTTCACAAAACACTGGCATTCATGTAACTGCAGCAGCATTACATGCTGGAGGATGTTACATGCAGTTGGCTAGAAACAATAATGATGAAATGAAAAAATCTACACATACCTGTGATTTGTGTGGGTAACTGACTGAATAACACTATACATTATACAATGGCAATCATTGCAAGAGTTCTAAAATCTGTATTTCTATGACATACACAACTTCGCAGTGAAATTTTATATAAAACCAATCACAGTTGTACTGAATATGCCTTGGGCAGCTAATATTGGCACTGTGAATATGAGGCAGTATTTACAGTACTCAGTACTGTAATTTATATTATAAAAAATATCTACAACTGACATTTCTTTTTCAAAATATAAATACCACTCTGAAATTTCAGAAAAGCTAAGCTGTAAAAAATAGTATTTAGAATTAAACTTCGGTAATGACAATAATAACTGTGGCAAAATGAGTTGAACCTATTACTGAATTATAATTAGCAAGAAAAGGTGAGACATACAAAATTGTCTTGTTTACAGTATTGTAAAGATAGATTAACCATTTACAGCAAGTCAAATAGCATAAACATGTATAAATAATAAGCTCATTTGCAAAATAAAGGTAAATAACATCTTATTTCAGTCATGAAATATTTTCCATTTCTACATTGTAAAAAGCAAGAATGATCACAAATAGAAGTATTGCATTATTTCTGGTGATTTATTACAATTTTGTATATAAATGTCACATTCATTATAAATGAAAAAGGGATACTATTGCATGTAATTCACATATTAGCTTCTGCTCATCTGTGTATAAAAAAATCTATTTTGAAATTCTTAAAAACCCTGACTATGTTTTTTGCCGTATTACTGCTTTAAACTTCTGTTAAAAGCAACGGTACAGTGAAAAACCTGTAATCATTGCAAATACGATCTATTAAACGAAAGATCTAATTAAGTACAAACATATCAATATTTCTAGATTGCAATTCTAGGATGATTTCAATTAGCACGCTGTGTATGCCTTGCTTGTACTACGGTCTGTAGCATCTTCTCCATGTTTCCAAATGGGAATTCCACCAAGACAGACATGATCAAAGCACAGCTATGTGCCAGGAGAACGAAGGCTGCAAACAAGTGACTCTGTTGTCGATGAAAAAGAAATAAGGATCAAGATATTATCATGCTGGCTTTAAATCCTTTCAACCTGTTGCTCCATGTCTCTGGAACAAGCATTCCTACATTTCTAAGAAACACCACTCCACCTGACAACTTCAAAAGATCTGCAGGCGTTCAACATCATGGGCTAGATATCCTGTGCTAGACGGGTGCTGTGTAGTGTCTTAAAAGAGGACTACTTCTAGGAACATCTGAAACTATACCTCTACCCTTCTTTATGTATACATGCACACTGCCTTACTTTGACAGAAGGAAACAACTGTCTTCTGAAATTTGTCAAAAATTAATGGAAAAACAGAAAAAAAATTGGATAATAAAGGTTCACTTAGAAGCATTTACTGCGGAAGGTCTATGTTTTCCATTGTAAGAAGAACTTAAACGTTTGGAACAATTCTGTGTATTTTTAACGAAAAAAATATTAAATTTATACTATTTGTCGGTACATTCCTTTTGTCAAAGCAGGGCAGTCTAGGACCAGTGCCTTGTAGCCAATGAGAAAAAAAGTGCTACATAAATCTGGTCATATTTACACCACCATCATCATTATCACACCAGAATTCTGCACACACCAACTATTCTCTAGTCAAGGCTAAAATTTTGGAAGTTTTGAAAGTCTTCTCCAGTGGAGGCACTGATCATATACAAAACAGTCCGCTAAATTTCCAGCACAGCCTCCACACTTACCAGTGTTATAACAGACCAGTGAATAGGTACAGCTAAGCTGTAGCCATACAGGCTCTGTATGACAGGATGTATGAGGTAGGTGGAGTAGGTCAATCGACTCAGGGGCACCCAGAAGTTCCAGGAAAGAATATCGTTGACCACTCCTGAATAATTAAAAAAAGTGATGGCAAAAATATATGTATGTCGTTGAACACTCTAGAAAAGTTTTAAATTTTTAAAAACTACATGTATAACTAAAAACTCATAAATTATCAAAAAGTGATGCCATATATATATATATATATAGCGACAGAGGTGTGGATGTACTATTATTACACAGAACGCCTACATATTACACACGAGACAACATATATGGCTCTGGTTTTTTTAACATATACCAAATATGTCCCCAAAGAGGGTTAAAATGAAATTATGTTTACACACTTCAAACATGTATTTTGAGTATCAAGACTATTTATATTTTTGAGAAATGCAAATTTTGGAGCTTAATCGATCTCCATATTTAGTGGACAGACATGAACATTATGAGTTTTACAATTTTACTCCGCAATATAGCATATCTTATAACTGTGATATTAAACTGATTTGTTACAAATTATATTAATGATATATAATATTCATTTGGAATGTGCTTCAGAGATTATTCACGGAAAATTTTGAGTTTCTATCTTGAAAAATATAGATTTTACATCACTTGAAACTTAAAAATAGCCCTAAATTTGGGGTTTGACAACTAAAAGTTTTTATTTCATATAGTAGAATGCACTTTCCTTGGGTCAAACTTATTTTATGTAAACAAGTGATGATATAAGATAGATACATACAAAAAAAATTTGGAACGGGTGCATTATTTGACGATTTCCATTTGTAACACCCCGGACGTTTCGGACGTTACATTCTGTTAACATTACAGTTTTCATCATTTTTATTTCTTTTCTTTTGGTATGATTGGTCTGTGACAATACTTGTTGGCAGTTAAATACTCTATCAATAATTTATTGCATTTATGCAAAATGTAATCTACACAAATGTGCAGTTTAGCACATATAGTTGTCTCTATCAGCTACTCAATTTGGAATCCAAGGTGTACTTACATGCACTTAAAATGTATAAGTGATGTAAATTTGCAAGATATGAACCTAATAGCAATTGTAGTCACTGAAACCTCTTAGAAAATTCACTTAAACTTATATTCTGTTTAGCATGAAATGAAAAACAATGTATGCAGTGTTTCGTTTCGGACGTTACATGATGTTAACATGTCGATCAGATCATAATCCAAACTTTGTCCTGATCTGAACTTAGAGCTTGTGCTTCTTAGTCTTTTGGTGGCTGATGTATGAACTTGAATGGTAATGACTTTTGGTCATCTCTAATCTAGCTTGCTGATGTCAAAGATGTGACAACCTAGGTTATTAGATCACACACTGCTTCACCAGGGGATTCTATGAGGATATTCAAAGTATTCAGAGCATAAATCAAGCTTTCTAGAAAGCTATGAAACATTATTGGTACCATAAACATTTTTTTTTTCGTTTAGATTGTAGATTTGTCCAGGATCTTTTCTTTGTCTGACTTTAACAATGGTACACAAGATGAATAAAGAACCCATTTTCATTTTCATAGCTTCTACAAATAAAATTGAATATTCATTAGAAAGGGTACTAATATCCTATTTGGTACACAAGGCATGGGAGGGGCAAGCATTTGAATAGTACAGTAAGCATATATGTAGCTCACATTTTGGTAAAGTCGAAACGAGCAAGAAATCTCTTGGCATACATGTAGTGAGAGAACTTCACAGAAATCTACAAAAATTTAGTTGTAATGCTTTATTCTTGTATACTTTCTAGTTTCTAGGAATTATTGTTGGTGATGTTTTTTAAGTTTTTGCTGACAGAGTTTGCTGATAGGGTATTACACCCTATAAGAAGAAAATAAATGAATGGATGGATTTGGAGAGGCTTTAGTTTATTTTTATTTTCATGTTAGAATGTCATGAATAATCTACCTATAGTTATTAGAAGTTGCAATTCTCCAGATTCATTCAAAGGCAGTCTAAAAACTTAATTGGTCAATGCTTCCATTGATTATTACTGTACATGTACATTCCTTTGTATTTCTACTATCTTATGCCCTTCTTTACTCTACACTATGCCTAGAGCACTCTACAAATTGGATTTGCGCATTATAAATCATGCTATACATGTATGTTATTATTCACAAGTTGATAATCCATATGAAATTAATTGTGTAGGATGTGGATAGTTAAATTAAAGGCTGATATACAGCCATTTGTAAGTAACATTTTACAGCTTCTTTTAGTATACCTGACTATAGATCTATACACACTTGGAAGGCCCTGTGTGCACCAAAAACTCTGTAATCAATCTTCATGTACCAATGATTGGTTTCCAATTCTATTTCACAAAATGGCATGATAAATTGTGAGGATTAAGCATTAAAAAAATCAGCTAAATAATTTAAAGTTGTAAGTATTCCCACATATATATATATATAAAATTAAAGTTTAATAGTGCCCTATTTTAAGGTAAAAATCCATATTTCATGTAAATTTTGAGAAAATGGTTTAGCTTGGCTGTATTTTTGAAATATTTACACCACATTCTTTTTTTTTGTAGACTGGGTAAAGTTAAGGTGTGTGACTGTTACTGAAAAAATACTTTAAATTGACCAAATATCCTTCATAAAAATGAAAAACTGATAAAATACAAATGCAAACACTGTTAACAGCAAGAGGAAAGGTTGAAAAATGGAAATCACTCCCTCTTACATCAATCTTTGCCCCTCATTTGAACTGGCTGGAGTTTAAAAATGGATGTTAACAGTATAATGTAACGTCCGAAACGTGCTTACAGCATACCAGAAAATCCTGTTAACATGACTCAAAATTTTTTACAAGTAACCTTTGTTGTGATTTTTTTGCGATAAATTACAATTTAGGATATACTAAACCATCCAGCAATGCTTTTCATCACATAGAGTGGCTTCAAAATTATAATTTGTTTATATTTCAATTTGCAGAAAGCATAGATGATTCATTAAAAAATGAGTTTTTAGCATCCTACTCATGCTTTCTTTATATTCAAAGCTAAATAAAATATTAAAAATAGTTTTCTTAATATGGAAAAAAAGATTGTGAAATCATAATTTGCTGATATGTCAAAAAATTAGTTGAAATTTGTAAATTATGTGTTAACAATAAAATTATGTAACGTCCGAAACAACTTTCTTGTCCTTACAAAAAATTGTTGCATGTGAATCATATAATTTGTGTCTAGATTTGTGTAATGACTTACAATATTTTATTCCATAATGATTGATTCACTCCAGATACCATAAAATTTGACAAAATCAGCTTTAAATGAGTATTTTGTGTTTCGGATGTTACATTTGTTTCGGACGTTACAACTGTTAACGGAAAATTGGTTTTACTGATAAAGTGACAATGTAATAAGCTCCTCCATTATTTTTTGCTTAGATGGGTAGCTGCCTTAAGATATTTATAAAATGTTGTAAAAGATAGGTCCTCCAAGTCATATAATTTTTACTACTTCAAAATGAAAATTGTTTCGGACGTTACAAAACTGTTTACGGAAAATTAGACATCTTTTTCATTTTATGAGGATATTTTTACCATCAGCACTACTACAATATATTGCTATTTTATTTTAAGCTATTTATTTGGAGTAACTAATAAGTGTATTCTAATATGGATATGAGGTAATTAAGTTATTGTTCTAGTGGGTTAAATGTGGGTCTAAAATGTTTACGGAAGATGTAACGTCCGAAACACCATTTTCGATTACACCGTTCCATCAAAATATGAGAGATTGTTCAGATGACATTTAAATTTTTTAAAGATCCATCCATGCTCATTAATCATGAATAGAAAAGGAATATATTGTGTATGGCTTTTATATTTTTCAGCTCCAAACAAAATGGTATGTCAATTTGGGTTACAAAATTCCGTAAACAATTTGCTGTTCAGGGATACCTCAGGCACATAGATCAAAGTTGAAAATTTTTCATTAAGCTATGGGAGATCAACCTAGGTCCATGCTACAAGAAAAAGTTAAAACTGATTTCCAATTCTTTATCTTTGAAAATTTGGGGGCCCTCAAAGTGCCATTAAGCTTTTTGGTCATAGTTAAAAAAACCAGAGCCATATATCTTCTTCGACTTTAAAAGTCAGGTAATTTTTTACTTTTTTCACTTTTGTTTCTATTGAGTTCCATTTTCGTTATTTCACTTACTCCTGCCGAGTAACATCTCTTCAATTTCACTTATTTATGTTGATTTATGTTGCCATTTTTATGATAATTCTGTTCTGTTGTCTTTAGTTTTGCTTTGGCAAATAACATCTTTTCAATATCACTTACTCCTTTTGATTTATGTTGCCAACTTTATAATTCTGTTCTGTTGTCTTTAGTTTTGTTAAGTTGCTTATTATTATTATTTGTTTCATTCTGTTTGATTTAGCAAATAAACTTGAAGGCCAGGAGCCGAAAGCTTGTAAATTAACCGAGTGACCTGCTTCATTCCGTTCCATCATTATCTGTTCACATATATATATATATATATTCAACCTGCTTTTTGACAGTCATCTGCCATAGGGTTAACATGTGAAAACATGGATTTTAAAAATGATTATAGTTCCTCTAGTATCACCTTGAATTTAGTGCAAATGTGGCTTACATGTAATTTGAGACTCTGAAAAGGCTTAATGAAGGCTCAAAAAGTGCAAGGGACCCCGCATAGAAGAAACTCTAACTAAATTCCAGGTTCACTATTATATTTCTAATGTACCAGAGGCAAAATTCAATATGTTAAATTCATAAATTTGTATAATCAATGTTCTATCACCGCATTACGGCTAGCCTAATGACTGATGTTAGATCATGCAAGCAGCATGGAATAGCTGAGCGGAATAGGTGCATGGACCATGATAGGTGTCTACCACTATCCAGGCTCGGTCTACCCCTCTGCGATCCCGATCAAGGTGGTGGCGTTGCCGATTGAACTTATGTTCAATGTTCCGCCACTGATCCATGCCCAGACTGTCACGTCAGTCTTGCGGGGTGGACCTTTTTACAAGTTTTCTTGGAGGGTTAATAGAACGACATTGTTAGCCTCGTGGGCTCCCAAACTAAATTTGGTGCTCGATCCGGGTTTTTCAACATTTTAGGCAAAAGCCCGTATGCCAACTTGGGTTTCAAAAAGGGGGCCGCGGCCGATTCACCCCCCCCCCCCCCCCCTGATCCGCCCCTGCTATTCTGTCATGGATGTGACGAATAGGATTGCATAATGTTGGTGGTCGATCTCATTAAATTGAAAGATTGGGGAAAAAAGCAATAGATCATTATATTTTTCCTTTCATTCGATGTGTCAGATTTGGTTTTGGCTGGCACGTAGGGGCATTCCTGGATATGCTACCAATAAAAATAAGATAGTCTTGGATACGCCACTCTTATATAAGGAATTGCTCGCACACAATCTCATTTTATTAAAGCCTGTTCTGTCTTGACTTTTAAAAGAAGGCTAAAAAATTTACATTACAGGTCTATAATCCCTATAATTTCCATAAATCATATCAAATGAAATACAGTCAAACCTGCTTTAGCGACCACCTGTATAGAAAGACCACCTGCTCATAAAGACCGCTTTTCTTGTCTCCATTGAGTGGTCTTTATAGACAGGTTTCACTGTATTCAAATTTAATAGAAAAACAAGAGCCCCAGGGGGCACGACGCTCACCTGAGGTGGATCAATTCACATCTGGTGCAGGGGCCCCTATAAGGCCACCCAGCAAAATTTCATGAACAACTTTCATTCTTCATCTATAGAGGTATCTCTATACACAATACCAAGTCTGAGCTTCCTACCAAGTTCGGTTAAATTCCAATCATGAGTTTTGGAGAAGAAGCTGAAAATGTAAAAAGTTTATGGATGGCGGACAACTTGCCCCACCCCCCCCCCCCCCCTCAAGTATGTTACCCCCACAGACCCCCTATAGGGCCACCCAGAAGAAATTCATGAACAACTTTCATTTTTCGTCTATAGAGGTATCTCCATACACAATAATACCAAGTCTGAGCTATGCCTGGTTCTGGAGAAGAAGATGTTTGAAATTTATATAGTTTTTACAATTTGGGGCCCTCCCCTTGGCCCCCCCCCCCCTTGGGGCCACATGTACCATTTTAGCAACTTTGGGCCCCTACCCCTAAGGATGATTCCTACCAAGTTTGGTTGAATTCCGATCATGTGTTTTGGAGAAGAAGATCAGAATGTACATTTTGCCTGGCAGCGCCCCCCCCCCCTCCAGTATGTTACCCCCACAGGGCCCCTATAGGGCCACTCAGAGAAATTTCATGAACAACATTCATTCTTCATCTATAGAGGTATCTCCATACACAATACCAAGTCTGAGCTATACCTGGTTCTGGAGAAGAAGATGTTTGAAATTTACATAGCTTTTACAATTGGGGGCCCTCCCCCTGGGCCCCCCTGGGGGCCACATGTACAATTTTAGCAACTTTGGCAACCCTACCCCTAAGGATGATTCCTACCAAGTTTGGTTGAATTCCGATCATGTGTTTTGGAGAAGAAGATCAGAATGTACATTTTGCCTGGCAGCGCCCCCTCCCCCTCCAGTATGTTACCCCCACAGGGCCCCTATAGGGCCACTCAGAGAAATTTCATGAACAACATTCATTCTTCATCTATAGAGGTATCTCCATACACAATACCAAGTCTGAGCTATACCTGGTTCTGGAGAAGAAGATGTTTGAAATTTACATAGCTTTTACAATTGGGGGCCCTCCCCCTGGGCCCCCCTGGGGGCCACATGTACCATTTTAGCAACTTTGGGTCCCCTACCCCTAAGGATGATTCCTACCAAGTTTGGTTGAATTCCGATCATGGGTTTTGGAGAAGAAGATGAAAATGTAAAAAGTTAACGGACGACGGACAAATTTCCATCGCAATAGCTCACTCGAGCCTTAGGCTCAGGTGAGCTAATGAAGATAGCATTTTATTATTTAAAATAAAACTTTTCTCGAAATTCCTGTCAGATATTGCAGTGTTTACTCATATAGAGCTTAATAAATTTCACAGCAAATAACTTTAACAAAAATACAAACATCTAGTCCTAGCTCCCCCCCCTTCCCAACTCTCTCCCTCTCCCCCTGGTGCAGTTAGAGTTGATTCCTGTTTTAGGACATAAGTTTGTATTTGAAGGGACAATATCAAGATTATGCCCTTTAGTTACTGCTTTACCAAAAGCGATGTCCAGAACAAGAAGAAAAAAATAAAGAAAATAAAAAATACAAACATCTTGAAATTAAGACTATAACCTTTCCCAAACTAAATAATTCAAAAATCTTACTTTTCTTTGGGTCAAAACTCTTATTTTCTTCATACATGTAATCCCTATTGACCCCTTTTCAGAGCACACATAATAGGAATGTTCCATTCAGGAACAAGATGAATGCGACTGCGTCTCCTATATGCCTCCGCCTAAATCCAGTTGATGGCTCAAACTCTTCTAGAAATATTTGATAACGAGGCTAAAAACCAGTAACTTCATGTAATTTTATGTAAATTGACCTCTGTGACCTCTGACCTTTGACCTACTTACCCCAAAATCTAATCAGTTCATCTTTCTATGGGTATGCATACTGGTACCAAGTTTGAAGTTCTCACCTCAGATAGTTCGAGATATCGCGGTAACGGTGCTAAAAACCACTAATTCCATGTAATTTCATGTAAATTGACCTCTGTGACCTCTGAACTTTGACCTACCTACCCCAAAATCTAATCAGTTCCTCTTTCTATGGGGATACATACTGGTACCAAGTTTGAAGTTCTCACCTCAGATAGTTCTTGAGATATCGCGGTAACGGTGCTAAAAACCACTAATTCCACGTAATTTCATGTAAATTGACCTCTGTGACCTCTGAACTTTGACCTACCTACCCCAAAATCTAATCAGTTCATCTTCGTATGGGGATACATACTAGTACCAAGTTTGAGGTTCCTACCTCAAATGATTCTTCAGATATCGCGGTAACGAGAAGTGGGACGGACGGACGGACGCATGGACACACGGACGGACGGACGTACGCACGCACGGACGGACGGACAACCCGAAAACATAATGCCTCCGGCACCCACCTTCGGTGGGTGGAGGCATAAAACACAGGGGTGTTCCATTGGCAAGTTCATTGGACCAATCCAAGTGAAAAATAGGGGTTCTGTCAGAAATGTACGGAGGGGCTAGCATTACCGAAATAATAAGAATAAACAATTAGGATGATATCATGTATTCCTACAAAATATACCTATTGTACAGTTTTAGTCCATTTTTTAAATCCATTCAAATTGATAACCATTCAGGGAGGTACTAGGGAAATGATCTCAGCTGAGAGCTTTCTATTATGTCTGGACCTGGACTTGAACTTGTCTTTTCTTTGACAAAGTCTTGGCAGAACCCTGCCTCTTTGTCCTATTACATAATGCTCCCTTGTTCCATTTCCTGCCTTAGAAATGCCTATAGGATGGATTTTTCTATTATAAGCCCAGGATACTTTCTTTTATGTATTTACTACATTGTGATCACAGCTACAAGTAGGGGGTGGGATTATAATGTACATTCCAAGTTATAACATTTTTGGGAGAGTAGAAATAAAATATAGATATATATATGAATGTATATATTTCACTTATTACACAGGGTTTCCCCCTGTTCTAATATCAGTTTGTGAAGATATGTTGGGTTTTTTGTGAAGAAAAGTTTCATTTTTTTTTGAAGGGGGGGGGGGGGTGGATAGAAGATCTAATTTCGGATCTCTTACAACAAAACAAAAACAAACCCGAAAACAAACAAAACCTGAATTTAGAGGGGAAAATGGCATGGTTAAGGGGCAAGAAATGATGATAGAGGTAACAGGGAAAGAAAAAAAAAAGATGGAATTCAAAAGAAAGAGAAAGAGAGAGAGAGAAATGGAGCACTGAATATGGAGAGGGGAAGAATGGTAATAGAACAAAAATCAGATTGTAGAGAGAAAGAAAGGCATAAGGAGACGAGAAAGAAGGTTATAGGGGCTAGAGGGAGAGAAAAAACATGGAATATGAAATGAAAGAGTGACAGAGACAGAGCAATTGAGAATTGCATATTGAGAGAGGAAGAAATGTGTAAGAAAAACAAAGAACAACTAGATGAATCTTCGACCGCGCGTGATCGGAATTTATGCCTCCCCCATCACCAGATTGGAAATGTATGGCATACATGTACACTCTAAAAAGGATTGGTCCAACAAAATGACAAATCTTTTCACTTAAAATGCACAGGAGACAGAAAATTTATTTCATTTCATTTTCAAATAAAAAACTTACCATTGATGACTTACAATCATCAAATACACCAAGGAAATAGATATTTTATAGCAAATAGACCACTGTCCCCTAGAAATTTCTAAAATAGGTAGGCCTAGACTCCATACATCACAAACCATTTGACCTTGAGACCCTAAAATCTAATCAGTTCATCGTCCCTCACATATGCATACATGGGCCAAGTTAGAGGTTGATCTGTCAAACAGTTCTGAAGTTATTGCGAGAACGAACCATTTTTATGTACATAATGACACCTCTAACCTTTGACCTTTGACCTTGAGACCCTAAAATCTAATCAGTTCATCGTCCCTCCCATATGAATAGAAGCTGATCCGCCAAACGGTTCGTAAGTTATTAAAGTTTAATAGAAGGCAGGAAAAATATTTAAAAAGAAAGAATAGAATAGAAAGAGAAAGATAGAAAAGGAAAATCGCATATGGAGATGGTTGTCAAATGAGTCGTCATCATCGCTTGCAAGGGAACCGGCCTGGAGCAGGCTGAGGCTGGGATGTCACTCTCTTCCCAATCACTGTCGTCTGATTCGGTCTCCGACTCTGAACTTATGTCCATAGGTTCCTCGTCAATGTCTCCATTTTCGCTGACATTGTCAGCAACATAGAGATCATGGTATAGTTGTCGTGCTTCATCTCCGTCATATACCTTTCGCGGTTGTTTTTCTGGTCATGGTTGGAGCATTCGAATTCGATATCAATTAGCTCAAAGTATGAAGGCTGGCTTTATAATCTGACGTCTGCTTGATTTAGCGTGTCACTCGTGCACGATGCTATGTTCGAAAGCGCTAGCGAATGGAAGCGGTAAATATACAGCGCACGTAAAGGACCTTTGCTGGGCCCAGCGAAGTGTAATGCATTCTGGGATATGTTTTCCGCACGCGGGAGCTCAAGAAAGTTATCGTAGTTCATTATATGCCTCCGTGATCTGACTTTCTATCAAGTCTTCACACTAAATTTGAATGTAACCCCATATAAAACTGACTCGAAATCGTAATTTTATGAAACAGTGAAGCTTTTCATGTATTTAGAAAACTACAATATTTTGGCAATAATTTGACATTTGATGTTAATTGTGACGATACTTGGCGGGCGGCAGATGCCGCCCACGGCCAGCTGTAAGCTGCGGATATAACCGACCACGGCCCACTAGGGGTTAATGTCTTGTTTTGAACGTATTTGTGCACATTTATAGTAGAGTAATCATGTAATTTTAAAGAAGCTATCACTCGCCTGATGAACGCTTAAGGCGTGAAACTACGAGTATCAGCCATGTTCCATTAGTCTCTTATACCATAATATTTATGCTAGGATAGACCAAACCAGATATATATAGATTCAAACCTGCTTTAGCGACCACCTGTTCATAACGACAACCCTAATTTCCCCCGCAGAAAATGTGTGTGTTTAGCCACATTCATACAGTGACCACCTGCGTAACGCGACCAGCGACCGCCCAATTTGCTTCTCAACGGACATAAAATCCCCCCTACAGCGACCGCCAAACTCAGCGGTTCGCCATCCAGCGACCATTTACTAT
Source organism: Heliocidaris erythrogramma (assembly GCA_025617745.1). Classification (NCBI taxonomy): domain Eukaryota; kingdom Metazoa; phylum Echinodermata; class Echinoidea; order Camarodonta; family Echinometridae; genus Heliocidaris; species Heliocidaris erythrogramma. Next base: position 20,615,996 of record CM046857.1, on the reverse strand, counting down.
TGACTACACAAAAAATACAATAGAACTAAAATTCTAAGACATTTAGCACATCAAAAGGACATTTTATTGCCTAAAGGGAACGTTTGTCACAATAATCCGAGGGTAAGCAAAGCGTCTTTTGTTCGGAACTCACAATTGATCGCTTCGCAGTAGTTCTATTGCATTCACTTAATGCTAGACCCTACCCACGAACAACACAAAAATAGAACTCAAATTCAACGACATTTAGGATCAGGGATGCCACTAGGAAAGCTCAAAAAAGTAGGAAAGCTAGAGATTTTTCTCAATCAGAACTGCCCAGAAAGCCACCAATGGACACTTTTCCTGATGTAACACTACTTACCGGTACTCCAATTTACAGTATTGACATTTGTTGGTCAGCTCCCCTCATTAAAGACTGATTTCATTGATAGACTCTCCAGTGCGACGCAACCTCCCCAAACTAAAGAGTAGACTACACAAATTTCCACATGTGGGACTAACTCAGTAATTTGCTGCGGGGGATTTTTTGGTGGCCGCTATAGACAGGTGGCGGCTAAGACAGGTTTGACTGTATATCTATTCTAAAGGTTCTTACTTAATTCTTACTTCACAGTGTAGGCTTTGGAGTTTTGACTCGACCTTTTGTGTGACAAACAATAGGACGCAGATTAGACACTCTTAAATGGTCACTCTTCTTTACAGCCCGTTTTCCCTGTTGTTTTGGTCATTAGCCTGTCTGACACTCTGACATTCTCATTGTAATTTATAACGGAGTCAAAAGGGGCCTGAGCTTTCGATCCTAGCAGAATCTTCGTCAGAGGCAAAAAGACCAATTCAGAGGCAAAAAGACCAATTCAGAGGCAAAAAGACCAATTTATAACGGTTTGCTTAGTCTATGCAAGTCAAGGCAAGATACGTAATTTTAAACTGTGCTGAAATATAAAACCCAAATTTCCGACTTATTGGTCGTTTTGTGGTTGAGGGTCACATGTTACTCATTCTTACCTCCATATCCATAATGGCAGGCAAATATGACCCAGGAGACAGCTAAGCCCCAGGTGAAGCGGGAAAACGTAAGGTACATGATGTTAGCAGCCTGGCTCGGTGTGGACACACCCCTGTTCGCATCATAGAGACCATACACTACCGCGATTCCCAAGGCACTAGCAATGGACCAGCCAGCTGCTACAACTACCTACACAATGAAAATACAAACATACGTTGGAAAATCACTGACAATCTTGTTCTGTAATGACCAAACTAATATCATGTTGAATTGTTTATTGACCATACGATGGGAACAAATGTTCAGTTAGAAAACTCTGAGATAGCTGTACAGGCAAGTACATGTCATTATGAATGTAAATGGTACTGTACATGTCAATGTTACTGTAAATATATTGTTCATGTGCATGTACACAGTTTCACAATCATTAGAATGAAGGTCAAATATTATATGTCCCATACATTGGGACATATAATTCCGTAAATTACACATGTTAATTGGGGCAAGTTTCATGTTTTATTTTTGAATACTGGTAAATGTTGCACATGGACATGGAGAATAGAAGGTTAAAAAATTCTTCAATTGCACTATCAAATTTTCTTGATGCCATGATCTTTCAACCCGACTTTATCAACATTTCAACCATGGTGAAAGACTTTCAGAAGAATTTTGTTCCCAGTATCATACAGAGCATGGCCAAGACCATGCCCACAAGGTATAGTGGGATATGGCAGTACGGTTTGATGCAGATGATTCATAATGACATTGTTTGTCTATTTAGTACAGAACTATGGATATTTTAAAGGGATGAACAGTTTATGCCAGGCTCTCCATAATGAGTGGACCAACTCTACCTTCATGGACTAAAGACAGTGGCCTGTATTCTTGAAAGTGGTTTAAGTTAAGCCTGGCTTAACTTAGGCCGCTGATTTATGGAAGGCCATTTGTCAACCCCTAAGTCCCGCATAAATTACTATATTTATGTAACAACATAAAGAAAGAAAAACAATTTTCTGGGATGAAATGAGCATCAGAAATTTAATTCTATCATTAGGTTTTTGTATTTGCATTTTAGTTCCAGAAGCAGAGCTGCCAACCTCTGGCCAAGCTTTTCCGTACACGCCAAGCTGAAAAACTGTATTTTGGCGATGAAATCCGTAATTTTTTGCAAGTCCCCAAATACCACATTTTTAAACTGCAACTGCCACCAAAATTGTATAAGTTAGATCTAAAAATGTCATAAAATGACTCTTTATGAATAATTATCAATGGGAATAATATAATTATCTAGATCTAGAAACATAAAAAACCAGCTAAAAACTCACGTTCCCTATTCATCCTTTCGATTCCACTACGGAGCAGCTCCACATACTGCCGCCTTACACCAAGCAGCAGCCGCGCCGTGCCGCCCGCGGGCTAGGCTGGCCGGCTGCCTAACGCCTCGGTGTGTAAGAGCAGCCGCACCGCTAGCGCTTGAGCTCATAGCTTGAGCTACATGTAGAAGTTTGCGTGTGCGGTGAAACTACGTTCGCAGTCTCCTTTCTGTATGCACTTTAGGTACGTACACAGTGCGGAGTTCCGGGAACAGCGAAAATAATACAATATGAGTGTGAAAGTATGAGTGATAACAAATACATATGCGCAACGTATAATACGAATAGTGCATAATCAGATTTCTTCAAATCCGTAATTTTTGGGCGACATTCCGTACTTCCGTAATGATGGTTAATTTCTGTACCAATTACGGAAAATCCGTACTAGTTGGCCGCTCTGCAGAAGATGATGGAATCCAAGGTGATTTTACAGGATTAAAAGTGGGTGACATTTGGCTCTCCATAATTCAGTGTCCTAAATCTACACATTTAGGCGGTGGCTCATACATGTACTTAGGCACCTTTCGAGAATATGGGCCAGTATGCTTTTATGAATATTGGCCATTGGGTTTTCTTACCGGTGATAGTTTAATCTTCTTGCTTCCAATGTCATACATGGCATAGCCAAGGGCCATGCCCAGGAGGTAAGGTGAGATACGGCAATACGGTTTGTTGTAGACAACTCCACTGACGTCTGTCGCAAACATGTACTCCGTACCTGGAGCTGTAATCACTGTATCTACAATTCTGATGTTGCACAAAAATCAAAAACAAAAGCACAAGAGTGAATTTGATATAGCAACTACAAAATGGAATAAGTAGCATGTATCATTCCTGGCAAAATAAATGAGTTAATACTTGTACTTTCAACCAAGGTGACTGAGGGTACAAAAAATATTTCTATGCTTTCCCTAAACAAATAAGGAAGGGTGAATCATGATTGTAAAGGCTATTGATTAAGAATTGGTCAAAGATGTATGCATTTAAATGTTGGGTTCCCCTTTTTTTGTCATAAACTTGCTCTTTTCTTACATTTTTTAACAAAGCTCGCATATTCACACGTGACTGAACCGCAGCAGTCAATATAACAAAAATTCAATTGGACGTCAAAAATCTTGCGACAAATGTTTTTGGGAATCAGGTGAGAAAGACAAAAGACCTGCAAGTTTAGCAGCTTTGGCATTCTACAATTACATGTACATAACAATGTATCTCACCCTTGGGTTAGTAATCCAAGCTGGAAGTTATTCTGATAACAGAGTACTGCTGTGGTGATGAAACTGGCCACACAGGTAGTGAATAACACTATCATTCCCTTCAAACCGTACCTGTATGAAGAACAAACGCCCCATTAATCAGTTATACATGATTTTACAAGTGGTCTAGAACTTCATTTCATCAACAAAACTATCCTTCATTGTAATGTTGTGCACATTAAAACCCCTTGTCACCTTTTGGCCTGAGCAGAAGCAGAAAAATGCTTCGCTAATTCTTAACAAGGTTTCTTAAAGAATGTAAGAAAGCAAGTTCATGACAAAAAGAGAGAAACCCCAACATTTCGATGCGTACATCTTGGACCAATTATTAATCAATATTTAAGTCAATAATTTTTTCAATTTCTTAAAGCTTAGGTTGTAAGACGGAAATTCTTGTCACATAGAAAGATCGCGAGACATGGTCCTACATCCCATTGGTTCTACATGTACATCGTAATGGGTAAATGGGTCATAGAACCAATGGTAGAATATTCTTATCTGTCCTGAGATTGTCCATTAAAATTACTATAAGGGTGAGGGTGAGGGTTAGGGTTAAGAAAATAACTATCAGTTGACCAATGGGACAGAAGCCCATGGGGATATCATAGGGCTTTTGGGACATAGGACTCAGGGCCTGTGCCTACATTTAGTAGAAGTCAACAATCATACATACCAATACATGGGAATGAGTAGAAGAGGACTGATGATGAAAAACTGCATGTCATTGGCTAGGTACCAACTCCAAGATATGCACTTCATACAGAGATAGACAAGTGAAGATAGGATGAATGTAGGTGCAATAAAAGTGTTAAATGTTTCGAGTTCCGGTAATGAAAAAAAAACCCATAAACTTCTAATTGAAGCATACTTCATTTCAAATAAATGTATACTGCTAAAAATTGTATGTAAGTTCAATTTTGCTGATAGTAATGAACGTAAAAAGATAGGAAGTATAAGATTCTGCACGTGCCAGTGTTGTAGTCGAGACCAGGGGAGCGTTTCATCAAGCGTTTTGTCAGTGATTTTTTACCGACAACTGTTATAAGCTACTGAAATCCTTGCATCTGATTGGCTGAGAGCAAATTTGTTAGTAGAAATCACTGACTAAACACTTATGAAATGCTCCCCAGGGGTCCTGCGACAAAGACCAGAAGGAAAACTTATCATAATGTTCACTGCATATTAGCTCCCAGGGTCGAGACCAAGACTAAGACACCAAAATTTTAAGACCGAGACTGGTCTCAGCCCCATCACTATATAGAATAGCTCCAGCTAACAAATAAATGATTACCTGTACATATGTGTGCCCTTGCTTTTGCATGTAATTTGACTTTTTAGAAAATTTGAGTAAATTGGCGGCCTCAAACAACCTGATAACTGGTTGATAAACAAATTACAATGATTTTATGCCATTTTCACTAAAGATGATGTTCAAAACCAGAAGTGAAGATTGTCTGTAAAATGTACCACAGTGAGTTAAAGGGGATGAATCGTACACAAAAATCATTAGTGATAACTTGTATACTGTTAGAGTGTACAAATGAATGATCAATGAATACATTAACTTTACCAGACATTGGATGGAATAATACAGTATAAAAGGAGTAAAAATATCACAACATCCACTTGAAAAGCTGACAGACTCTGACTTCATTTTCTTCTCTGTTAGACTACGGGTAATCCTATAATGTATATCGCCCTTTAATACTTTTATTTTCATCAAAATGTGTGCATTTAAATCTCAATATTCAGTTTACAGAAACCATGTATGTTTAATATTATTTTATATGATATTTCAATTGCCTGATGGTGCATTTAAGTTGCCCTTGTAAACTCTAGCAACCACAAATGTCAGCCCAGGTCTATTCTAAGCTTGTGCAGATGGATGGAAAGAATGAGGGGGAACAATAAAGAATTATCATGAAAGAAGTGCTGCTAAGAGTACGAACCACAAACAGTTTTGTAAATAAAACCAAGTGAGAAAGGAACACAGTACTTGGTCTATAAAAAAAATTGGAGATACAGTTATAAACATAATTACATAAAAAATTAAGAAAGAAGTTTTCGGGTTGATATCATATCATCTTTAAAGTGTAAAGTGAAAAGGACAAAATAATGTCTACATTTTTCTTCATCATAGGCTTTATCATTATGTAAACTATGAAAACAGCTTACCCTCACCACACCCAATTTTTTAAAACAAGTTCTTACATCTTGCTGCAACCCAGGAGGGACAAAGTTATTGATGTAAAGGAGATCTGTCCACCACCAAGCCTCGCAGAGTTTGACCCTCTCATCAAAGCGATACGAAATCGGTCCTTGACTCATGTTGGGCAAGATGAACATCCAGATTAGAATGACCATTGCTAGGGTTGGAGTCAATCTGAAATAAAAGAAAGTGATGATTTACAGGCCTTTGACATCGAGATTAGAATGACCGAAGCCAGGGCTTGTGTTAACCTGGGATCAGTAAGAGATAACGTTGATGTATCTAAGCTCATCAAAGCGATATCAAAAAGGTTCTTGACATCAAGATTGGAATTACCACTGCCAGGGCTGAAGCCATCCAGGAATAAAGAAGAATTTTGGCATCAAAGTGATACCAAACAAGCCCTTGACAAAAGTTCAGAGGATGAACATCTACATGTAGATAAGAATAACCTTAGCCATGGTTGATATTAACCTGATTATAGTGCAAAAGGATAACAGCATTCAATCCTGGCATCGATCTATCGATGCCAAATATGCTTTTGCCAGGGCCTTAAAAACTTAAAACAGATTTACACAACTGATTGTGTCTTACATGGTAGCTACACGTTTGCCAAAACTCTTTATCAAAAGAGGTAACAAGAATAACTAGAAAAGTCCATTGCCGCGCAATGCGAATGTTATCCCCGGCAATGGCAGCGATTCGAAGGAGGGACAAAGAACCTCCCCTAATCTACAATGTGTGTAGATTAGAGTATAATGCATCTCATGTAGAAAATTCGAAGGAAATCTGTCAAGAAATGTGACCTCAGAGCGCATACAAGATATCCACTAAAATATGACCTTTGACCCTATGAAAGATGGAACACTGGAGGCAGCATCACCAAAATCTGAAAGAAATCAGTCAACAAATGTGTCCTCCAGAATGCATGCAACCAAAATATGACATTTGACCCTATAAAATGTGGAACACTGGGGGCAGCATCGCCAAACACTAAAAGATGTGTAGATTTCACTAAGATACACCTCCATATAAAATTTGAAAGAAATCCGTCAAGAAATGTGGAAGTTAGAGCGCACAAAAGACATATGACCTTTGACCCTATAAAGGACGGAAAAAAGAGGGCAGCATCACCAAAAAGTAAAGATGTGTAGATTATACCAAGTTACATCTCCATGGAAATTTGAAAGAAATCCATCAAGAAATGTGGCCTACAGAGTGCACTCACACCATTCTCCAAAGTATGACCTTTGATCCTATAAAAGACGGACACTGGTGGCAGCATCACCAAAAAGTACAGGTTTTTAGATTACACCAAGAGACACCTTCATGCAAAATTTGAACAAAATCCGTTGAGAAATGTGACCGCTAGAGCGCACACAAATTATCCCCTAAAATATGGCCTTTTACCCTATAAAAGACGGAACACTGTAGGCAGCATCACGAGAAATTATAGGTGTCCAGATTTTACCAAGATACACCTCCATACTAAGTTTGAAAGAAATCTGTCAAGAAATGTGACCGCTAGAGCACACACAAGAATGTGACGCGGCTGAATCCAAAGTATCCTCTGGCATTCTGCCGGGGGATACAATAAATGGATATTCTTCTTGGTGTAAGGGATTGCCCCACTCCCAACCTCATGACCTGGGGAGCGTTTCATCAAGTGTCTTGTCAGTGATTTTTACAGACAAATTTGCTCTCAGCTAATCAGATGGAAGGGTTTCAGTAGCTTATAACATTTGTCGGCAAAAATCACTGACAAAACACTTGATGAAACTCTCCCCAGGATCTCTGTTTAACAACCTTCCAAAAGTACATAGATCTGAGAACATATCCCATTATCTTCATCTTCTCTGAGGTCTCCCCCCCTATTTCACTCTCTCTGGGGGCACAATATGTACAGAGAAATTGGAGGTCTGAGACTTATGATTACCTGACATATCTGTGTAGGTAGAGCCACCCCCATGCCAATTTCCCATCATTTTCCTTCATCTTCTTCAAGGCAAGGTATGACAAGAGAATACCACTATTAAAATGAAAACACATTTAGTAATTGTGAGTTCTGGTAATCATGTATAAGGTACTACAGGGAAAACTCGACATAACGAGGTCAGCTATAACGAGGTAACGGCTATGACAAGAATATTGTCACGGTCCCAAATTTACTTGCGTGTAATTCTATGGCAGCACAAACCTTTATAGCGAGGTCGGCTATAACGAGCTAAATCTTGTGCCTCTGAAACAAAGAAAAAGAGATTGCTAATCATTCCCGCTATAACGAGCAAGCAAATTTCACTGCGCCTTAAATGGACAAAAAGCATGCAGCTAGAGAATCTGCACACACACAAGCATAATATCAGGGCATCGCGATGCGGTGCGGGGTGCGTCTTTTTATTTGTATCACAGCGCAGGGAGACGTACCGGCCCGTGCCCCCAAAGTATGAATGAGCTTCTTTTTTTTCATACCATGAGTATACGCTATGCTGACAGTACAGGCGCAGTCCCGATACGTGTATATTCAATGCAGAAGTGTGACGGACTTAACTCTTAGTCAGTAACTTCGCGTCTGAAAATAATGCTTTTAACTCATTTTCTGACATGATCTGATATTTAATTAGCTAATTCGGATCGAGAATTAACATATTATTAATGCCTACCTAGCTTTGAAATGATTATATAAGCACCAGCGGCAGCAGAACTACATGTAGGTACATTATTAGTGTACATGTAGAATCTAGTCCCATATGTGCATTTTTATGATCTGATAGAATGTTCTGATATAACGAGGATAATCCTTCGGTACCGACGGCCTCGTTTATATCGAGTTTCCCCTGTACTTAACACTCTGACATAGTTGTAAAAGGTGATATACAGTTGATGGTTGATAGTTTATTTCACCTGACTGCTAAAAAAGCATGTGTATGCTTGTAAGCAACCGGGGGAATGCAGCTTTAAGTCCTCTCAGAGTGACTTGATAATGAGGAATAATGCCTTACCAGAGTGTCCACTTGGCACAACAGCCACAATTATAGTGCACAAAGTATTCAAAGATTATCTCCCTACTATAAGCTCATTCAATAAAGCATGTATCTTTGAGTAAAATAATTCTATTCCATTGGCTTAAAGTGGTTCATTTCATTGTTTAAATGGGTGTGAAATATCTTACATGTGGAATAAGCTTCACAATGAAGGCATCTTTTTTCTGTAGCCATTCTTAGTCAAATCAAATCATTGCACATTCTTTCCGCCCACAGCGAGGAAGGCTTATTTACAAAGTTTTGTTGCTTGCCACTTATTTGCTGTCAACCTGAACAAGAAATATGAACAGGGGCGGACTAGCAATGAGGAGTTTGGGGAATTTCCCAATGGGCCAGTCAATATTTTGATCAAAAAGGGCGGGTCAACGACAAAAAGTGCCAGTTGCTCCGAAATTCCTCACTCGAATATTAGTCCCAGTCCGTCCCTGAATATGAATCAATGGAGAATGGGGTATCTTGTGTTCCTAACGCACAAGAGCCAATTAATCATAAAACTAGACACAATAGATATAATGCTTTACACAACTGTCTCTCATACCAGGGATATGAATGTGCGTACATGACTTTAGCTATATCGTGACTCATATCATTAAAGCTACATGTACATGTACATGTAGGTATTTGCTGTTTACCTGAGCAAGAAAAATGTATCAACGGCAAATGGGGTAGCTATGAGAACCTGGAAGGTAAAATCCTGAATATAGTTTCCAAAGGCAACAAAGATATTCTCTGAAAGAAACAGACAAATGAGAGAAAGGAAAGCACTGCAAATTGGTAATTTGTTTTTGTTTTTCACAAAATATGGCAAATGTCAAAAGATGACCAATATTTAGTGTCCGAACTGTAGTCCAGACTTCAGCGTAGACTTAGTGGGTAGAGTTAGTTCACAGATTGATAGAGTGCCAAGTGTCAACCGCTTCATCCTGCAACAATTACCATTATTCTGTATGTAAATGAATCTTTAAAATATCACATCAAACAGTTCCAGCTTGTCACCTGCAGAACCCAATACAGAGGGTCGCCTTTCCTACCAAGGACTGTGAGGGACTGGAATGGCCTACCAGAGGATGTAATGGCTGTTTCGACTCTCGACACATTTGTGTCAGGGGTCAGCAAGTAAACAACACAACAGCCATCAAGCATCTTTGTAGGAAAAAAAAAAGGAAAGAAAAGTAATATGTTTTAGTAGTACGGTAGGACAATGCAGGACAGGACAAGTTTGGTCTACATCCTTAGTGCCATAATAGTCAACATATTGATTGTGGGCGTCTACGGCAAGACAAGACAAGTCGTGAAATCAATTTTATATTTTTATTTCATAACTTAATTCAAAATTGTCAGAGGCATATCATTTGTTTAGAGCAAGAAGGGCATTAACTTAATATCTAAAATGCCTACTGTTTCTCAACAGACAACATGACAATGATAATGATCACCTGACAAGCCAGCATTCATCACCATGGAGAAAGAGTGACCTAGGATGACCCAAGTTATGCTAATGACTCGGATCCCATTCAGACATGGGATGCCTCCAGGTGCCTGCTTGGTGCTAAGGATCTTGGGAAGGTTGCGGGACATGGAGAAACAGAGAAGAAACTGCACCCACAGACCTGAAATAAAACAATATAATAAACATTCAGACATCAATTATTTCTCTATCATCCCCTTCATTTTCCAGTCAAATATATATTGATGAAGCTACCCTGGTTAAATAAGACTAAATAAATAAATAAATAAAAAATAAATAAAAATATATTAAAGCTCAGGGAAAATGTTCTAAAACGATCTAATATTTCCATCGTACAATCTCAACAGCTTGAACTATAGGTAGTCATTGCTGATTGGATTAGGAAGGTGTAATGGGCAAATCATTTATCCCCATCGGTCATGCCTTACTCCAGACTGGTAGGAATACTTTGCATGGAGTTGAAATGGTGCACAAGTGTTAAGTGCTTATGAACATTGCAACCAAGCACCATTTAACCCACTAGCTACTGAATTCCCTTATACCCATAGGCTTAACACAGGAACCACCCGGTTCCCTTTAGGCAATGGGTTAATTCCAGATTATCATTGCCATCATAATTATTTGTTTGGGGCAGCAGACATTTTGATGGCATCGGTTTGTATCCCACCGCTGCCACCACTCCAAATTAACCCCTTCTGTGCAGTGGGTGGCAAATCCCGCCCACGAATTCCAGTGTTCAACATTGTGTTGAGACTAAAAGGGGTGATGTGTTCTTCCTGCAACAGAAACAGGAACCCTTATTGTGAAGTTTATTTTCATAGGATGTATTTTATACCTGAAAAAATTGGTGTACAGCTAGAAAGTATAAAATCAAAGAACTTTATCTGGCATTCTATAGGCAACAGAGCCCTCTGGGAGAACAGTGCATGTCACTGATGGGGCTACCCTGAATAAATAAATAAGACTTAATAATAATAATAATAATAATAATATGAAGGCAATAAAGGATAACATGAAGGTGCACGCTGAACTGAACCTGGTGAGCGCATACGGGTGCGTTGAGTAGTCTACTCACGTGTCGCTTTTACGCTTGTAGAGAGTGTAATTAAACTCTGCAATATATCTTTATAGAAATTATATTTGAAGCCCATATTTTGAATATATTATAACAACATGGAACCTCTAACATACAGAGCAAAAAAAAATTGTGACTGTTACCCTTTAACATTGAAACAAACTAGTATGCTTTTTATTACAAACTTCAACACTTGAAAGTTCATTTATCACAACTGTCGAAAACTTGGTGGCACAGAAAGTGTTACCAGGATTGGTAACATAACCTTGCCCTCAAAGAATTCAATATTCATAGGCGTCTCGACTTACGAAGCACTGAATAATTGCATTTCTCATCTGTATATCTGTCAAGATTATCATATCAATATCATTATCATTGTGCCCTCAAAAATTAAATACTTGCATGCTATACCACACCTACACCCGTATGGCCTAGAAAGCAACGATTGGAGGTGGTATTGGTTGCCCATTTGTGATGATTTTTCATGATATATTTTTATTCATCTCCAACTGCCTACACCTGTGTCCTTTGAATTTTCTAGGAAACTACTATATGCCTTGTTCGATTCAATTTCAAAAGTTGCAAAAGTTTAAGACCACTATTCCAAAATGCAATATGTCAAAGAAAGAGCAAAAAATTAAAAACTTATTTTTCAGACATACAATTATTTTCATGGCATAACCTATGTAACATACTTGAACTATAGGCTTATACCATTAATCTTGTGCTACTGATCACTGTAGTAAACATGTTATGTAATCATTCAATGAGACAAAAGAAAGTATTCCAAATTATTGAAATACCCACAAATCCAGAGGTGGTCTTAAAACTTTTGCAAATGATGGTAGGTGCCAGATTTCAGGTCACGTTTCTTAGCATGCTGAGATATCACACATTGTATAGACAGCAAAATGTGATGTGAGGTCTTCTGATCCAATGCTGATTTGATGGGCAAGGTTGTATTAGGAAGTGTATGAAAGCTTGAGAGAAAGAAAGTGGGAAAGAAAAAGATACATAGAGACAGAGTGACAAGGAAGTAGAGACAGAAAGGAAAAGAATGAGGAGAGTGAGAGGGGAGAGACAGACATACAGATAGAGTTAGAGAAAAAGAGAGATAAAGAAGGGAAAGGGAAGTTACACAAAAACAAGGCATTAGCGATAATGTGTCTCGCCCACATGCGATAACTAGAAATATCGTGATCTCTGTTGCCATGCAACAGGTCCCCCAAGTGCATAAATCTGCATAAGTTATGCTTGCATATATCTACATTACTGTTTGGAAAGTGACGTTTACAAAGTTATGTCATAAGGGTAAACTATAATGTTTGACCTGAAATGACCTTTGACCTTACCATGTGATCTTTGACCTTACCATGTGACCTCTGATGGCAGCATAACATGCAGGTCCCCCAAGTGCTTCTAAAACCCAAGTTTGGTTGAAAAATGAGTGATGGTTGCAAAGTTATCTGTCATAAGAGAGTCTTGCAGGTAAACTTTAACGTATGACCTTTGACCTTATCATGTGACCTCCAACGGCACCATAACATGCAGGTCCCCTCAGTGCATCTACAACCCAAGTTTGGTTGAAAAGTGAGTTATGGTTGCAAAGTTATCTGTCATAAGAGAGTCTTGCAGGTAAACTTTAACGTATGACCTCAAATGACCTTTGACCCTATCATGTGACCTCCAACGGCACCATAACATGCAGGTCCCCTTAGTGCATCTACAACCCAAGTTTGGTTGAAAAGTGAGTGACGGTTGCAAAGTTATCTGTCATAACGTTTGTGACGGACGGACGGACGGACGGACGACATTTGGATCCCTTAGTCTCGCCTTCACCTCCGGTGGGTGAGACAACTAGATGAATCTTCGACCGGAATTTATGCCTCTGCCATCACCAAATTGGAAATGTATGGCATACATGTACACTCTAAAAAGGATTGGTCCACCAAAATTACAAATCTTTTCACTTAAAAGGCACAGGAGACAGAAAATTTATTTCATTTCATGTCCATCCCGTACAAATAAAAACTTACCACTGATGACTTACAAGCATTAAATACACCAAGGAAATACATAGTTTATAGCAAATGGACCACTGTCCCCTTGAAATTTCTAAAATAGGTAGGCCTAGACTCCATACATCACGAACCATTTTCATGTATATAATGACCTCTATGACCTTTGAACTTTGACCTTGAGACCCTAAAATCTAATCCGTTCATTGTCCCTCACATATGCAAACATGGGCCAAGTTAGAAGCTGATCTGTCAAACAGTTCTTCAGTTATCACGAGAACTAACCATTTTTATGTATATAATGACCTCTATGACCTTTGAACTTTGACCTTAAGACCCCAAAATCTAATCAGTTTATCGTCCCTCCCATATGCATACATGGGCCAAGTTACAAACTGATCAAAAAAACGGTGTTGAAGTTATCGCAAGAACGAAAAGGGGACGGACGACCCGAAAAAATACGGTGGGCGGAGGCATAAAAAAGGTTGAGAGAGAGAAAAGAGACAAAGAAAAGGAAAAAGAAAACTAGAGTGAGGTAGAAAAGAATTGAGAAATAGTAGGAGAGAGAGTGTGTGTGTGTGTGTGTGTGTGTGTGTGGAACAGAGACATAGAAAAAATAGAGGATCAGGATGAATGGATATGGAAAAATACAATAAGCTGTCAATGACTGAAAGAAAACAAAGAAGGACTGTCAAGAAGATGATGATGGAAAGGAAACTATTCTGAATAAAAAGGAAAGAAAGAGGGGACAAAGAAAGTGAGACAGTGGGATACAGTGAGGGGACAGAGAAAAAGGGAGAGAGAGAAAGAGAGGGGGAGAAAGATAGATAGATGGATAGAGAAAGATGGAGAGATAAAGAGAAAGAGTTAGAATACCGATACTTACTGTTATTGGGTTTGTTCTCATGCTCCACTGGATGACGAGACCCAGCAAGCAGGGCAGTGGTCTCTGATGCTGGCCCTGATGTAATGTTAATCTAGAGAAAGAAGCAGTAATCAAACGATTTTTTTTCTTCAAAGAGTCACAGTGAGGTAGACCTACAAATATTGACACATTGCAAGGTCTTGACAATTAAAACTTGTTTTAGTGGAAGGACAAAGTAGACAAACAAAAGAGATAATTATGAAAATCAATTTAATAAAAGTCTGAAAACATCACCAACATTTGCATCGTGTATACCTACGAAAAATACATTTTGCGTATGAAACATCAATGTCACAATGGAAAAGTTAACTCCAGGAAAATGGGAAGCATGAGAATATGTGTGTACCAAGCTTTTTCCATCTTACACAACAATATCTAATGCCTTGCAGCAGAAATTCTGGAGCATCTCTTGTATCTATGCGTCATGAATGATAAAAGAGTTATTAATGACACTGGGTAGCAAAAGTTTGTTTGAAATGACAGGTAAAATGCACTATATGCACAATGCTATTGTTGTGTTCTAAATTTATTACTGGTACACATAGATTTTGTGGTCTTAATTTGTCAAAATTGAAGGCCTGATTTCAAGAAATATAAAACTTGGCATTTGGAACTATTTTGCTTTACAATGTGAATTAATGAATTATAACCAATCAGGGCCCTGTTTCATAAAAACTGGTTATCAGTAACAACTGCCACATTTCTATGACAAATTTGCTCTCAGCCAATTAGATGTAAGGATTTCAGTAGCTTATAACAGTTATTGTAACTTTTTATTGATAACAAGTTTTATGAGACAGGGTCCTGAAGTGTCAAATTTTGCTCTTTTTTACACCTAGTATTATTTACCTTTTTTTCTGAACAGAGGTATTCACAATAATTACGAAATGACAAAAACTAGGTCAAATTTTCATTTTGATTTTAATTCTAACCCTACTATACTACATAACACATATAGTAGTGAATGCAAATAGAGTCAAGGACATAGGGCTAACATACCATCCATTATTGCTTTATGTATAAAGGCCATTGCATACAAAGAGGGAATATCTGTAATAATTGCTATGTAAGGATTATTGTAATAATCTTGATCAGGTGTTCCTAGTTGGGTTTTAATCATTACATGGCAATATATATCAGATTGTAAATAACTGCTGTAAGGAGCTTTTCACCAAAAACATACTTTTTTTTTCTTTGTTTGTTTTTGTTTTTTCCTATTTTTTGTTTTTGTTACTATGACTAGTTACATCGCCACAAAGCTGATAACTGGAAGGGTCAATAATGTGATTTATTGTTTTATGTCCTTTCTCTTAATCAAGTTCAGAGAAAAATATTACAGCCTATATTTTCAACTTGCATCCATCCCTCTCCTCATTAGCTGTTCAAGTTGTAAGTTTCCTCTTCCCTGTTTTTCTCCTAATAGTCTCCTCTCTGTCATCTTTCCCCTAGTTATTTCCTTTTATCTATCGCTCCTTTTCTTTTTATCACTCTATTCACTCTTCATCTCTTTCTTCATGTCTCAACATGTATTTATTCTTATTTTCTTTGTGTGTGTGTGTCTCTCTCTCTTTCTTATGCACTCTCTATTTATTTCTAGCACACTGTCACTCTTTCTGTCTCTCTCTCTTTCTAGATCTCCCCTTTTCTTTTCTTTTATGTTCCTTCTAAATAGTCAGAAGATCTCTCCTCTCCATATCTCGATAACTCTGTCTCTGCCTCTCTTTTAATTTGTCTATTTTCTGTCCTTCCTCTGTTGGTTGGTCTGTGCACCATGCCTGTGTCAGTCTATACATCTCTCTCTCTCTCTGTCTCTCTCAATTTGTGTGTGTTTACTTTCTTTTTCTCCTAATCCGTACTTTTCTATTCCTTACTGGTTATGTTGAAGCAACACTCGACTGTTCAACTGCTTACCTCACTATCAATAGCTTGCCTTTCAAATGTGCCTTCTCTCTGCCCTGTAGCACCATATCCCTCAATATTGGAGTACAAATGTGGCACATCATTTGACCTTTGACCTTTAGCTTCTTCTTTCCCCCCATCTGACCTAAGATCATCGATACAGGCATACACAGAATCTGGGTCATTGGTGACTGCAGTCTTCTCTGGACTGGACACATGCTCTGAACTTTGACCTAGTTTATTCTGATCCTCTTTTGTCCTGCGCTTGTCAACAGTGGCATAGATATCAGAGGCACTCGTTGACCTCTGACTTGAACTTTGACCTCCACTTGATCCACTAGCAGGGCCATGTGGGAGATGTGGAAGGGATGGTCTCTGATTACGTTTACGGGTGATGTGTTTGTCTAGTATTGTACTGACAACACTCAGTACGGATAGGATGCTAATGAGTACGCTGCAGAATAAAGAAATATTAGAAGAGAAAAAAAAATAAATACATGTTTAATATGTAAATCATTTGTCGACCCTACATTTGTTTATTTTCTAAATATAACTTCTACTACCAATAATTATAATTATTTTCAACAACTAATTATGGTAATAATTATGACTATAATGACAATGATACAACTATATGACAATGATAACAACAACAATAACAAGGATAAAAAAGGGCCTATTTCTGGTAATTATATTAACAAATTGATGATAATGATATCCTGTATACTTACCAAGTTCCTATAAAGCCACCATTGAAATCTGTGTTAGGTTTCTCTGTGCAATGCACTGCTGAGCCAGCCACATTCTTTATTCCAATCCAACTCACATTGAGTATTTCTGGAAATCAATATGACAATAATCACTACAATTAATACCAATATCATTACTTAGAAATAAAGTCTGTCACATCATAATAACAGACATTTTTCATAATTTCAGTTTTCACTTCTTTTTTTATTCTTCCAGGCTGGGGAAGGGGGAGGGGTCAGAGGAAAGAGTACAGCTGAGAACGAGGTAAACCTGATACTAGATCAGAAACTGCTATGTTTTTTGTGCCCCTAACATTCCTTTCCCATATCTTGTAGGCCTACATGTATCCTGTTGCTTTAAACATTATCCTGTCTTGTGGAAACAGTGAAACAATGAAAAATGAAGTAGCCTATGGGAACAACATTTTTTGAAGAAAAAAAAAAACAGTCAAGAACTTTTAACAACGGGAGTCCCCCCCCCCCCCCCCCCCCGCCAAGAAAAAAAAATAAAAAAATAAAATATCCTGTTGACACAATCCCTGTAGACACAGAAGTTAAATAGAACCAACTTCTATATCTCTTTAGGAGTGCAATTTAAGAAAATTGCCATTCATTCCACCAATGCATTGGTTTGCACAGGGCAACAATATGTCTACTTGTATAGAGCAAGAATTTTTTAATATGACCAGTAGTCCGGATGAATTAATTTGAGAGGACTTTGCACTTTATGCTTGCCTAGCTCATATTAATGGCAGGAAAGCAGCGTGACACTCGTTATGAACAACACATTTCTGTCAAATCAGATGAGGGTGTTCACATACATCGTGCACATAAGTTCATCAAATAGACCGGTTCCTTTGATCTATTCATGCATGACATTGATTTGTATGAGAGTACTTGTATGCAAACTGGCCTTTTCATACTACTACAAAATACTGTGGCATTGAAACTGAGCTCTGTAATATTCACTGGTTTTCAAATACTAGTATACAATTTGATCATAATACTGCTAACACAAAAGTACACAATAGGGAGGTGTAATTAATGATTTTGCGTGTGTAGTGGTGTGGTGCATTCTGTGAGATTTTGGAATCGCAAAAATGATAAGAAATTGACACAAACTTGCTGAAAGTTACATTGCCCTGCACAGCAGTGCACACAGAAATGGCTATTCATGTACATGTACACACATGTGGCATGAAAGTTTGGTCCACTCTTTTCCACTCGCTCCCTCATTCACTTTCTCTGTCTCTATCTATCTCTCATGCTCTCTTCCTCACTCACTTTCTGCCTCTCTCACACTTTCTCTATCTCTCATGATCTCTTCCTCACTCACTTTCTCTGTGTCACTCACTTTCTCTGTGTCTCTCTCTTTCTCCCTTTGCACATCTCTCCCAACTTCCCCTTTTCCCCTTCCCAGGTACCGATATTATTACCATTGTACCATACTTCCTTGCACAGTGACACGTACTGTATGGCCCACTTTAGTAACTAAAATCCTTTTCCTTCAATAGTATAGACCTCTGTTCACCTGTCAGCAATCCAGCATAGATTCATTTGAAAAGGTCAATTGCATTCATGACTAATGGCCTCATGGGCTGTAAGATGCCTGTTGCAGCATAGTACCCACAGATTCTTGCAAACATATTTTTTCAAACAAAGTTAGTGACTCATACCTCTTGCAGCAAAAATCAATAAAAAAGAAACTAGAAGATATAAAGTAGACCAAAGGATCTTTGCTTGGGGGAGGGGGCTACAATGGCAAAAATGTCTTACAAGTCCAAAAAAGGTAAACCTCTAGAAAATCAGCCTAGTGGAGGACAAGGACACATGCTGACATCTACATTGGGTATAACAGTACAGCCGATTTGGGAGAGCAGGGGGAGGGGGCACTTGCCCCTTGTGCCCATCCCCTGGATTATCCACTGATACACACCAACATGTACTATGATTTCCTTGAACTGTATTCAAGTCTTATCAGCTAGACGAGACGGTCTCAACAAGTCTAAGTGCAAAGGTCAATAGATATATTGTTGGTACTCAAACAATACATGTACAGTACTTATCATTTTGTGTAAAGGTTATTGTCACACAATTTTAGTAAAGTCTATTTGCTTTGATAAATATGTTGATATTTCTTTCTTATGTACAATAATAAAATAATTTATTGTTCATCAAAATTCCAGTGACTGTCCCCAAAAACAGATCATAATGCATAATTGCTAAAAGACAGATTCACATCATCTACATGTACATGTACTTTGAGGGCATCTCCTAGAAGATAAGTTTTGTTTGATGATGTGGTGTGCTAATATGGGTAGGGTCACAGGTACAAGGTATGACTTATTAGACTAACTGCAAGTAATACTTGAGAGAGAATAAACCTAATATTTGTTGCCCCCTTTTGTTTTTTGACGTTGTACAAAAAATTGCAGCCATGATTCATTCAGGAAGTACATGTACATTGTCATGCAAGAAACAAAGACAGAAAACAAGGAGCATATGTTTACCTAAGAGGATTTCCAGACCATTTTGAACATCACCTTCACTACAGCTGACTGGTACGCATACACCCCAGCTGATTGGCAACGCCTGTGACCAAACAGAACACAGGATATCTCCATTTTGCTAATGTCCACACATCATGATTATGGATGACAAAATAACATCCTACAGCTGTAGATGTAGAGTTCAAATACATCAAAACCCTACCATTTTCAAATTACATTGAAATAAGAATATGCATACATATTTTGTGCAGAAATTTCTTAGTGATGAAAGAATTATGCTCTCAAGAATTCTCACTAGCAATGTGTGGTGTGATTAGCTGGATACTAGCAATGCATAATTTGCTCTTTACTGTATTCAAAACATAACTTAAATACTGCCAAAATGTGAAATGCAGGATTAAAAGGGGTAAGTGCACCCAAGTTCTTGACTTTAAATATCATGAAAACCTAAAACAACAGTCTCTGACTGAATGACATGTACACTGTGAAAGATCAAATAACTGTCTTTTAATCTACACATGCATATCTGTGCCTTTAACCGGCAAATGACCCTAACTTAATAGCAACTGGTGATCATTCTGCTTCCTGTGTACTGCCTACCTCTGCCCAGTAGTCCCAGAAACATGCTAAGGTCTCATGCCTGGTCCCAAGTATCTGATTACGAACACTATATTTATACCTATAATTAAAGGTAAATAGTTTTGGCTAGATGACAAAATATCCATATCAAGTTCGCCAATAAAAACAAACACCTATGGGGTGTTGCAAGAAAGTTGCAATCAGTTGCAAATCCCCCATTTGCAATCGATTGCAAATATGATACATGTATTTTAACCTGTTGAATTCTGAATGTTTTAACTCTCATCTAGGCTTAATACAGGAGCCACCCGGTTCCCGTAGTCTATGGGTTAAATGGAACTTGCAATCAATTGCAAAACTTGCGTCTGATTTGGGGGATTTGCAATTGATTGCAACTTTCTTGCAACACCCCCCTAGTGACATTTCTGCACCCTTCATCATGAAGTAGTACAGTGTACTATTACAGCCACCTCTACCCCATAAACTTAGAGTATCTAATCTTTAGGCAGTGTGTTATAGAATTGTAACTAACTACATGTATAAGGACACCAATAAAAATTCTTGGGACATGGAAAATTTAAGCAGCTACCGTAAATGTGACAACTCACCAAACTGTTGTTGACACCCAGTGTGATGTTGAGTCCCATGTCAACAAGACAATATCTAAAGTCAGTAATGTTCATGCACTCATCAAAATGGCCAAGCCATGCCGTGTTGCCTACAAGCATCCCGGGTGTGGGTTTTCCAGTGGAATCCAGAACTGTTTAGGATAGAAATTCCCAACACATGATAAAGTATTTTCAAATCAAAGTACATCATGTAGATTCAAATGAAATTTATCTGACTGCTCTAGTGCAACATTTCGTTAACATATATCTTATCAAGATTTACCCCAAAGCAGACTTACCTTTGAACAAACTAGGGTCTCCTGAAAACAGCTTCATCAGATCCTGACGGCAGACATCGGATACATTCTGGACGGAGGATGCACTGTCAAAGACACTCTGATCACTCCACATCTGGACAGCATTTTCCAAGTACATGATTCTCTCATTAGCCTTGTTTCCATAGCAATTACGGGTATAGATGACGATGACGAAGACAAGAAGGGCGGTCAGCAGGCGATATGAAGCCATCTTGATCTTCACCTTCACTTAAGCATACTAGTGTTGCTGGGGAAACAAAACAAAATTGGAAACACTTTAATTAACCCATAGACTACAGGAACCGGGTGGCTCCTGTATTAAGCCTATGAGAGTTAAAGAATTCAGTAGCCAATGGGTTAAATGAGTGTAGGATGCCTATTTTGTCATTTGTATTTGACTTGTTTACACTTCTTTTCTGTTCTGGAATTTAGTTCAGTTCAGGTCAGGTCAGTTTTCAATAGGTGTTTGTGGTCATGAATCTCATCAGACACTGTCCTACTTCTCTTGTTACCTTCATACCTTTCCTATTCAGATGTGCCCGTTCCCTCCATCCTCACAGCTGGGTCTTTTGTTGAACATTCCTCATTTATACATAATCACCCCAGACATTGACCCATCTCCATCCTAGTTATTTCTGATTGATTCATGTATTGAATTGGGTTGATATACTTTAGTTAGATACTTCCATTTTCTTTATGTCCATTGGTTAAGTACGTTTGAATATTTATAATTTTATGTTGTCTTTTGTGGGCCAGGCAGCCCTGTACTATAATTCAGCATGATTAAAGAGAGAAAAGCTCAGACAGATAGCTCAGACAGATAGATCCACAAATTGTTTTGGCTTAACATATGAAGAACTATACTGCATTTGCTCAGCGCACTTCGCACCGCGTCCTATAACCAGGACAACTCGTCTCAATTTGCGACCCTAAACATGAAATCATGCGAGGGCTAAATAATCTTCACAATTTATCCTATTACTAGCAGTGTTAATAACCTGTAGATTACTTGTGAAGAAACTACTGCACTTTTTGGTTTAAAAAGAGTTTAATGTTCAGCTCAGACCTTTCCCTATGGCAGTGAGAGCATTTATCCCTACTTTGACCTTACATCGCCTCATTCAATCGAATGGGAATTCCGAACAAGATGATTTATTGAGCCATTTCGCATACCAAATCGTGGCTAATGACATCCTCTAACTAGTGATCTAAAGATTATTCTGATTGGTTGACAAGAATTTGGTGCGTTTTTGCTGTTCATTCACAAATGGCCTCTTATTTGTTGTCACTTTATTCACGAACGTGTCGCAAGTACGGTGCACAGGCAAGGGCACTGGATTACGGCTGAACGCATTTCGGGCCTGTGAAGTGGTCTGCTTGTCCATGGTTTGTTATTCTATCTGATTTGTGGACAACTGTGTGAGGTAGGAGGTGGCATATACAATTTGTTGACAAGGCTACATTATGTAAACTTAATACTTCTTCTTTAGTTACATTTTGATCAAAAATATATGGTTTGATATACGGTTTTAGCTTAAAGAACTAACATCTATTGGATTGTGCCATTCTATCATGGGGTAACTCTATTTGTATACAGTGAAAATTAATTTGTCTAACAACAGTGATAGATTATGAGATGCGTGTAGGCCTATAATATTAAAGTGATAAAAGAGATGAGATAAAAGAATGATATAAGAAACAATGAATATGTCAAGAGCCTTGATGGAGTATATTGTGAAAATGTCTGTTTTGAGGTGGTAACTACAACACCTCTCAAAGTACAAATAATCCCCCTTTTTATCAAATAAACACGCCCGATGACTCGTGTGCATGACGTAGATCGTTCGATGTCATGGGAGGTCAGCGTTTGCCCGATCGAGAAGTATATGCGTCGAATCTCAGGAAAGCAGTTCATATGTGATTCTTTGTGAAGTGATAATGATACATTATATTATTGTTTAAGTGGCCTAAAATATTGAGTGCTTTGTAACCGCAAAAATAACAGGTACTTTATCAAATACCTTTTGGATTTAAAAATTAGTTATTTGAATGTCAAGCTACATACCTGTAAAGGCTGTAGTGTAGGCCTATTACAAATTATACAATTACTTCCTAATACTAGATCTACATAACATTTCTGGCAGCAAATTAGCAATAGGGTCTAGACCTTTCTAGAGCATTATTGCCAAATTATGACATGTATGATGAGTGTATATTCAGGTAGGGCCTAAAGTGGGCAAACCCACAAAACAGGGGCCAGATTTTTTCCAAGCTAATATAAGGCCAACCAATTGTTCAAATTAACAACAGTCAGGCC
This sequence comes from Heliocidaris erythrogramma, assembly GCA_025617745.1. Lineage (NCBI taxonomy): Eukaryota > Metazoa > Echinodermata > Echinoidea > Camarodonta > Echinometridae > Heliocidaris > Heliocidaris erythrogramma. The sequence goes on along the minus strand of CM046857.1, from coordinate 20,592,664 downwards.
CAACAGTCACATACACATTTTCACATACCAATTCCTCTCGATTCTTGATTATTTAATTGATGTCAAAAATGTCCATTTTAAGCAAGAAATATCGATCGGCAAAGTCACCGGTTTCCTTAATGTGCAGTGAATAACTGAGCGGCGCACGCTCAGTACACAGCACAGCTGCAGTGAATACCTTATTGTCATAAGGAAATGGGTGACTTTGTTTTGCCGATATTTCTTGCTTAAAATTTTTTACATCAAATAATCAAGTATCGAGAGGAATTGGTACTGGTAGGCCTAGGCCCTATGTGAAAATGTGTAGCCTATGTGACTGTTGCCTTAATTTGAACAATTGGTTGGCCTATTATTAGTAGCTTGGTCCTTGGACAAAATCCGGCCCCTATTTCGTGGGTTTGCCCCTAAGTGTAACCTCGAACATATATATAGGCTAAATGATGTCAATGAACTTTAGATCCTGGCTATAGGACCTATAGGCCTAGCCCCCTTATTTGAGACCTCATCATCATGACTCCATGCCATGGCAGTTTTTACGCGGCTGCGGCCGCAGCAGCTCCTAAGCGGACACACACTCCAGCACAGCTCCCTGCTCGATCAACGGCCTGAGCTGCTTGATCCGATAGAACGATACCCTGTCCCTGAATCTTAGCCCTTTTGAGCAAAGCAGGAAAGAGATCGAAATAAGAAATACATTTATTTCCTTACAGTACAAGATGAAGGTAGGTTATCAAGGTCCAGATAGCATTCCTTAAAGCTGAAGCAAAACTTGCAAGCGGTGATAAATCATGGAGAAATGGACGCAAACAAAACCCCTCGATCACTGCTGCTGCATGTATATGCGCATGCTACTCACTCAGCTCGGTCAGCTCAGTCAGTCAGCATAATAATGATGACATCTCTGTTTTTAGCAAAATTTGAGAGAAAGATAAACGGCTCGTAGCAAACAATTTTTTAGACGGAAAGTTATAGTTCGACGCCCTGCCTGCTTTTCAGTTATTTGGACCTAATACTGCACTGTGTCAGGGTGGGTGCAGGGAGGGGGGAGTTTCCCCCCCCCCCGGGGGGGGGGGGGGGGGGGCACTCGGATATATGGGTGTACACATGCGTGTCCATGGGTTTTCAAAATACCCCCTAAACAGGTTTTATATTTGGATAAAAAAGACCCCTAAACGAGGATTTTTGCGCGGTTTTTCATCATCCATTCGGCCAGATTAGTCATTAAGCACCCCTTTTTGTTGAAAATTTCTCCTTTGCGTTGTACAGACAGTACAGACAGACAGATATTTTTCAAATATCTGTCTATAAATCTTGCATTTTAGAGCATCCCCAAAATGGTTTTTAATGAAAAGAAGAAATGCACGGATCTACACCAATGGACGGAACCCCTTAACCCTTAATTGAGAATAACAATGCGAGCGAACGAATTTAATTCTTCGATATTTTTGCATTGAAATTATGGCATTTCTTATTTCCTTACTTCTAATCATTAAAGAATATGATGGTATTTTAAAATCAAACATCATGATTTTGGATAATTATTAGTTTTAAAATGAATGTATCATAATCCAAAAATATATTTTATATATATACCCCATTCCCCCCCCCCCCGCCCGGGATCGACACCCATGGTAACAGGGGAGGGTGCAGGGAGAGGAGAATTATTTCCCCCCTTCTTTGACTTTGACGTTTAGCAAATTTTGAGAGCCAGATAACGGCTTGTAGCCCCTTTTTTCTCACATCCCCCGCTGTTTCGCTCTCTCTCTCTATATATACCACATATACGAGACATCATGCCGTTTCCATTAAAAAAAAAATCAAAGAGAGTCGGGTCCCACCCCCGCCACCAAAAAAAAAAAAGAAAGAAAAAGGAAAAAAAAAAGAAAACATATAGAAATATGGATAATACCTATTGACCCATGCAAAGGGAAATGACAAGAAATATAGCAGAAAATAAAATGGTGTATGGAATAATGGTACAATACTGATACAGAAATAAGGGGAGGGGAGAGATGCAAGAAAGGCATCTTGATATATAGATATCAAGATCATCTGTATATTTTGAGAATGGTAGTAATGACACATCAATTATTCATTTATGGCAGATGTTCCTCACATGAAGCGAACAATAACATTATTATGACATAATGAACTATGACATTCATCTTGTCTTGAAATTGAAGCTGCATAATTATGTGCTCGATACACACTTGCCTAGTGAAATGATTTTGATTTCTTAGCCCATATACATGGAAAGCCAGACCACTAGTTAAACCAGAGTTACCACACAACCCCATGGTTATAAACAGACCAGTAGGGAATGTAAACTATTACGCGGTGGGTGAACGATATGACCCAGGCATACTTCTTTCCTCTTGGGCCTTGCAACTTAAACAATGGGAGTATTAAGCTAAGGTAAACTGCACTATGAACATGGCGAACAAAGAAGCGGACAAAATATACAGCTCCTCATTGTACCTTCCACAATTGCCCTGGTAGAGAAAAGAACATCCCTTCATTGATATTATGTAAAAATATGTAGAACAGGTGTCACATGCATATTCACCTGTTCTGCTTATTTTACATAATAGTAATGAAGGGATGTTCTTTTGTCTACCAAAGCAATTGTTCATGGTGTTCATAGTGCTGGTATCTCAACTGAATTAACATTTCTCTATCAATTCACTCATAATAATCCCACCAAAGACAGTCATTGACCAGAAAATGTCACTGGATGGTACATCTCAGGCTATATATGTACTTTTAAATTAATAAACAATATCAAAGAGAAAATGGAATTTAGAAAGAAATGATAAGATATAAAAAGCAGCTTACCTTCAAAGAGTAGGGAGGCGGATGTGTAGTGCTTCCTTCGTAAGTAGTAGCAATGGAATGCCGTTTCCTCAAAAGGTGGCGCAGGTTTGAAAAGTGGACTCAACCATTTGTACTAGGGGTCAAAAGCACATGGGGGTTGGGAGGTGCTTTCATTTTCTCTTGAGCACTTCTCACATTCTTTAGGTCTGCATAGATTAATAGAGTACCGAAGTGCTGACGTCATATTCGCTCGTCGTCCAGGTTACTAGTTCTAAAAAACAAAGCCCGTGCTTGAGGTTCACCGCGAAATCAGTCAAGCAACGGGCTGGAGCAGGGCAAATTCAGTGTTTGGTGCCGGTGTGATCACCACGCCATTGTTCAGCAAAATTGTTTAGAACCAGCAACCTTGACAACTTGGGCGGTATGACGTCACACTTCGGTACTCTATTACCGTTTGATAAGTTAGGGCCAGTATAATGACAACAAAATATGAAACCCATATGGGCATTGACTTTTGTTTCCCCAGATGGGGTTGCCCAGCTTATTCCCCATGTGATATCCCTATGGGCATTCATATGTCTTTCCCGAGGGGTTTGCCCTGCTTATTCCCACATGATACCCATATGGACATTTAGATATGTTTCCCAGATGGGTTTGCCCAGCATATTCCCATGTGATATCCATGTGAGCATTCATATGTCTTTCCCATATGGGTTTGGCCAGCTTACTTCCATTTATTACCCATATGGGTATTGACATATATATCCCATTTGGGTTTGCCCAGCTAATTCCCACGTTATACCCATGTGGACATTTGCATGTCTTTCCCATATCGGTTTGCCCAGCTTACTCCGATGTGATACCCATTTGGGCATTTACATATCTTTCCCATTTGGGTTTGCCCAGCATATTCCCATATTATACCCATATGGGCATTTACATGCCATTCCCATATCGGTTTGCAAAGTTTCTTTCCATGTAGTACCCATATGTGCATTTACATGTCATTCCCATATCGGTTTGCCCATTTTATTCCCATATGATACCCATTCGGGCAAATATATATGTTTCCCAGATGGGTTTGCCCGGCTTACTCCCATGTGATACCCATATGGGCATTTACATGTCTTTCCCATTTGGGTTTGCCCAGCATATTCCCATATCATACCCATATGGGCATTTACATGTCATTCCCATATCGGTTTGCCCAGTTTATTCCCATGTTATACCCATATGGGCATTTACATGTCTTTCCCATTTGAGTTTGCCCAGCATATTCCCTTATGATTCCCATGTCTTTCCCATATTGGTTTACCCAGTTTATTCCCATGTAATACCCATATGGGCATTTACATGTCATTCCCATATCGGTTTGCCCAGTTTATTTTCATGTAATACCCATATGTGCATTTACATGTCATTCCCATATCGGTTTGCCCATTTTATTCCCATATGATACCCATTTGGGCAAATATATATGTTTCCCAGGTGGGTTTGCCCAGCTTAGTCCCATATGATACCCATTTGGGCAAATATATATGTTTCCCAGATGGGTTTGCCCAGCTTACTCCCATGTGATACCCATATGGGCATTTACATGTCTTTCCCATTTGGGTTTGCCCAGCATATTCCCATATCATACCCATATGGGCATTTACATGTCATTCCCATATCGGTTTGCCCAGTTTATTCCCATGTTATACCCATATGGGCATTTACATGTCTTTCCCATTTGAGTTTGCCCAGCATATTCCCTTATGATTCCCATGTGGACATTTGCATGTCTTTCCCATATTGGTTTGCTCAGTTTATTCCCATGTAATACCCATATGGGCATTTACATGTCATTCCCATTTGGGTTTGCCCAGCATATTCCCATATCATACCCATATGGGCATTTACATGTCATTCCCATATCGGTTTGCCCATTTCATTCCCATATGATACCCATTTGGGCAAATATATATGTTTCCCAGGTGGGTTTGCCCAGCTTAGTCCCATATGATACCCATTTGGGCAAATATATATGTTTCCCAGATGGGTTTGCCCAGCTTAGTCCCATATGATACCCATTTGGGCAAATATATATGTTTCCCAGATGGGTTTGCCCAGCTTACTCCCATGTGATACCCATATGGGCATTTACATGACTTTCCCATTTGAGTTTGCCCAGCATATTCCCGTATTATTCCTATGTGGACATTTGCATGTCATTCCCATATCGGTTTGCCCAGTTTCTTTCCATGTAGTACCCATATGTGCATTTACATGTCATTCCCATATCGGTTTGCCAATTTTATTCCCATATGATACCCATTTGGGAAAATATATATGTTTCCCAGATCGGTTTGCCCAGCTTACTCCCATGTGATACCCATATGGGCATTTACAAGTCTTTCCCATTTGGGTTTGCCCAGCATATTCCCATATGATACCCATATTGGCATTTACATGTCATTCCCATATCGGTTTGCCCAGTGTATTCCCATTTTATACCCATATGGGCATTTACATGCCATTCCCATATCGGTTTGCCCATTTTATTCCCATATGGGCAAATATATATGTTTCCCAGGTGGGTTTTCCCAGCTTATTCCCATAGGATACCCATGCGGGCAAATATATATGTTTCCCAGATGGGTTTGCCCAGCTTATTCCCATATAATACCCATTTTGGCAAAAATATATGTTTCCCAGATGGGTTTGTCCAGCTTACTCCGATGTGATACCCATTTGGGCATTTACATGTCTTTCCCATTTGGGTTTGCCCAGTTTATTCCCATTTTATACCCATATGGGCATTTACATGCCATTCCCATATCGGTTTGCCCATTTTATTCCCATATGATACCCATATGGGCAAATATATATGTTTCCCAGGTGGGTTTGCCCAGCTTATTCCCACATGATATCCATATGGGCATTTACATATGTTTCCCAGATGGTTTTGCCCAGCTTATTCCCATATGGTACCCATATGCTCATTTGAATATGTTTCACAGATGGGTTTGCCCAGCTTATTCCCATATGATACCCATATGGGCATTTTCATGTCATTCCCATATGGGTTTTCCCAGTCTTTTCCCATATGGTTCCCATATGGGCTGGCCCAAGTAGATCTCAAAATGGGTTACCCCATATGGGTCCCACAAGGGATACATATGGGATTTATATGGGTTCCCTTTTGCCCAGATGGCCCAGATGGCCCGGATGATGCCCATATGGGCCCCACATGGGCCTGTTACCTGGGACCTCATGACCAGCAGGGACAATGCTTGTCTCACTAGCCACGACTCGAGAACAGAAATCTCGGCCTTCTTGGTCCTGACAGGCGATGGACTGCCATGGAGTCCGTAGTTCCATTTTGTGGCAGTCTAATTCGGCATGCATCTGCATCAAGAGATCTAGGCCAAGGATTCCTTCGTTCTTAAGAGCAGCAACTGTCATCTTAACGACGAAGAGTAAACCTCCAACCTGCAACTCCATGGAAGCTCTCCCCATGGTGTCCAAAGGCGATCCATCAGCCTGATGAATTGTATTGGGCACCCTCTGCAAGACTGGTTGTCTGTTGTTCTCAGCCGTTCGATCACGGCTTGACATCAAATCACCTGTATCTCTACCAGGGTGTTTAGCTGCCCAGTCTCCCCTTCCAGCTTGGTTATGAGGGCAATTTCTCTTGAAGTGTCCAGCCTCATGACATTGGTGACAGCGTTTGCTCTCAACTTCCATGATTTCCGAACCATCAGGTGTGTACTGCATCTTAGGATGAGGACAATTTCGGGAGAAATGTCCTAGTTGACCACAATTGCTCAGGCTTCGGACAGACTAGTCGCTGCACAACATGCACACCGCGCCTGAGCTCGAGCTCTCGCGCGAGATTCGGTCGGCTTCGTGCAGTCCGAAATATAATCCTAGTAGTCCGACGGACGCGTTCGACGCACAAACTTTGTGTACGAGGGAATGGGGCTTACGCAACCCTGACTCTCCCAACGGCCGCCTGGTGGCGTATCCCTATTTGAGTCTGCAGATTAATAATCTGCAGACTCAAATACTATATGTGTAGTGTACACACAGCAGCCACGTGGTCAACGGCAACATGCAGACACACACCAGACGCGGATCCAGGGGGGGGGGGGGGAGGCCCAGTTTTGTCTGACAAAGTATGCCCCCGGACCCCTAGATGGCCGTTTGGCTTCGTCAAACGGAGGGTTCCTCAGTGTGCGCCCCCTTTCTGAAAATCCTGTATCCGCCCCTGCACACACACCATTGCGCGCTCATGTCTTTGGAGTAGTGTGGTGACTAAATGCACTGTTTGTAGTTGTATACTGTGCATGTGCTTGACTACACTCACTGTACTCTGCATTTTAACAAAACGACTGAATCACACCTCAAGAGTTTTTAAGCCAATCAGAAGCGTCGATTTTCCTCTAGTGATTTTCCCCATCCTCCGAAAAAATATTTCCCCGTGGGCCCCCCCCCCCCCCCCACTCAGTATTATTTAGGGTACGCGTATGCTTGTTCCCTCCCTTTGAAAGCACCCCCTATCGCAGGGCTGCCAAAATTTCTGAACCCCCCTATCGCGGGCTTTGCGCGGGTTTTTCCTGCCTTGGAGACCCCCCTCCCAAGTAAGCTGTCATTACAATACCTTGGAAGAGATGTTTTTTATGTTCAAATTGGTATCTCAGAACTCCATGCAGTCATAAGAAACCAAACAAAAATGAAAATCTCATGACATAAAAGTTTTTTTAATGGTAAGTCCTGTTAACAGAAGTTTATGTTATAGCAACTTATGTTACTTTCCATGATCACTTGTAACCAGAATCTTAATGGGATAATATCACTAACAGGATAAAATCTAATTGTCTGAGGCACTTGCACATGAGGTTAGAACTGAATCAATACTGTACTGGGTGTCCCCAAAAGAAATCAATTATCACAACCTGGACCAGAGGAGAGACCACTTGTTAGGACACCGTGCATATATGTTCATAAATACAGCTGTGAACTTACAAAGGAGGTGTATTTTCCCAGATCAGTGTTTCTACTTTTCAAAATGAAATAATCCTGGCTGAATGAGCTATCAAAACTAGCAGGAATTTCAGGAATTTGATCCTGGGAATTGATCAATTTTTCAAGATATTTCATAACCCCCCTTTTTTAATTTCTCAGGGGTCGAAGAGAGAGAGAGAGAAAGAAAAACACCCCCTTTTTTAATGAAATCTCCGGGTGAAAGATAAAAAACACCCCTTTTTTTTTTACAATTCACGGGCCGGATTGTGTCGCCCAAAAAGTACCCTGTTACCGGAGATTTTGGGAACACGCATGCGGTCCCTTCGACCTCCGAGTGGGGGGGGGGGGGGGGGGGGGGGGGGGGGGGGGGGGGGGGGGGGGGGGGGGGGTTATGTCTCATTGAGGCCTCTACGGCATCCGCGTCCGTGACTTTCTGAAAAGCACCCTAAACAAGGATTTTAATGGAAGATATTTGATACCCTAATTCAGGGAAACCCGCGACAATTTTCAGATTTTTAGTTAAAAGGGATATTTTAGATTTTGCAAAGTATTGTACACTCTATTCGAAGATTGGTTCTTCTTGGCCCTTATTTGAGGATGAGTTAGAGGCAAATATTTACTTTGGAACACATTACAGAATGATGTGCTATTGAAGGAATAGAAAAGAACCTCTTTGGATTAATAAAAAATATCCACGGGAAGATTGTCAGATGCCGCTTATTTTGCTATAGTTTATAAAGCTAGTTTTATGACCTTTCACAACAGGGACGTATGAAAAGACAGGGAGGCACAGGCGTAGCCATGGGGGCAGACGTAAAGGATCCAACCGCATAGCCAGGATTTCATTTTAGGGGGCAGTTGTGAGCAGGCGAAGAGTGCAAAAAAAAATATTGGTGATGAGCACGCAAAGTGTGCTCCCCAGGGGTTGAATGCAGGGAGGGGGAAGTTTTTCCCCTCCTGCGCGAAGCGCGAAAGCTCTGACGTTTTATAGCAAATTTGAGAGAAACAGTTTGTAGTAAACAATTTTTTTAGGCGGAAAGTTATAGTTCGACGCCCCGACTGCTTTTCATTTACTTGGACGCAATATTACACTGTATATATGTAACAGGGGTGGGTGCAAGGAGGGGGAGTTTCCCCCTTCCCGCGCAAAGCGCGAAAGCTCTGACGTTTTAGCTAATTTAAGAGAGAGATAAACGGCTCGTGGCAAACAATTCTTTTAGGCGGAAAGTTATAGTTCGGCGCCCTGACTGCTTTTCAGTTATTTGGACGCAATACTACACTGTATGTAACAAGGGTGAGTTATTTCCCCCTTCCCGCAAACTTTCGCAAATTTTGAGAGTAAAGATAAGGGCTTGTAGCGCCTTTTTAGGCCTTTTTCTCTCACTTCCCCCGCTTTTTCGCTCTCCCCCCTTTTTTTTAGTGGCTGAATAGGGGGGGGGGGGGGGATGAGGATATTCATGTAAACACTTGCAGAACTTGATGATTTAGAAAACCGTATGCACACAAACTTCAGCAATACATCCAGGGGCGGATCCAGGATTTAGTATAAGGGGGGGGGGGCACACAAATGCAGGTTTGTCAACTTTTGGAAAAGGTATTTTGGGGGTCTTGCCAGCTTCTCGAAAAGTCGCTCAGTGGGGGGGGGGGGGGGGGGGGGGTATGGGGGTTCAGTTTCCTTCCATAATTCTCTGACAAGCAAAAAAAAAGTTTTTCATTTTAAAAGGGGGGCACAATCGACAAAAGGGCGGATTCCTTTATGGTCAAAATACATACTTTTCTTCCAAAAGCGGGGGGGGGGGGGGGGGCACGGGCCGGAAGTGTCCCCCCTTCTGGATCCGCCACTGACTACATCCACGGATCAGTCACCATAAACGAACTTGACAAGATGGCATAATATTACCCTAGAAGCCTTATGTTTATATTTCTTGGAGCTGTGATATACATGTTCATGTGATAAATTATAAAGACAATTGTTACACTTTATTACATAAGGTCAATACTATCTATTTTTATTTCAGCAAAATTTGAAACACGTCATCATTTTGTACACTAGCTACAAGAATCATATATACTCAATTAATGATGAAATAAAAGAAAACATGCTAAGCTCCTGGGCAAATTACACGTTAGGAATGCACTCCTATGCTATGGCAGAACGACAAAATAAGAAGGAAAGAGGGGAAAAAATATTGAAATCGCGTCACAAACCTGGTAAAACGTAGCTATAAAGCTTGCTAGCTGCGCGCGCGCGAGCTCGTTCGTATGTTCGTCCACATAACCATAGCACAAAACCCCAAACCTCGAAAATGTCGCCAAAACCGGGGCGAAAACCCGCGTAAAAACAGAACTATTTCATGTCCAGTTCGAGTGATAAAAAGCCAAATCCGCCGAAAATAGGCCAAACAGACGACTAATAATGAAGATTCCCGAGATTATTGACAGTCGACAGCATAATCATGCAGCTGTTCGTTGGGCTCCTGAGTCCTGACTGGGTCCCGAATACTGTCAAATTATAATTTTCTACCCTTTTTGAGGTTCTTTTCTCATCACTCGTGAATTTGATACCTTTTTTCAGAATTTCCTGTTTTTGATACCCTAAACCAACACCCGGGCTACCCGTTCGGTGTTGGACGCGGATGCCGTACAGGCCTCAATGAGACATACCCGACATAGTCGGGTCGCGTCGCGTAGTGTCCCTGTATTAAAGAGTTGGGACATGGACGTCCCACTTTTCTGGAAACAAAATGGCGTTCGAATTCTTTCTATTGAGAAACACCCAGGTGCTCATCGGAATTGAATAGAAATGTTACGTAATAGTGGAAACGAAATGGCGTTCAAATCCCCAGTTGTCGCAACTCTTTAAAACAGGGACACTAGCGTCGCGCAGTGCCGTATATACGGCACTGGCGTCGCGTTGACTGGAACGCCACCATTCGTCCAAAGCACCCCCGGTTTTGCCGAAAGGGTGCGTTGACTTTTTTCTAAATAGAGTGTATTATTACTATTATTATTATTATTATTATTATTATTATTATTATTATCAGCGGTTCCAGGATTTTGTAAAGGGAGTGGGGGGGGGGGGGAGGGGGGGGGGGAGGGGGGGGGGGGGGGGGGAGGGGGGGGGGCAGAAATGCAGGGTTGTCATCAGGGGCGGATCAAGGATTTTGTAAAAGGGGGGGGGGGGCACAGAAATGCAGGGCTGTCATCAGCGGCGAATCCAGGATTTTGTGAAAGGGGGGGGGCACAGAAATGCAGGTCTGTCAGGGGCGGATCCAGGATTTTGTGATGACCTACCTGCATATCCCCTCCCCTTTCTACAAAATCCTGGATCCACCCCTGATGACAAACTAGTTGTGTGCCCCCCCCCCCCTTTCTACAAAATCCTGGATCCGCCCCTGATGACCTACCTGCATTTCCATGCCCCCCCCCCCCCCCTTTCTACAAAATCCTGGACCAACCCCTGATGACAAACCTCCATTTCTGCCCCCCCCCCCTCCCTTTGCAAAATCCTGGAACCGCGATAATAATAATAATAATACACTGTATTTAGAAGGGAAAAAAAGTCAAAGCACCCTTTCGGCAAAACCGGGGGGGGGGGGGGGGGGCTTTGGACGAATGGACGCGACGCGACACTATCCACCCTTTCGGACTAAGCCCTTCCATATAAAAGATTCGTTTCTACATTTTAGCTGATTGAAATTTTAATAACATTTTCTTTTAAAAGTTGGAAAGGTCATTAAATATGTGTTGGCAATTTATATCCGGCTTTTTCATCTACTTAATTTTGAACGACGGGAAACTGATGAATAATAATAATAATGAACATGAAGACTTTCCTTGACAATATCTTACTGGAAATCATCGCCAAAGCCATTAGGCAATTCACATTTTCAAATGTGTGTGAAATGGCTGTCGGCGCCAACTACACAATAATTTTGACACGCCCATAATGGAAGTCATCAGAAAAGATGTTGTTAATAAAGACGTATATCGCCTTATCATGATTATAGCAGCAGGAGTGATTACTCCCTTATTTCAAATTCGGGATGGTGCCAACTATCCCTCCAACATAATGGTAACAGAGAAATAACGTCAATTTATAGTATCATCGTCTATTCTCTATAATATACCCAGTGGCGGATCCAGGAGGGGGGGGGGGGGGGGACGCGCCCCCCGGCCAATTTTTTTTTTATTTATTTATTTTTTTTGCTTGTCAGGGAATTATGGAGGGAAACTGGACCCCCATAACCCCCCCCCCCCCAACGAAGCGAATTTTGAAGGTCTGGCGAAAAATTTTTGAAGGTCTGTGACAGGCAGATGAGACACGTATGACTTCATTAAAGATCACATTGCAAGAAAATTCCATCAAAATAAATATTGGCTTAATACTTATTATTGCATAGATGGCATAAATTAAACAAGGTTATCCAAATTCAACGCTTGGAAACATTTGAATTATTATGATTATTATCAATTATAAAACGGTAAAATACAGCCCCCGATATAGCAGCTGAAGAGCTCCTTGAACGCTGCTGAGATGTGTGACGACACACGAAGGACCAGTCCTGTCTAAGCAGACGATGTCCCATAACATCTTACACATTTTTCAGTGCCTGTTTTGTCATCTCCTCTTCACTTATTTCTCTTACTTGACTAGCGTCAGTCTTAATGTTAGTCTGTTGCCTCACTCTTAACTTCGTGTATGGTATTATTTTGATGAAAAATGCAGCGTTAAAAAAAATAAAGGAATCAGTCACTTGTGAACAAAATAAGACGCCATTGTATTTTCAGCTGCTTGCACCGGGCATGTTCGGCGTTTCAAGAGGGAACGAATACAATCTGTGATATTATTCGGAGGGCTTTTCAATTTGAAAGTGGGGTTTATTTCATTGATCATTGACCCTTCTCCTGTGTATTTACTATCAAACGGTTTTAGTTATCAGAATTGGTTCACTTTCCCTTTTAGAATGGTGTAAAATAAGGTCATGTTTAAATGTACCAAACTCTTTATAATTTGTAATTGCATTGCAGTTACGTTTATTCATTTATTACGTTTATTCATTATAGGACGTCGTCTGCTTAAGCAGGATTGGTCCCTAGTGTGACGACATCAAAACTTCGCTATATTTCTGGCGAATCCTCGGATATTCCAGATGCTGAGAAGAGCTTTTATTTGTGTTGTTTTTATAATCATCATATACGCAGTTGACATAAAACTTATACGATTGCCATCTGTAAGCTTCCCAGTTTCTAGTGATACATTAATTGCCATATTTGTGATTTTCTTTGGATAGCTACTTTAAAAGGAACTTGAACTTTTTTTTCAAACATTCATAAATTTCTTATTCCTTAATTGTCCGATTCCTTTCAACCTTTCACCATCCTGTTTTTCTTATTGTTCTGCTTCCACACAAATCATCTTACTACCACGATTGGCCCTATAGACCTGTTTACTAATTTTATGCATACTTCTTGAACAAAAGTTGCTCTTAACAACCCAAAAGCTTGCCTGACATAGCAACAACTAATTTATGCAAAGTGGATTCCATCCATAGAGATGCTATTATGCATAGCAGATGTACTAAATAGTTGGTAGCTAACATGGCTAAGGATTCTGGAGAGAATAAATTTAAATACACTTAGTAAACAGGCCTATTAGACCGCTTCGGTAATGTATGCAAATTCTATGCATACCTTTCAAACAAAGGTTGTTCTTGACAACCTGAAAGCTTGCCGGACATAGCTACAAATAATGTATGCAAACTGGATTCTAAGCATTGAGGCTCATTTATAAAAGGCAGGTTCATGGAATAGCTCGTCACTTGGTGCTCAGAGAACATTATGTGCATAAATTTGTATACATTACAGAAGCGGTCTATTGCCACTGTTCGTTGATAAATTTCCTTGGATGAATTCACATTGCCATCAATAATGAGTCCTCGATCAAGCACCATGTGACGACCACTCCTGCATTTTTATCACTATAGAGATAGGCATAGATAGGGGCGGTTTGCCCCCACTTCCCCACTTTTTCGCTCTCGCTTTTTTTAGGGGCTGAATAAGGGGTGGCACCCTTGTGTACCCCCTGGCTACGCCTATGGAGATCGGAGATGACAGTGAACAAAAATCGTGATTTGGCACTCTTTGATTTGTAACTTCTAAAATATTAATTGTAGCCTCTCCATTTTTGCATGGTAAATGATAACGGTAGTAGGCTACAAAACAAGGTATTTGACACAATCCCTATATTTTTAGTTTTTATGCAAATAATTATTAAATATGATGTACTTGAACGGGGTGAAGTGGGACACCATGGAGATGTACTGGGACAGTAATAGGGGTGAAGTGGGACAGTCGGGGAGAAATGGGACAAAACTTTAAAACTGCTAAAATCCCCTTTTTTCTGATAGTTGTCTAAAATAAGTGCTAGGAATGTTAAGGTAATCACTTTACAAAAATTTGCTTAAAGGCCAAGTCCACCCTTATATCAAGTTGATTTGAATAAATAGAGTAAAATTAAACAAGCGTAACAGTGAAAATTTCACTGAAATCGGATGTAAAATAAGAAAGTTTTCATATATTTCAATTTTTATAGATGTGATAATAAAGAATCCCTTCCTTGTATGAAAATAAGTTACAATAATGATGAGTTTACATGTTCCATATGGAGTCAAACCATGTTTTACATTATTGAAGCAAAAAAATGAAATATATGATATTTCATATAATAAAATACATAAGGAAAAGTGAGTGCATGACATCATCGGTTCACTCATTTGCTTACCGCCCATGTTATGCATATCACTGTTTAATGAATAATGCAAAACTTCAAAATGCCGTAACTTTCTTATTTTACATCCGATTTCAGTGAAATTTTCACTGTTACGCTTAATTTTACTCTATTTATTCAAATCAACTTGATATTAGGGTGGACTTGGCCTTTAAGAGCCTGCACTTGTAAAGTGGACCTAAAGATTCATGCCTATTTAAAAAATATTGGATGAAATGATGAGCGTTTTGTAAATTTTTAAGTTTCGACGGTTTTTGGCCAAAATAAATAATTGTTCATAATATTTATACATTTTTTTTGTTACAAACAATTTTGTCTGAAGTGATCTGTAAAAAGAAATTGACTGACTTTTACGATTTTTATGTAGACCCAAAGATATTTTCACATAAAATGTCTATGGATTATGACTGATGAAAGCTCATTTTCCTTCCATACACAAAAGTAGCCGGTGTGAACTGGGACAAGATGTCCCAGTTCACCCTTTTTTTCTATGGGACACTGAACGGTGCCCTGATTGGGTGTCAGGTAGAATGACGTCATCGCAGGTTTTTGGCCATTGATAGGCCTCAGAATTCCCAGTGTCATATACAAATCCTGATTATTCTGTCATATTCGTCAAACTTTCCAGATGTGTAGAGAAAAGTTTTCTAAAGGAGGAGAACATTTAAAAAAATATTTTATTGCTCCCTCTCAAGATCAATATTACATTTCAAGAAACAATCATAAGTCACATATAAAATAATTTGCATATACAAGGAAACTTAATGAAATACATTAATATCAGTAGAATTCTCTGACCTTATCCATGATTAAACAGGATTATTTTTTCGACGAAAGGAAAAGAAATACAATACATCAACCGTTAGACATAGATATATAACTATTTTCTTTCATGTAATACTTTATAGTAATAATAAAAAGAACTTTTGTTTCAAATAATTGTCTTGAGAAAGATACATTAATATCACATTAATATTCAGACAAAAGAAATTAAAGAACAAAGTTTACAAATACCAATTATACTTTTAAACAATATAAGGTCTTCCAAAATATATGGAATAACAGAACAAAGGCTCTTTTTAGAAAGAAAAAAAAATACTATATATCGATCATTGAACATGCATTTAGAAAAAATATCAAATTATACATTATTTCTTGAAACGATTCTTTATAAGATAAAAAAAAAAATTAGAGGAAGATATACATGGCCCACCCGAACCCACCCTTAGACACTCATCTCATCCTCCCTTCCCTCTCACCATTCTCCTACCAATCACACTCACTCATTCTCACTCCCACTTCTCGCACACCCCCCCCCCCTCCCTCCCCCAACATATCAACACCCATGCATGCATCCAGTTCCGGTTTGCCTGTCCGTGCCATCGTTTTTATGCTAGCAGCGCCCTCAGTTGGCGGAAAAAAGAACTGGCTGAGAACCTGCTAGGAATTGGATGGGTTCGACCAAACTCTACCGTCCATTCAAAATCCATGTCAGATTCGTAATTTTTTCCAGATTATTTTGTAGAGAATTATATATTGCAGAAGGAGAAATTTAAAACAGGGGGTCCATGCACTCGTTTTTCAGCTAGCAGCAGGTGGCGGAAAAAGTCCAAAACTCGCAAAAACTGCACATGGCTGGCTGGGAACCTGTCTGGGAATGGGATGGGTTCGAAATAACTTTACTGTACATTCAAAATCCATGTCAGATTCGTAAATTTTTCCAGATTTGTAGAGAATTATATACTGCAAACGTAGAAAGTTTAAGAAAAAAAGGGGGGGGGGGGGGGTCCATTCACTCGTTTTTTACGTGCCGTATATAGAGAGAGTCTGGCCAACTCGGCTCCAGTTGGGTAGCAACATGCATATGGCGTATATTCCTTTGTTGCAAGCTTACCTAACAAAGGACTATACGCCATGTTGCTACCCAACTGAAACCGAGTTGGCCAGACTCTGTCTATATACGGCACACTGCGTTTTTTGTGCTAGCGGCGCCCTCAGTTGGCGGAAAAAGTCAAAAAACTGGCAAAACTCGCAAAAACTGCGCAAGGCTGGCGGGGAACCTGACTGGGAATGGGTTGGGTTCGAAAAACTCTAGTGAACATTAAAAATCCATGTCAGATTCGTAAATTTTTCTAGATTCGTAGAGAATTATATACTGCAAACGGAGAGAGTTAAAAAAAAAATTTAAAAAATAAGGGGGGGGGGGGGGTGCATGCCCTCGTTTTTGTTGCTATCAGCGACCTCAGTTGGCGGAAAAAGTAAAAAACTCGCAAAAACTCGCAAAAACTGCGCAAGGCTGGCTGGGAACCTGACTGGGAATGGGTTGGGTTCGAAAAACTCTACTGAATATTAAAAATCCATGTCAGATTCGTAAATTTTTCTAGATTTGTAGAGAATTATATACTGCAAACGGAGAAAGTAAAAAAAAAAAAAAAAAAAAAAAAGGGGGGGGGGGTCCATTCACTCGTTTTTGTGCTATCAGCGACCTCAGTTGGCGGAAAAAGTAAAAAACTGGCAAAACTCGCAAAAACTGCGCAAGGCTGGCTGGGAACCTGACTGGGAATGGGTTGGGTTCGAAAAACTCTACTGTACATTAAAAATCCATGTCAGATTCGTAAATTTTTCTAGATTTGTAGAGAATTATATACTGCAAACGGAGAAAGTTAAAAAAAAAAAAAAAAAAAGGGGGGGGGGGTCCATTCACTCGTTTTTGTGCTATCAGCGACCTCAGTTGGCGGAAAAAGTAAAAAACTGGCAAAACTCGCAAAAACTGCGCAAGGCTGGCTGGGAACCTGACTGGGAATGGGTTGGGTTCGAAAAACTCTACTGAACATTAAAAATCCATGTCATTTTCACCAAAGTTTCCAGATTTGTAGAGAAAAGTACACTAAAGGAGGAGATAGTTTGAAAAGGGGGTCCATGTAATGGGTTTTGTGCTAGCAGCGCCCCCCCCCCCCCCCCCCCCGTTTGTCGGAGAGTCTTAAACTTTCAAATTCTCGTTGCCTGTTATCAGACGTGCCACTGACGTTTAAAAAAAAAAAAATTCACGACCATAGGCACCGGAAGCGCGGGGGCGGGGGGGGGGGGCAGAGGGGGCATATCCCCCACCAATCATTCAAAAAGGGGGACCCCCTCCCCCGGATCCCCTCGCAAGAAAAAAATACATCTTAATTGATTTCGCATTACAAGGATGACTTATATAAGCTGCCTTGTCAGTGATCTAATAATCATGCAAACCTACAGTATTTAAAATTTAAAATTCGCACTCTGTCACCACGGTCCCTACTATATTGATAGACGCAATGTTTAACATTAACCCTATCTATTGTATATTGCATTTAACCCTATCTATTGTATATCCCCCACCCCCCACAAGACAATAAAACTTGCAGTAATGCGATCAGCTTTCTAGTGCTCCAAAAGGCGAGGTAATATAGCCAGCACATGGTCGCCCTCGCTCCCTTACATGCAGATACGAGCAAAGTATCTCAAGACTGTCTACCACCAGTGGCGACAAAAGCGAGGTGGCAGATTTTTTCCTACTATATAGGTTTTCCCGCCCAATTTCGTCAAAATTGCAATCATTTTCTCCGTTCTTTGTTAACATGGTTCATTTTCACACTTTTAGCCTTCAATTTCGTTTTAATTCATTGCATTTAAATTTTGTTTCATTCAATTTAGAGAGAATTTCGTTCAACTTAACGAAACAAAGTTGCCATTCAATTTCGCACCGGCTGGTTAGAAGCGCAATTTCGCTCCGAATACCACTTTCAATTTAATTTATAGGTAAACACGTTCGCACTTTGAGCGTTCGAATTCGATTAACTTATACCTTTTCTCCAATATTTTAAGATATCATTTAGCCGCCCCAATACTTATTACAGGGCTTGGATATCATTAACCCCCTCCTCCCCAATCATTATATTCTAGGAATGAAACGCATGTATACCTATAATCTACAGACTAATGTCATTCAAATATAAACATTTTAGAATTTTTTTTTTTTTTTTTTTTTGGGGGGGGGGGGGGCTCAGACGTTGGATCTCGCCTATCATTGATCTCGGATGTCACTGAGACCCCAAATATTTCAGCGGGACTCTTATCATTGAGCCCCAATATTTTATAGATATCATTGAGCCCTCCCCCCCCCCCATTTCTTGGTGGGGTTTAGATATCATTTAGCCCTTATGGACTCAGAAACCATATTTTAAGTGGGGCTCAGATATTGAGCCGCCCCCAATACTTATTGCGGGTCTTCGATATCTCCATATTTATTTAAATTATCCATTTCTATCTCCATATTTATCATAGCTATCGAATTACTAGTTCATTATATTAGAAAAGATGAAAATAATAAAGGAGTATAATTTGGGCAAAGGAAAATATCAATTGTTGTATGCATATGACATTGCATTGTTCTTAAAAAAATATGGATTCGATTAACAGAGAAAGGATGACCTGAACTATAAGGAAATCTTGAGTAAAATAAAAAGACTTATCGGTTGGTGGAAGCACCGAGATCGAACGATGTTTGGTAAAATAAAACTCTTGAAAATGTATGTATTTTTCAAAATTCAATTATGGTTCATCTGTGATGATAGTCCCCTCCTGACGTCGACGCCATTCTATTTCTATAACTGGTGGCAGCATTCAAAAATCTTCTATCAGGACGATTTAGCGCATCCATAATTACTGTAAGAAAAATGGCGGGTTTCTTTCCCCAGTCCCCGTACAGTCGATCTAGTCGAGTCCGATGATTTTTTTGTATCGCGCTTTCTCATTGGTTGAAGGATTATACCGTGATATTGTTGAGACATTACATACGCATGGTTGTGTCAAAGCGTGCGCGTCATACCGTGCGCGTGGTTGTGCCATAACGTACGCATGGTTGTATGCTTTCTTTTGACTAAAAGCATATATATTTTAGAAGCACGCGTATGAAATGTCAAGACGACGCGTATGACACGGGCAAGACCACGCGTACGTTAAGAACTGCATAGAACTATAATAAAGAATACCCATACGTACGTTCTGCCAGAACGACGCGTATGCTCTGCCAGAGCCATGCGTCCGTTATGTCAGACCCTAGCCTTTTGACAAGGCCCTCGTGACTTGGCTATTTTTCTTGGCAAGTAAGCTAGTAGTGGCTGCATAACAAGACTAGCCGCCCAGCCCGGTTAATGCGCTATCGAGCGACGTGTCGCGATGGCCTTTTGGAACCTGGCTTGTATTTCTTATGTTATCCTTTGTTCCAAGCGAGGATCTGCTACCTTTTTGGTAGGAGCCAATCAGCGAACGTATCTTTGCATGACGTCAGCATAAATTTAGTATGAAATTCGCCTTCATCTCGATCAAGCGCTAGCTCACTCGGCACGTACTGCATCAATCATGAACGAATCACATGGAAAGCAAGCCCCGCAGAGACCGTTGTGATTGGTCGATAATCCTCGGTGTAGGCGTGTTAGCATACGAATGTCAACTCGTGAATAATTCATATCGGACGATGGAAACCCAGGTTCCAAAAGGCCTCGCGACTAAAGTCGCTCGATCGCCCGTTCACCCCGGCCGTGTTGATTCTTTTCGTCGCCGGCTAGTCTCATCTCAGGCACAGCATGACGAGGAAAATGGCCAAGTCACGAGGCCTTGTCAAAAGGCTAGTCAGACCCATGCGTACGTTGTGATTGGCACGCACATGCTTTGGGCACACGTTTTGGCGGTAATAGCCAACCATAGTAGCACGAGGGCAGATGCGTCGCACTGGGTTGGGGGCCCGGGGGGGGGGGGGGGGGACTGAGCCCTGTTGGCGTGTGAGCGTGAGAGCTAGAGAGAGAGAGAGAGAAAGCCCTGAGGTGTGACTGTCACGCCTGATGCGTGAGACTTGGGAGGTCTGCAAGGATATGACGTCATCACTTTCAACATAATAATAATAATAATAATAATAATAATAATAATACATAACATTTATATTGCGCTTAATACAATGTTTCTAAGCGCCAAAGTAGTATTATTACCCTGGCTTTAGCCCAGCTGCCCTATAAGGCGCTGAAAGCATTCAAGGAATAAATTCCTACCAGGTACCCATTTACTACACCTCGGTAGAGAGTGGCAAAATGTAGATTAATGTCTTGCCTAAGGACGTTAGTGCCGCGGCGGAACTCGAACCACGAACCATGAGATCCACCGTCCGGTGACGTATTCACTAGACCACGACACCTCTACATCTCTCTAAACTGGCCGGATATAACTGATATATTATCTTCAATGAGAAATCCGATTTTGGGAACAAACATTTGGATTTTTTACACAGACAGCATATTTCGGCAAACAGCAGGTTAGTGGATTATTTGATGTTTTTTGGCGTTCCATATCGATGGAGGCCGAAGATGGTCAAATTCAAGCACTCGCAGGTGGAGAGATGCTTCTTATCTCAAATAAATGATTAACAGTGTTGAGTATTTCAAAATTTCACATGGTTCGTAGTAGATGTTTAGGATTTTGTTGATTTTTTTTTCATGGTGCCCTCGATTGAGGTATTTATTTACATTCAGCATCAAAATAAAGTTGTGAAAAATACAAACTTAGTACAACGATGTCAATATCAAATACATATTTTGTCGATAATACAATACTTTGATGGTGATTATTTAGATTATATTGCACAATTTCCCCTGGAAGCCATTTGTCTAGGTGTTTCAGTTGTTAATTTCACTTTTCAAAAAAAAATATCTTATTTTGAAACTTCTTTCATCGAATCCATTTTATATGAGAGAATTAACATCATAATTATACCCAAATGCAGTTGTTATTAGGGCCTGCAACGTGATATCCGCGCAAATATCAATATCAAAATTATGCATCTCAACCTTTTTGACATAATAAGCAAAAAATGTTTGTTCCGTTTATTACGTGACATTGATGGCAATATCTGTCGTCTGCTAGCCCCTCTTTGTAAAGATTGTTTCTGACAGGTAGTATATTGTACAACAGTTTAGAATTAGACTCTCGTGAACAGAATTCCCTTGTATTCGTCAAATTCCTTTTGAACACGGAAAACCAATCAATGTCTATCTGTAGCATAGTTCCCCCCAAAGACAACAGCTTTTGCAAATGTCTGTCTGTCTAAAATCTGTCAAAGTGTAGAAACGTTTGTTTCTAACGTCACTATTTAAGTAAAGACATTTTTTTCCAAATGTAAAATGAGAAATTCTACTGGTTCTGTATATCTTCTTGTAAAATCGTTGAACAATTATCTTTAAAATGACTTTCTTTAGTTTGGTATGATCGAATAAAAGATTTTGCTTCCCTTTTCTTGTTTCAAGGCGTGCTAAAAGCACATATCCTTCCTCACTGTACTGGGTAACAGTTTGCCCAATACAAGCGAAAAAACAGAGAAAGAGAAAGATGATAGAAGAAATAATAACATACGGAAAGGTGGAAGAGGTGATAGAAGGAATCATAGAATAACACAGTAAAGGAAAGATGGAAAAATGAAAGGATAAAAGCAACGAATAACATAACGAAAGATAAAGAAATGATAGAAGGATAAAGATATACATAAGAGAAGACAGCGAAAGAAATGAAAGGATAAAAAACAAAATAAAAACAAAGTGCACTGATAAAACAATTGAAAATTCACTAAAATATCAATTGATTAATTAATCAATCAATTTATTCCCTAGATAATTAAGCACATGTAATTAATTCATGCCATGCTCCATCAGGTCACCTTTCTTCCCCCCCCCCCAAAAAAAACACATACAATTAGGCCTACTGCAAAAGAGGTACGAAAATTTCGAGACCTGACTGTTTAGTCAAAGTAACCGGTATATTTAGAGTAGTAGGTGAAAACAAGAAATTAGCCCAGTTGGTCATTAGACGAAACGATGATTAGACCAAATGGTAATTAGAGCAGAGACTATTAGACCAAATGACAATTAGACTAAATATGTGTAGACTAAATGATAGACCAACTGAGGTTAGAGTAACTGACAAATGGACCAAATGATGTGTAGACCAAATGGGTATTGGACCAATTGGGTTTAGACCAAATGGTTTGAGACCAAATGGCTATTAGACGAATTGGCTATAGACAATGATAATTAGATGAAATGACAATTAGATCAAATGGTAATTGGACGAAATGATGATTAGACCAATAGGTTATTAGACCAACTGCCTAGCTGTAGACCAAGTGGCAATAAACCCTCCTACCCCATTCTCTCTGGTACACCGTCGCTTGGTCTACCACCACTTGGTCTAATCACCAGTTCGTCGAACTCCACGCGGTCTAACTTCATTTTGTCTACAACCAGTTTGTCTACTTACCATTTCGTCTAATTTCCATTTGGCCTAATAACCAATTCGTCTAGTACACAGTTTGGCTAACCCCATTTAGTCTAAAACCCATTTGGCCTAATTTTCACTTCGGCTAATTTTCACTTCGTCTATTTCCAAATAGTCTAACAGTCATTTTGTCTACAAGCCACATAGTCTAATATCCATTTGGGCTACACCTACTTTGGCTAATACCATATGGTCTACCTATCAGTTGGTCCAATTCCATTTAGTCTAATAACCAGTTGGGCTACTTATCATTTAGTCTAACTCCCATATGGTCTAATGACCATTTGGTCTAATAACCAGTTAGGCTACTTATCATTTGGTCTAATTTTCATATAGTCTAATAACCATTTCGCCTAATAGCTATTTATTCTTCTGGCCATATAGCAGCAAGTTCAGAAAGGACTCGGGAAATGAAACTTCAAAGAAGTCATCTACGTAAATGTGCACTATTAGAGTTATTCACCTTGTTGTTGCTTATATCAAGATCAATCAATATCCCTACATTTTATATGTTAATTATTTAATTCATTAAACTCAATTACATGTATTTAGTATTATTTTTTAGTAATTAAAACATTCATAGGTCTCCTCTTCCTTTCATGACCTAAGTATATAGAAGAACCTGATTTTGTACTGCACTTCAAATTATGTTTGTTTGGTTGATAATCTGTTATTCATGTTTCTTATTTGATCCGATGTACAAATGTTTGTGCAAATAGTCAATAAAAGCTAGGGGCGGTGCCAGGGTATTTTCATAGGAGGGGCAAGACGACCCACAGAAAAAGGGGGAAACTTAATTATAAATGGTGAAGACAAGAATGGAAAATGGCGTTTTAATAGTTACGTTGCTGAACCCTTACATTGTATTTAACACACATTAAATTTTAAGGATATATTTTCTAATCTTTTAAATATGCAATTCTGCTCTACTCCTAACTTGAATGCGAACAACCCAAAATACTATGTTCTTGTTGAAGGTCATGCATGAAGCTTGCATTATACAGTGATTTCATGACGAAGATGCCACAAAAGCGTTTAATTTCAAGCACAATCTCTCAATAAATGAGATAGATAGGACTTTATGTCACTGACATGAGTTAAAATAGATAAGTGCGAGAGAGCGTACCGAGCAAGCTCCGGACGGGGGATATCTTAATTGCTGCAATATTATTAAACATTTAATTGGGAACTGTGTCCCCAGCTCTCGCTAAGTTCCTGCTCAAAGGTGTCACACTTTGTCATATCAAGAACTAAATATTCTGCCATTAAGCTTCCCAGATTCTTTTGAGCTATGCAAACTGTTTTTTTCAGGGGCGGCGCTACAGGGCGGGGGCAGGGGGTGGTTGCCCCTATGATTTTTCAAGTGACCAAAAGAGAGAGAGAGAGGAACGAAAAAAAAAAAAAAGAAGGAGAAGAAAAGAAAGAAGAGTATGCAACTATTATTATTATTATTATTATTATTATTATTATTTGTTCATCTAAAACGTAAATTAACTCGTTGGCAGGGGGCACAATGCCCCCCCGTCACCTTTCCAAGCACCCAAAAAGTGTCTCCTGCTACCCACAAAAATGCCGCTTTTTATACTTGTTCACTGCCTTCTTTTTCTTCTTTTAAGGCAGTGGCGTATCTATAGGTATTATGACGCCCTGGGCAAACAGTGAATTTGCCCCCCCCCTCCCCGAGTCACATTATGTTATGCGAGAAAGCGAAGCGACCGAGCAGCAATTTTTATTTATTTATTTTTTCTTCCAGGGGGTTCCATTATTCATCATCAACATAACAATTTTTTACAAAAGATCGTACATATATATATGTTTTTTCCCCCGATTTGTTATGCAAATACTTTAACAATAGAGTATATACCATAATATAAAAAAATATGCAGCCCCACAGCGGTGTATTGGATAGTTTGGCACAATATAAATTGTGTACAATAATATTATATTACGTACAAAACTAGAGAACATAGACTCTCACCATTTTTTTTTCTTTTTTCTAACAGATATCAGTATTTTTTTTTTTTTGACCTCAGCTCAGGATAGAGTAGAGTCAAGACAGCAACCCCCGCCCCTAGACCCTTTCAAAAAGCTTTGGCCACAACCTGTCCAGGGATGGCCAACAAAATGACGCATAGTGTTGTTGGTAGGTGCGTAGACGAAAAGGGAATAGCCCAACAGGCAATTAGCCTTACTGATAATTAGACAAAGTGATGTTTAGACAAATTGGCATTTAGACCAACTGACAATTAGACTAAATGGAAAATGGACTAAATGAAAGTTAGACCAACTGCACATTAGACCATATAAATGCTACGTAGACCAAATGGATACTAGACCAAGTGGATTTTAGACGAAATGCCTGTAGACCAATTAGTTTTAGACTGACTGGGAATTAGACAAACTGACATTAGACGAATTGGTAGTAGACCAAGTGACAACAAAATAAAGTAGACGAAATGGTAATGAGACCAAATGGTAATTAGACCAAGTGATAATTAGCCCAAGTGGTCATTAGACCTTCTGGCTATTAGACCAAGTGTAAATTAGACCAAATGAAGAGTGGACCAAAAGGGTTTAGCCCGAATGAAGGTAGCCCATCTGGAAATTAGACCAAGTGATTTTAGCCCAAGCGTGCATAAACCTTCTCTCTCTACCCTCCTTCTCTCTCTCTCTCTCTCTCTCTTGCTTGCTAACTCTCCTATCTTTTCATTTTATTTGTCTGTGCTCCTCTCTCCCACTCTCTCTCTCTCTGTTCTGTGTACTTTTCGTTCTCTCACTTGTTTAACTCTCTCTTGCTACCCCCTCCCTCTGTCTCTTGAGAAAATCTCCCACTCTCTTTATTTCATTCTCTCGTCCTCTTTTTCCCGTCTCACTTTTCGACACAATAAAAATCCTCTTCGTTGTCTTTCCTATATATATGCCATTCACTGTTGAGCCTCTTCTGTCCAATTGATATCCTCTCCAAGATGGCCACTTCGTGGTCGCAGATTCCATCAAAATTATAACTGGACGTTGAATGTCCACAGAAATATTTGTGTTTTGAAATAAATTTTGTCACCGTCATATAAAAATTAAATCCCTTAATCTTCTGGTTCTTCTCAAACTGGAGGGCGTCCAAAAGAGTTGTATTCATTTCCCCTTCTTTTTCTTGTATTGTTATTTCTTTCAAGATTCGTTTGCATTTCCTTCTATTGGTTTATATTAAAAAGGTATACTTTTTTATATGCATTTCAGTGTCGTGTATTTTACTTTGTTAGTATTGAAATTGACCTTAAGTTGATTTTTAGAGTCTTTGCGATCGTGTTATATTTTATTTACATGTAAGCCTACTAATGGAAGACAAATTTCTGTTTCAAATGATAGCTGAGTCAATAATCAATTAAAGCTGTGTAAATATTACTCTATTTCAACAAAAAACGGGAGAGATATAGAGCGGGGAGCTGTGGAGAGAGAGAGAGAGAGAGAGAGAGCGCGCGCACAGACGGGCACGATAGGGAGAGAGAGAGAGAGGAGAGAGAGAGAGAGAGGGAGGGAGAGAGAGAGAGAGAGAGAGAGAGAGAGAGAGAGAGGGAGAGAGATGCTACGAGAAATGATCGTCGTTATACACAGAGACATTGAACGGCTTCAAAAATTAAAATAAGAAAATTGCATGTTATACAATATAAAGTCGAATTGTAATGAATTATTTATTACTAGTCCACAGTATGTACAAAGTCTTTTTTATTTAAAAAGAGGAGGGGGACTGTTTTAGCCACTTGGAACGAATGTTAATGTTCACACTTGCTTTCAAACGTTTTCCAAAATTAATAAGTGTGTCAACTTTGAAGCTTACCTATTTTTCTTCACGTAATTTCTGTTAAAGTGAAAAAAGGTTTTATTCAAGAACTGTATAGAGTTACCAACTTGTATGCTCTTTTAAAAATGAAAACATTGATATCAAGTTACAGAACTTCGCCAATTTACTATCTTCACAACAGTCAATTCACTAAAAAAAAACACCACCAGATTTCTGATTTAACTTCACATATTCTGTTAAAACCTAAAAATTCATATATACCATTAAAATGCAACTTAATAATGTATCTTCACAAATGCTCTTTAGTTCTAAAATATTGAATTTTAAAGAACGCCACTATATAGATTCTGTAGATGGCTCTGATTCATAACAGTGCCGTATATAGAGAGAGTCTGGCCAACTCGGTTTCAATTGGGTAGCAACATGGCGTATATTCCTTTGTTGCAAGCTTACATAACAAAGGAATATATACGCCATGTTGCTACCCAATTGAAACCGAGTTGGCCAGACTCATCTATATACTGAAAAAGTCAAATTTAGACACGGGGCGATAGTTCTTGAAATCGTCCGTGTCTAATCTGAAATTTCTCTCGAAAGTGTTAGAGAGGATTGTTGCTGTACGTCTCCATGACCATCTTGAAGATCGCAATCTCCATGAATCTTTCCAATCAGCCTACAAAAAGCACCATGGAACAGAGACGGCTTTACTTAAGGTACATAACGACATTTTGCAAGCTCTTGATTCCAAACAGGCTGTATTTCTAGTGCTTCTTGATTTATCGTCGGCCTTCGACACTATCGATCATGACATCCTACAGCTCCGACTTTCATCTTTGGGCATTGAGGGTTGTGCCTTGTCCTGGTTTCGCTCTTATATGGATAATCGATCACAGTCCGTAAAGATCAACGACTCCGTTTCACCAGAGGTTAATCTCTCTTACGGCGTGCCACAAGGGTCAGTTTTGGGCCCGTCCCTCTTTAGTATCTACTCTACACCTCTTGCAGAGATTGCTCGATTACATGATGTCCATGTCCACCTTTATGCAGATGATACTCAGCTTTATATACCATTTAATCCTTTGGACCCTGAGAGTGTAATTAGCAGACGTCAGAAGCTGGAAAGGTGTATAGCTGAAATGAAGGCATGGATGTGTTTGAACAAGCTTAAGCTCAATGATGCTAAGAGTGAATTTGTAATTCTTTCATCTCAGTATCAGAAGGTTGATTTACAACACTATTCCATTCGAATTGGTGATTCACATGTATTACCTAAAAACACTGCACGTAATCTTGGAGTGTTATTTGATAGTCATATGACAATGAATGATTTTGTACAAAAAACATGTCAGTCAATGTATTTTCATCTACGTAGTATCAGTAACATCAGAAAGATATTGTCAGATAAAACAGTTGCCACTATAATTCATGCATTTGTAATTTCTCGTCTTGACTATTGCAATTCTCTTCTGTACAATGTGTCATCTTCTCAAATAGCTAAGCTACAAAGAGCACAAAACGCTGCTGCCAGAATATTGTCTAGGACACGTAAAAGGGATCATATTTCACCAATTTTGAAAGGGTTACATTGGCTACCAGTCAGAGAGCGTATCGAGTATAAAATTCTGCTTATTACTTGGAGAGCATTACATGGTTCTGCCCCCTCTTATATTGAAAATCTAATTTCTGAATATGTACCAACTCGCTGTCTGCGTTCTTCTGGCAAAAATCTTATTGTGGCACAAAGAACGAAATCATCTCTTGGTGACCGTGCCTTCATAGCTGCCGCGCCTAGTTTATGGAATAACTTACCTCCTAATATCCGTGCCATAGACACTTTGGATTCTTTGAAGTCAAAATTGAAGACGGTACTTTTCTCTAAAGCATATAGTGAAATGTAATTCAACACAGATTTGTAGTATTCTTCAGTCCATTCTATTTCTACCTTCTTGCTTCTCTTATTTTCATCATGCGCCTCGGAATAGTTAACTAGATAGATGGCGCAATATAAGTGCGTTGTATTATTATTATTATACGGCACTGATTCATAACATCAAAGAACGCCACCAAGGTACACAATGTAACTTACTTACTGTCTAATGAATCTACATTACACATAATTGGATAGATAGCACTGGATATTTTCACGAATGCTCTTACAGTGTAATCATACATATAGCTCAAGAAAGAGATATTGTCTTTTTGAAAATTGAGGAAAAAAAAATAAATGGATAATTACTGCACATTATATGCTGATAATGGGCACAGTGATCATCTCGAATATTTGCAAGGCTGATATTAGCTAAGACATTTCAAATATATATATATATATATATATCTAACCAAAGCCCATAAGTACTGTTTGAAGACTACTCGTTTAATACATGCAAATGTTCGAGATGATCACTGTGCTCGTTATCATATTAACTAAGAAATATCAAATATATATATTTCTAACCAAACCACCGTGGGCATGATAGTGAGCTCTTCAGTTTGAAGACTACTCGTGTAATACATATTTATACCAGCATTCCATGTACAGCTGCATTTATCAATTTTTACTTCGTACAGCAAAATACATAATTATGATCATATACAGCCTAGTGACAATACATATAAGTTTTTATGTTTACCTTACTTTATCATTCAGTGTAGTGAACTACATTCACTTGAAAGCAATATTGCATACTGAATATAGTCAAATAAAAAAAGGCTAGAAGTGTTGAATCAAGTCATCATTCGGACAGGAGAATAATATCACTAAACTTCTAAATAAACTTGCCTAAGCGGGAGTAACACATAAGCATGTAAGTCAATATTCTCTCTCTCTCTCTCTCTCTCTCTCTCTCTATATATATATACACATGTATTTACATATACACACACACACACACACACACACACACACACACACGCATTTTATATATATATATATATATATATAAACACAACAAAAAAGTACCTTCCCTTAATCAAAATGGCGTAACTTTTTAACGGAAAGGTTTCAAGCAAAATAACTTGGCAGGAGTGTTCCTGTGAAAATGAGATTGATCCATTGAGTCATGTATGAGTGAGCAAAATTGTCACTTTTCAAAAGTCACAAGGGTAATTTTGGGTATTCTGTGAAACAAGATTTTTAGCGAATTCGCTTTCTGGTGCATATTTATGCGTTGTTGTTGTTCATTATCCATCGCTTGACCCCCTCACACCTATGCCGACACTTTTCTCATTATTATGGTGGGGTGAGCACAATTTAAAATTAAAATTCAACCCTCGTGAATTTGAAATTGCAAAATTCATTCAGCTTATTAAAAATATAATAACTTTAGATATGTTTACCAAAATGTATCATCACATGTTGTGTGAACATAAGAGGTTGTCATCCTGTCATGGTTGAGTGAGCACACTTTAAAATAGCGTAAGAAATGATACAATGTACTGTTAAAACAGCATAAAAAAATGACCCTTGTGACTTTTGAAAAGTGACATTTTTGCCTTTGCTGTTTACCCACTCATATTTACAGGGAAGTTAGTCAATAAGAGTAAAAATACTCTTGCCAAGTTATTTTGCTCACAACCCTTTCGTTAAAAAGTTACGCCAATTTGATTAAGGGGGGGGGGGGGTAATTTTTTGTTGTGTTTACATATATTGTATATTTTCATTTATTTGTATTTATATTATCTAGTGCTTTCGATTTATATATAATTATACCGTGCGTCTCAAAAAAAAAAAACACTTTTGAAGTGGCTGCCAAATGAAAGATATATGATTCTGGGGGAAAAGGTTTATATGTATGTAGAGCTCATGGACTCAACTATTATATGACACCAAAAAGTCCGACAATAATTCATGCTTAGGCGGTGAGCACTGCTCAATTTGTAAAGGGTATGAAAATTAGGTTGCGCAGGAACTAGCCTTCCAATTTGTGAGAGGCGAGTCCTTTGGAGCTTAGTTGTGATATGATAAATTCATGATCAATTGCGATCAGTTTGGGTTTGCTGAGTGAATTTTATGGTTTAATAAATACAAAAATTATGCATGAGTGAACAGGAAGTACATTTATTATTGTAGCATTGTAACTTTCCCTGGTAGACTCAATGGTGTGTTCATGGGAGTCTGGATGGGGTGATGGTACATGTGGCAGGGAGGTGATATAGGGAAGGACCTTGTTGGGTGGATGGGATAAGGGTCAAGATGACATTATGCCCCCCCCCCCCCCTCTCTCTCTCTCTCTTTCTCTCTCTCGCTTCCTGGGTGTGCTGGTGCATACCTTGACAATTCATATGCATTGGTCTCCAGTCCAAAATATCCAGACCACCTTCCCTTATCACGAATTCTATCATTTCCCAAATTTGGACTTGTTGCTATTACCCATTGACCTGAAGAAAAAGTAGCCAACATCTGTGACATTCCTTTTGTCAACAATTCAAAATGTTAATCCCATAATTAAAACCAAAAATTTTCACTCGGCAAAGCCAAACTCATCACAATTGATCATACAAAAGTGAGCAGTGCTCACTCAAGCATGAATTATTTTCGGACTTTTTGGTGTCATATGAAAGTTGAGTCTATGGGATTTTCATATACATATAAACCTTTCCCCCCAGAATCATATACTTTTTATTTGGCAGCCATTTCAATAGTGTAAATTTCTTTTTGAGAAGCACGGTATATGTAGTTTTGTCTGTTTATAATATACACACATATATAAATACAAATATATTTTTTTTTTCTTAAAGTTTACAGAGTAAAAAATTAAGTTTACATGAAGAGGGCGTATAATTATGAGCAGCTATACATTCAAAGCCATAAAAAGTCTTGCTGAATAATCCGAAAATAATTCCTCACTTAATTATTGAATTGATTACACTTGGAATTATATTATCTGACATATAAAAGATTATAATACAGGCCTTCACATCAAATTATATGTTTAAAAACCACATCGCATTTGACTATAAAGTTAACGAATACATTGCTCCTTGAAATGTTAAATTCAATGGTATTGAACATTTGACATTTCATATGTAAGAGATTCATTAAAGGATGAGGAACGCATACTTTTTATTATCTTTCCATATTTTGATAGATTATGTTAGAATATTATTCACAGTCAGAAAATTTACGCTATTTCCCCGCACAATTACGCCATTTTTAAAGCCATTTTTCTACTGCACTATGATTAGGATGCGTTCGCCAGATGAAAATAGAAAACAAGAAAAGCAAACGATCCAACTTGCTCTTTTGACACTATACATGTAGGCCTAAAGACAATGACTTGATATTTAATCAAGTCTTTATTTCAAAAGATCTTGTAAATACATGCAACTATACTAGGACCATGGTCTCATTCCTGACTCATAACAGGTCACACACGGTAAAAAATACAATAATTCAGGTACAACATACAATCATTCATAATTTATGTATACCGGGTTAGTTCGAAGTTATGTACTAGAATGTCATTAAAATAAATAAATAATATTCAATATTAAATATTTGTTAAAGTCTTTCGGAAGAATGACATGTATAAGCATGATATAGGTGGGTAGAATCTTGGTGGAAGAAAGACTTAAGGTAGTCTTGCAGAGGAAAGTGACTCTTGCATTATATGGTCTGAATAGTGAGGATCGAATAACAAGTGAAAAATAAATGGGGCTGTATTCTGGTTTCACTAGTCTCCGGTTTAATTACTCTGCATGCGACCCTAGAAGTCGAGGTATTTCACCTCACCCCACATCCGTTCTTTCCTGGAATAAAATATCACGAAACAGGGGACAATAGCTTTTTAGCAATTTTCTGGTACAACGTGTTGGGAGCAACGTCAATTTTACATTCTTTAAGGAGAATCTTAAGACGACGTTTGTTGTCGATGTCGCGGGTAATGATCGCGTGCCCCTATTTCGCATAGTAATTAACCTCGTATCTATTGATGATATCTTTGTAGCGGTCCAATTTTCTCTCAAGTGCACAATCAACGTTGGTCTAAAAGGGTACTGAAAGTTCTACAACCAAGATCTTTTAATGGACTACCAAATTACTAGCGGATCGGGGCGTTGTGTTGTAATCAAAATGTGAGGGGAATAGTAGGCTACCCTTGCAATGGTACAAGAAATTGACTCAAACCTGCTGAGATTCACATGCACTACACACAGACATGCGTATATTGGACTACACACAAATGTTCGGGCCGAACATTTAAGTTGTTTCTTCTAATATTTTGAATGTGAGGGTATTTGAAGAGAAATCCTTTTTAGGGGACATATCTACTATGATAATCTTCCAAACTAACATAAAAAGAATGAGAAAACTCAGAGTTTGGCAAACTTGGTTTAGGTTGGGCACAACATGACGCATACTCCTTTCTTGCATACTTGCCTAACAAAGCAACATGCACCATTATACAGATAATGCACGGTAGCGAGTGCATTCAGGGCCAAATAATGCACAATGTGCCAGCTAGAAGAGCCCCTGGATATACCGCACCACGGGTCCGCACCCGGGAGGGGGGGGGGGGGGGGGTTGTCAATTACGTGCTACGTCCACAAAAAGCGTGGAAAAGGGTCTGTTTTCAGCCTTTAGGCGTCGTCGACGTTTTCCTTTAAAAAGGGATGTTTTCAGCTTCAGTCGCCATTTAGAGTACTAAATAACTAATTCGGTCTGCGACATTTAGCGTATAAATTGCATGATCACGAGTATTTTGTTGATATGAATAACACCGATTGGTGATTTGGATTGTTTGCATACAAATTAAATATGATATCACTAAAACCTAATCTGTTTGTACTCGAAAAGCGTTATTTTGTTGTGTGGGTATTGTACTAGGTACCATAATAAGACCCCACTTAGGTTATTTTGGGTGGCGTGATTACCCTGTTGACGACATTTAGGGTTTGTTTTTCTGATGTGACGCCGTATAGTGTGCAAATTAGACTTCATGCAGTACGCTATTTAGGGTCCATTTTTTGAAGCGCTTGGGTAGCACATTTGTCTGGGGTCCGCAGGACCGAGTACGGTATATCCAGGTGGCACAGAGCACAGAGTGCATTATTTCGGCCCACAAATGCACAAGCAAACGTGCATTGTTTGTTTTATACAACTTCCCCCTCGTAGGTAGCTGCCCCCCCCCAAATGCCAATGAATAAATAATTGAATTGTATAATTCCTACCTTCATGCTCATGCTTCCGTCTTGATAATAAAAAAAAATAACAACCAACGAATTCACAGCCTATCTGCTAAGCCCGGGCTAGGCCAGCGCAGAAATTAGGACGTAAGCGCTTAGTGCGGGCATGCGCAGGGCATTCCTGAATTTGGTTCATGATTTGGTTATCCACCGAGCATTGTCGGGAATACTTCTTCGCGCAAACTGG
The DNA here is from genome assembly GCA_025617745.1 of Heliocidaris erythrogramma. Taxonomy (NCBI): domain Eukaryota; kingdom Metazoa; phylum Echinodermata; class Echinoidea; order Camarodonta; family Echinometridae; genus Heliocidaris; species Heliocidaris erythrogramma. The sequence continues at coordinate 20,558,542 of CM046857.1, read as the reverse complement.
ACACGCCCGGTCATTGCCACTCGCATTGATGACGTCATTCTGAGTGCAGGAATGTACTAAATTATGAAATGCACTCCGCAGCGTGCAGGTATAGTGCATTTGGATGCTACAGTGCAGTCCACTGAATGTCACATGACCCGATTTGAACCAATCAGATTACAGAACATTCTTTGAAGTTGTATAAATTGTTACTCATTGGAGCTGAGTTGGTTAAACTCTGTGTATAGACGGCTCTGACCCTAGTTATCGATGATGGACCCCTTGTAATATATATTCCACGAACATTCATTCACTTTAAAGGGAAATCCAACCTTAAAGGGATACTGAACCGCAAATTGTGGACGTTTTTATGCCGCGAGAGGGCACCGTGATCGTAATACCTGGTCGTGCCTTTGCCCCACGGGGCGCAATCCTCGGACAGACTGTTCACCGCGCAATATGCACGCTCCGCTGAGCTCGAGCTCTCGTGCGAGATTCGGTCGGCTTCGTGCAGTCCGAAATATAATCCCCAGTAGTCCGACGGACGTGTTCGACGCACAAACTTTGTATACGAGTGAATGGGGCTTACGCAATCCTGACTTTCCCCACGGCCGCCTGGTGGCGTATCCCTTTAAAAGCAAGTTGCTTTGAAAGAAAATCAGATTTGTGAAAGTTTGAACGAAATCTGACAAGCAATAAGAAAGTTATGAATTTTCGAAAGTTGTAATCACTATACATATGGGAATTTCAAATTGGCCGAATAGGTAATGACAACTCCCCTATTTGCTCCAACACTAAAAATGACTAAAATGTCACTTTTTTCAAACTTTATTACTCAATATAGGATCTTTTTCTTTCATGAGGACCTATAACAATATGCTACCTCCAATATATTATATTGAGTACTGCCCCGAGGGTAAAAGCGCCTCGAAGAAAACCGCAAATTAATGATATTTTTGTGTATGACAAGCGGGAGAGTTGTCGGCAAAAAATGTTACAATCGGCTCACCAAATTGCCAATTTGAGATTCGCATAGAGGTATTAATCTCATTTTTCAAACATACATACCTTTGTTAGTCCTTGTCCGATTTTTTTTCAAACTTTCACCATCCTGTTTCTTATTTTTCTGCTTTCACACAAATCATCTTATTACCAAGGTTGGATTGCCCTTTAAAATGTTACACAGTAATTCATACTGGCTTGATGAATCACCCCCACGGGTCCCAAACCATTGTATCAAGATTCTTATTCGCTACCACCAACCATTTTGGCTGTCATATTGACAACAGAGTGGTTGGCAATGTTGTAATATCTTAGGGGCCTTCCCCTTTCTAGATTACGGCCATTACATGACAGTCCAAACTGTGTCGGGTCGACGCCGGTGCTCTCCCTCACCTTGTTTTCAAGATCACCGATATTGGCATTGGGGTCGATGTCGAGAGCGACGGTCTTACCGTTCAGCTTGCGTAACAGAACCTGATATTGGGCCTGCGCCCTTCTCTTTTCATCTCCGACATCATCCATCATGTCTCTTGGGCTAGCACCTGGTGATCGACGAGGTCGATGGTGTTGTGGCTGTCGCCTGCTTCCCGGACTCCTTCTGGGTGGATCCACTGGAAAGAAATGTGACCATAATGAAACGGGCTAATAGGAGGTGGGTGGTTCATACCCCCCCCCCCCCACCCCCACTCCACACATTTGAAACTCAAAAGGCATACTTAAGGGCACAACCCGGGAATGTAAACCCTTTCAAATATAACGTTTTCCTTTTTCTTGCCATTATTTTTTTTTCAGTAATCGAAGGATAGTTATTTATGATTTATTCACGACGGTAGTATACTGGTGCACGTATAGTTGTAGCTCGATTGTTTTATATGATTTTTAATCCCACTTTGGCCCACAAAAGAGATTTATTGGTCTATATACAAACGTGGTTTCCATAAGCCATACTAGGTGGCAGACGGTTTGAAAAATAACTAGAAGGCAGTGCCTTAAAATTTTCAAATAATCATAAGCATGGATATTGAGTATCACATCCTAATTCTATTTTGTTATCAGAACTTTGTGCTGTAGTTGTTCAATAGAACCGGCCCATACGTGTAATAAAAATTTGAGAGCGAATGGGACTGGAAATTTGATACTCGGGCGAGATACGTTAGCCCTGCCCCCCCCCCCCCCCCCCCCCCCCCCCCAGCGGTATCAAGTCTATCAGGCCTATAATATGCAAGGAAGGATCACTTCATAATTATGGCCTATCAAGTATTACTAAAGTTTCGTTGGCATCTGTCCCTCCACCTCGTATCAAACATGTCACAAGTGGAATCTTAGCAATTCGATTTGTAAGATCACTGATACAAGAGTACTATTCATAATTGTGTTTGGGAAGGTTGAATGGTGGACAGGGGGGGGGGGGGGGGGGTATCAAGAAGCATGCACGTTCCATCAATGTTTTTCCAACCTCTTCATCCACCCGGTTATTAAGAAGAGCCCCTTCTAGACTCCCTTCCCACCCGGGGGGGGGGGGGGGGCACTCAGATATATGGGTGTACACATGCGTGTCCATGGGTTTTCAAAATACCCCCTAAACAGGTTTTATACTTGGATGAAAAAAGACCCCTAAACGAGGATTTTTGTGCGGTTTTTCATCATCCAACCCCCCTAAACAGGTTTGACTTAGTACAAGCTAGCGCGCGTTATAAGCAACAACATTTCAGAGGCCGGAACCATTTCAGTGCACTATGGCTGCGTCGGTAGAACTCTCCGCTCCCGAAGCTCCTCTCTTTTTTGCATCCATCTGTATGCACTGCCGCGCGCCACTCCCTGAACTGAAATCGGGCTGAAAATCCCCGTGAAAATCACTGAAAATATCAGAAAATGTCCCATTTACATATTGGTGCCAAAGTGAAAAATTTACCCCCTAAACGCGTTCGGGCAGATTAGTCAAAAGCACCCCTTTTTGTTGAAAATCAGCGTTTTTGGACCCCTTAACGCGTTCCACCTGAAAAAAGGCTTATCTCGAAAGGGTGCGGTGCGGAGCGGTGCGGTGGGGAGCGTTCAACACACCCTTTCGAGAAAAGCCCCCCCCCGCTTGTCTCGAAAGGGTGCGTTGAGAACGGAGTGGCGCGTTAACGCACCCTTTCGAGACAAGCGGGGGGGGGGGGACTTTTCTCGAAAGGGTGTGTTAACTAGTCTTCCACATCAGTCGTTTATAATAAAATTTAAATAACGAAATATCATCTATTTTCTAACTGAACGTGGAATTTAGCTTGCATGTGTTTAAAAAGATATAATCAAAAAAAATTTTTTTTTAAAGTCTTCATTATTAGCATTCATTATTTCCCAGAGATCATTGAAGTTAGACCACTGAGAGAGTTCATTGGGTTTTTATAGACGAATTGGTTCGTCACGTGATATCTCAACTCTCAAGACGGAAGTAGCCAGCTAGCTGGCCGGCCCGCCCGCGAAATTTCGCCTACAATAGTACAAGTACATGTATGCCAGTGAATAAATTCTTCAGATGTTATAGAAATTAAAAGATAATTTCAATTTGTTTTGGCAAAATGAAAAAAAGAAGAAAAAAAAAAGGACAGCATATGCACCCCCTAGGCCTACAGTTTTTCTCCTTCAGTTGTCTCTTTTATCAAATGAAATTCAATGTAAGACTTAAAGAATACATAAGCGTGTGTCTGATTAAAATGAAAGAAGTAAAAATGGCAATTAATTTTTATTTGTAATTTCATTTTTAATAACTTATGCAGTTAGACTAGTTTACATAAAAAATGAATTCCATACACAGAAAGATATGGATCATTATTTTTCATTTTAACAAAAAAAAAAGACTGATATGCAAGACTATAGGTAAAGCGCTTTACATTTTTAAATATTTAAGTAAATTATTTGATTGTTTTTATTTTTTTATTTTGCGTCAATATTTTCACTACTTTAATTCATTATAAACGACTGATCTGGAAGTCTACGTAAAAATTATTTTATTTAATTCAGGTTTTATTTAATTTTTAATCTGTACCTTCAATTTTGATTATTTCAATTTAAAAGACTGATGTGTAAGACTAGTTTACGTCAATGGTGTAGGAATTTCTATTCCTTAAATTCGATTATAAACGACTGATGTGGAAGACTAGTTAACGCACCCTTTCGAGAAAAGCCCCCCGCTTGTCTCGAAGAGGTGCGTTAACGCGCCATTCCGTTCTCAATGCACCCTTTCGAGATAAGCCCTGAAAAAGGACCCCTTTTTACGCGTTTTCTTGGACGCGCATGTGTACACCCATATATCTGAGTGCCCCCCCCCCCGGGCTTCCCACCCTCTTCTAAAAAAAATACAGTGATTCTGGAGACCAATCATTCCACCCTGGACCCTTGCGAGATAATTCAATTTTTCCTTTAATCCTTTATATATTTTGAAATTAAAGGAGAATTAACACTAGAATATAAATGTACTTATGTTCTAAGGTGTAATATATTCTTAATTATTGACCTGTATCACTTAGAAATAAAATACCAGAAAAGGGTTTAAATCAAGACATTCTAGCTCACGGTATCATCTGCTAACGCTTTACATGGGGGCTGCCATTTTCTTGATGACATGGATTTGTACATGAACCATTGGAAACCGCTCTGGTCTGGAAGATATTTTAATCCTGGAGCTAAATTGCTTCTCTTCATTATAAAAAATCCCCATATAAGATGGAAAATACATAACAGGTCTATACATATAACCTAAAATTTGAAATTTATAGATTTCTTTTTAAATTCTCTGGTTTTGCTATTTAGAAATCGTTTCCTTTGGCTTGCCTGGCAGAGCAGAACATAATTTATACAACGCGCATTCTGACTTTTGAAGTCCATTATCTCAAAACAGGTGAATGCATATAGTTTGTCACTATTGACGCTTTTGAAAGTCATCTGGCATAAATTTGAATTAATTCGCTCCGTCATGTACGTCATTGTATCAATAAAATAGATTTATATTTAGTAAAATCGTAATTTTCAAAGAAATATAAAACACATTTTCGTTTTTAGAATATATGTACATGTATATCTGTTAAATATTTTAAATCTCAAATTGGGATTCTGAATCAGGAAGAAAGACAATTTTGCATTTGGATTCAAAATATCTTTATGTACACATCAAGAAAATGGCAGCCCCTGCTGGTATGGCTAGCAGACGATAAATCTTGCTGAGAAAATCTTGATTTATACCCATCTCGTATATTTTAATGCAAAACTACGTAAGACAACAAGAAGGAATAGATTACATCTTTGAATATAAGCACATTTATATTATGAGGTTAATTCCCCTTTAACGTTATAGGATTAGAAGCTCACCTGAAGGTTCGGATGTTTCACCTTTGTTGGTTTTGATTTCTGTCGCAATTCTCTGGATACGATAGCCAACGGGCAGTGCATGGACTCCCTGAGGCGGTAGGGCATGTTCCACATTGCAATGGCTGCACTTGATACCCTGTGTCTCTTGTGATTCTTTCACATCCGTCAAGCAGTTTAGACAAAACGAATGTCCGCAAGGCAGGTAGCGGGGATCAGTCATCAAGGTCAGGCAGATGTCGCAGGAAAAGTTCTCCTCGAGTTGGAAACCATGCTTACCGATGGTTACTCCTCCCTTCTCCTTGTCGGTGCTGTTTCCTTGGCCAAATGTCTGATGGATAGCATCCAAGAAACCTTTAATGACGTAGCAGCGAGGAAGATTGTTGGCTCCACCGCTGGGGAGCTTGAATTTGGTCTGACACTCGCGACACTTGACGGTTCCATGAGGGATAGCAGAGCGGTTGAGACAGTCCATACAGAACGTATGCCCACATGGGACACTCCTCGCATCATTGATCATGCTCTCGCATATGCCACATTTTAGCTTGTCTTCGAAAGGGATAACATATTTGGATAATTCGCCACTAGCCATCTTTTCAAACAAATTCGATAGTAAAAAAAGAAATTATTAGAAGTAATGTCTGACGAATGTTGATTTTTACGTCGTGAAAACGTGGAATGAAGGTATTGCAACGCGTTTACGTCTTCATGCCATATAGCAAAGTGCGGGTGTTTTAACTCGACAAAACGAGTAGATCGATATGATGTGTAGATTTCACAATACCTGGGTCACCGGGGATTCCCCACTATCTCGAGACCTAAAAGGTTAACCATACTAATGAGATCAAAAGAGATGTGAATAAACAAGACTTTAGATTGTATATTTGCACCACTAAGCCTTTCATGAATCATATATTTAGGGCATAACTCCACCAATCATAAACTAAACAATATACCTTTGTAATACGGTTAGAAGTTGGGCTATTTGTAAGGGATACAGCTTATTAAATGTTTGTTTGTTTGCTTGTTTGCAGATGCTTTTCTGCATTTATTTCATAATCAATGTAAAAAACAGTTGCTTTCAAACGTAACATATAAAGGATGAGGCGATAAACTTACATAGATATAATTGAGTGTTACATGATGAATGTAAACCATCTTACAGTGATAACATATACACGTACCAATAATTCAGTGAGTCTAGATATAATTCTATATAAAACATGTGTTTGCTACAGATAGTGCGAAGACGTACAAATGCGCAGCGCTTTTTTCTGGAGTAAAAGTAATGAATTAATTCTTGTTATGTAGGAATTTCCCCATGCCAGGTTACAGTAAGATAAATACGGATAAACTAGCGCACTGTACAATAATAAATAAGGATTTTTGAGGTAAACTGTCTTTTAGTTTGTTTAATATACCTACTCCTCTTGATATGTTAGATGATATATTATCAATGTGATTTTCCACGTTAAATTGGAATCTATTAACACACCCAAGAATTTTGTAGAATCTTTACTAGTAAGGGTAACATCGTCAATTTTTATATCGTCGTGGACAAAATTTGCTGAACTCGCAGTCTTAAAGTGTATGAAGTTAGTTTTGCTTTTATTTAACGAAAGTTTATTGCATTTAAACCAATGGGATATATTGATTAATTGTGTATTAATTGTTTCAAGTAGTTCATTTAAATCCTTATGGGAATGAAATACATTAGTGTCATCTGCAAATAATATATATGATAATGATGGCGCAGAATGAACAATTTCGTTAACATAAATTAGAAAAAGGAGTGGACCCAAAATGGATCCTTGAGGAACGCCACATTTTATAGTGGATGTTTGTGATCTACTATTATTATATTGAACAAATTGGGATCTATTGGAAATGTAACTTTTAAACCAAGATAGGGAATTTCCTCTTATTCCATAATGCCTAAGCTTTTGTATTAGAATTGAATGATCAATAGTATCGAATGCTTTCGAAAGGTCCATAAAAATTCCAATTGTGTGCTCCTTTTTAGAGAGAGATTTAGTAATTTTATCAATTAATTCAAGGATTGCATAGTCAGTTGAAAGGTTCTTTCGGAATCCATATTGGTTGGGAGTAAGTACATTATTTATAGCCAAAAAAGAATATAATCTCTTGTAGCCAATTGTTTCCAGTATTTTGGATATGCTTGACAGTAAAGAAATCGGACGATAGTTACTTATTAAAGATGGATCATCTTTTTTTGTGGATGGGAATTACTTTCGCAATTTTCAGTGCATCAGGAAATATTCCCGAGGAGAGGGATAGATTAAAGATGTGAGTGAGGGGAGATGTTATGTAATAAATAATTTGCTTTAAGAGATGAATACTTATTTCATCATGTCCACTTGATTTTGTATCATTTAATAATCGGACAATTTCTAAAATCTCATGGTCATTAGTTGGATTAAAAAACAAAGAGGCGTTGATATTGTTTGGAAGGTATTGGGAAAAATGTCCATGGTCTGTTTGAATTTTTGATGCTAAATCTGGTCCAATATTTATAAATAAATTGTTAAAAGAATGTGCTATTTCATCAGGGTTATTAATAACACGGTTATCATGAGTGAATTCTATTTTAGGGTGAGAGTCTTTCTGGCGACCGAGTATATTATTTACAGTTTTCCAAAGGGAACCCGTGTTATTTTTATTGTTTTCAATTGTTCGTGCGAAGTATAATTTACGAGAAATGCGGATAACTGTTGTTAATTTATTACGGTATTTAGTGTATTTTGTATGATTCTGAGTATTTGGTTGACGTAGTGATTTTTTATACGATACTGTATAAGATATTTCTAGTATGTATTGATTTAACAATTCCTCGTGTAATCCAAGGATGTTTACTACGGTTTTTATGTAACTTTACTTTTTGTAAAATGATGTTTTTGTTATAATAATATGAGAGCTTATTAATAAAACTTTCATAGGCTTTACTGACATCATCTTCATAAAATACGTCCTGCCATGCTTCTTCATATAAATCATGAATAAATGCATCTATATTTTGTTTTGTTTCAGCCCTTTGCATTCGAAAACTAATCTTTTTCTCCGGTACAATTTGCTTTACTCTAGTTATCATGAATACAGGAAGATGGTCAGAAATTTCATAATACAGTACGCCATTGTCTTTATTAATAGGATCATTAGAGAAAATATTATCGATTATTGATTGTGTTGAGCTGGTAATCCTGGTTGGTTTATCGATATGTGAATGGAGAGAATGGGATGACAGGATGTTTATGAGTTGAAGGCAGTGGTAACTGTGAGGGGTTGAAAAATCGATATTAAAGTCTCCTACAATGTATTTGAATTTGTTTTCTGTGGAAATTTTATCAAGGCAAACGTCTATACTTTGTAAAAATGATTCAGTTTTATTGTTTGGTGGTCTGTATACAACTCCAACTACCGTGTTTTTGATTTACTATCTATCAGTTCTAGGAATAAGTCTTCAGCATCTGCAATGTGTATGTCCGGTCTTAGCTTAAATTTTAAGTCTTTATGAATATAAACGGCTACCCCACCGCCTCTTCCAATTTGGCGATCTACACGAACGAGATCATAATTTGGAATATCATATATAGGTGGAGAATTATGATTCAACCATGTTTCCGTCAATGCGATTAGGGAAAACTGAAAATTTTTAAGGACTGACAGAAGTAAATTGAAATTATCAAAACTTTTGGTCAAGCTTCTAGTGTTTAGATGAATTAGACTAAGTCCATTTGTAGAAGTATCATTGTTTCCTGCATTTAAAGGGTTAAACTTAGTGTTAAAATCCTCAGTTGTATAGTAATCACTATGAATATTCAAGGCCTGATTATCATTAAGGTCATCATTATTCATTTTTTGTGGATAGATTGTTTGACGTTATCCTCAATTTATGCCCTGTTGTGCTGTGCGTGCACGTGGGTGTGCAGTGAAAGTGGGTACATGGTGTGTTATAAAGATTAAAGTAAAGAGAGTACATTAAAGTATACAATCTTTCAATGCCAAAAAAAAAAAGGAAAGGTTATTTGACAGTCTGCCGGGGGTACCAAGGATAAGTAATTGTTGATTAGATACAGCATATAAATATGGAGGAAACAGTTTTAATACAACTATAGCATATAAGATTCTATAGTTTAATTCAGGTATGGACCAGTGACTGGGTGGACCCGGTAAGGTCGCTGAATTTGAAAAGAAATTGTATAATTGTTCTCATTACGAAGTACGAGGCAAAGGCCGTACACAGTAGCAAGGAGTCTATAGGGAAACTTAGTACAAAAGGATAGTTGCGTAATTCTTTATACTTCGGGATGGAGCAGTACACGAACATGTTTAGAAATAATAAGTGTAGTGGAGTTGGTTTGTTCTTGCAAGTGTAATGGCGAAAGAAAGGCAGCAAATGAGTGCAGCAGAATTTGCTGTAAGGAGAATGCTGGAATTACAAATTAGAGTTGTTTGTTGACATAACAATACATGATTATATGGTTTTCAATTTGTAAAAGAGAAAAGAAACACCTAGAGCGATTAACATCAGTATGAGTACTTAAATAACAGATTGGAGGTGACTTACCGGGATATATCAATCTGAATACTTATGTTAAGGTACACATCGACTGAAATCAATTAAATGTTCTTTTCTGTCGGGCAAATTTTCAAACGAAAGATTCACAGTTCCACACATGATACACTGCAAGAGAAAAATAGAATGGTGACGTTATCAATTTTTAGGTAATGGTGGCTCCTGGATTTTATAGGGGGGGGGGGGGTGGCTGAGGACAAGGACGCAGAGGCTAAGGCCCAAGTAGGCGGAGACACTAAGAATGCTTATGTTCACTGGAATGTAGATGGGATTTTAATCTCATTATGTGAATAACATCCATCCCCCATGCCGACGACCCGTGATAACTTTAACTTACAACTTTCATGACAAACAAAGAATGTTTTCGATATGCATGATAGCCATATTAGGTAATGACGAAGAATAAGGCAGGCTGTTTTTATGCAGATTTCATCTTCTGTTTGAGAAATCCATGCTGGGGAAAACCTTGGATTTCATGTCATCCAAGGTTTTCCCCAGCATGGATTTCTCAATCCGGATTTATTATTAGCTTTGTGGGAAAACCCTCATGCTTCCATGCGTACAAGGTAGAACGTATTTGGAGCGTTTGGCTATGGCTTTGAATGTATATTATACAAACAAATAATTGTTATTTAGAAACTGTACGAAATGTGCAAATGTAGTAGGGCGTCAATAGCTCCTCAAAAGTGGGGGGGGGGGGGGGAACATATTTTTGTTTTAACTATTAGTAATATATATATATATATATATATATATATATGGATTGAGAAATCCATGCTAGGGAAAACCTTGGATTTCATGTCGGATTTATTATTAGCTTTGTGGGAAAACCCTCATGCTTCCATGCGCACAAGGTAGAACGTATTTGGAGCGTTTGGCTATGGCTTTGAATGTATATTATACAAACAAATAATTGTTATTTAGAAACTGTACGAATGTGCAAATGTAGTAGGGCGTCAATAGCTCCTCAAACGTGGGGGGGGGGGGACATATTTTTGTTTTAACTATTAGTAATATATATATATATATATATATATATATAAATATAAGCGTAAGAGATATAAATGAGACGGGACGTTGCTCTCGGTTAACCTCGATTTTAATTCCAAGCCTTCGGCCATCCTCATTTACGAACGCAAAGAGTTGGAAGCGTAGCATCCAAGTATAGAAGACCCTGAAGAAGGCCAAATGAGGCCGAAAGCTTGGAATTAAAATCGAGGTTAACCGAGAGCAACGTCCCGTCTCATTTATATTTCTCACGCTTATGTTATACACATCATGAGACACCGACTACGTTCAAGTCAGGAGACATCTCTCACACTATATATATATATATATATAAATATATATATTTATAAATATATATATATATATATATATATATATATATATATATATATGTATATATATATATATATGTTAAGGTTTCACGTATCGGCTCAAACAAATTGAAAGAAAACTGCTAAAAGCGTTTGTAATGCATTGTGGCCAATTTTATTTTTACACTCGAATTTTCGGCGCTCCCTGGCGTCTTCTTCAGGAGAACAATAAATGATAAGGTATCATACAATAATTGAAATAGTTATAGTTCTAGCGCGCACATCCTCAGATATAGGTTGCTTAGAAACCGTCTCTTTGAGAGATCTGACTGCGGAGGCGCGCGCTTTACAAAAAAATGATGGATATAATTATGTACATGAGAAAAGAGTAATGTGCGCGCTTCATTATTACGTAATCTACGTAATTTACGTAATAATACACAATATCCCAAGTGGTATTAGCGGCAAAGATTCAAAATAATAGTATTGAAACAAAGAAGGAGAATTGATACCAAATCATTAATAAAGAACATGTGACTGAAAAGATACAAAAAAACTTAGTGAAAATTAAATATCATATACTGAAAAGATACAAAAAAACTTAGCGAAAATACGTAAATCCATTCTGCTAATATATATATATACTAGCAGAAGCAGCCCGAGGACATCCACGGGCGCTAGCTGTGTTTATGATTAATCACCGTACCGTATATTTGTTACAATAATCAAGTGAATAAATAAAAAAGTCGGGTAAAGTTATTTTTACCAAGAAGTATTTACAACATGTGCATTGGCGGATCCAGGGGGGGGTACTTCCGGTCCGTGCCCTCCCCACCCCCCTTTTGGAAGGAAAGTTTGCATTTTGACCATAGACGATCCGCCCTTTTGTCGATTGTGCCCCCGCCCCCTTTTAGAATGAACCCTTCTTTTTTTTTGCTTGTCAGAGAATTATGGAGGGACCCCCTAACCACCACTCTAAGAACCATTCCCCACCAAAAGGCGGGGACCGAAAGGGCCAGGGGAGGAGCCTATTCGAACCAAAAAAGGCCCCCAAATCCTTAGCGTAATATATTATAGAATATATATTCGTATATAATATCTATAATAGTGTGTGTGCCCCCCCCCCCCATCTGCCGGCCCATGGTATATATGGCACTGATAATGTTCCCTGTTTGAATTTCATGGGGGAGGGGATGGGGAGAAACCGGCACCTCCATGAGTACACCAGTGCATGAATTACTCAATGTGCATACATAAACATGGATGAAAACATTCTGACCAACTCGAAGTAAATTGTGAGTCGCTATATTGCTCACCGGTCGCACGTTAAATGTTAACAAACTAGTATCTTCATCCCTATTTCTCTCCCACATATTGTCAATGTTTGAAGCAACTGAATGTGTACATTCAGTACTTCTTCCTGGTCACTGGTGGAGACACTGGTAGTGACCACAATCTAGTTAATTATTCTGTCACTTTTGCAGATTTTTTAAAAATTTGTTTGAGTACAGTCGTTTCCTTGGGTGTACAAATAGATCCTTGTTTTATTTAATTAGGAAATGAATCGGTAATAAATCAGAAATAAATAAAATGATACTTAACGCAAGCTCAACAATATTTTAAAACAGTCTATGCAACATTTGAAAAGTCAGCAATTTGTACATCTTTATTTATGTAGAAATTCCATCCTTTATAAGTGATGCACACATTGCCTTTCTCGTTATAACTCTTTAACGCCTGCCTGTCTACAGCTAAATGCCGTCATGAATTTCCATACATTTCCTCTCTTTTGAATGTCTTGTGAAAATACTTCATTCATTGTTGCTTAGTTAATAAAGACAATATAATTAGGAAATCAGTTTTCTATGTATTCTTCAGTACAAAGTTGTTCATCAGTAAAAAAAAAAAAAAAAAAAAAAAAAAGTAAAACCGTGTCTACTATAAAACCAAGTCTCTTCATAATTATCATACAAAAATAGATAAGTACTTTGGATTGCAAGACCAGTGATTATAAGTTAATTATTTTCAGGCTTAGTTTTGCAGCATGAAATTAGTATACTTCATATACCTGTAACTCTTTCATGTTTCTTGCATTAGTCTACGACTTTATTACAAAACAAATACAACAGTAGAAACTAATACTAAGTAATTTTCATGAATAACCTCTCTTCATACACAAGTATAAACGTACATGTTCTGTGCAGACAGGGCGTCTGCTTTAATAACAAATGAATGACTACAAGTTCACAACTGCAGCATTTGCAACGTTTGCAGTCTAGTCTCGAACAGTTTTCTGCAATATAAAACATACATGTAGTAAAAAAAAGCTGTAATCACTAATATAGCAAAACATTCTTCCGGTTAACAACAAACAAGATACTGATATAGGTACATAAATTATGTACTTGGACTCCACCGTTAGTGGAAACATGAACATTTAAGTCTAATGATCATATGTTCACTTTACATACTCTAATTCTGTTGTATTCATTTTTTTTTTGAGCAGTAGTATTTTATATTCAAACACTTTCACATTCAGGCTCTTCATTTACATGCTAATTGCATCATGAATATATACCAGAAACTTAGTTATTGCAGTATTAAAATTTAAGGCAGTGAAAGTGCATGTATTTTACAATCCTATATGTTTACTCCTCTTTTCACAATTTCATTTTTCCCTTTAGTACAAAACTAACCAGGCACTGGAAACATGCTCTATATTTCTTTAATGGATAACAGAAATTTCTTCATGTCCAGATTTTACACAGAAATGCAGCAGTGCATTGCACTATCCGTGGGTATTAAAAATAAATCATAGCAGCATGAACATATTAGACAATAAATGTTTACTAATATGACTCCATTACATAAGTACCAAAATAAACTAAATGATTCTCGACTGCGTGCAGTCGAAATTGATGCCTCTATACCCTTTGCCAGATCTCAGATATATTGTACATTTCTAATGAATCATTCAAGAGCTATCACGAGAACGGGCTATTTTGATTATATTAGGACCTCTGTGACCTTTTTGCCTTTTACCTCATAACAACCAAATCTGACCAGATCATTGTCACCCTAGTCACAGGCGTAGCCAGGATTTTTCAATAGGGGGAGGGGGGGGCCAGACGTGAAGGATCCAACCGCATAGCCAGGATTTCATTTTAGGCGGGGGGGGGGGGGGGCGGGGGCGGTTGTGGGGCACACGAAGAGTGCGATATTGGTGATGAGGACGCAGCTCCCCAGGGGTTGGGTGCAGGGAAGGGGAAGTTTCCCCCTTCCCGCGGGTAGCGCGAAAGCTCTTAAGTTTTACAGCAAATCTGAGAGAAAGATAACGGCTCGATCATAGCACTTTTTTCCAGGCGGAAAGTTAGTTCGACGCCCTGGCTGCTTTTCAGTTATTTGGACGCAATACTGCACTGTATGTAACAGGGGTGGGTGCAGGGGGGGGGGGGGGTTTACCCCTTCCCGCGGGAAGCGCGAAAGCTCTGATGTTTTTAGCAAATTTGAGAGAAAGATAAACGGCTCGTAGCAAACAATTTTTTAGGCGGAAAGTTATAGTTTGAGGCCATGCCTGCTTTTCAGTTAATTGGACGTAATACTGCACTGTATGTAACAGGGGTGGGTGCAGGGAAGGGGAGTTTCCCCCTTCCCTCGTGAAGCGCGAAAGCTCTGACGTTTTAGCACCCTTTATTTAGGCGGAATGTTAGTTCGACGCCCTGGCTGCTTTTCAATTATTTTGGACGCAAAACTGCACTGTATGTATAACGGGGGTAGGTGAAGGGAAGGGGAGTTTCCCCCTTCCCGCGCGAAGCGCGAAAGCTCTGACGTTTTAACAAATTTGAGAGAAAGATAACGGCTTGTAGCAAACAATTTTTGTAGGCGGAAAGTGGCCAGTGGCATATCTAGGGATTATGGCGCCCAGGGCAAACAATGAAGTTAGGCGCCCCATCCCCCCCCCCCGCCCGCCCCCGAGTGCCCAAACTTATCTATGTTATTGTACAAGAGAGGGAGAAAGCGACCGAGCGGCAAATTTTTCAATATTTAACACTAAAAAACACATTTTCTTGTGTATTTTATCCAGAAAATTTTGCATTTGACCACCGCAGTTGAGCGGTAAAGAAGCTCGAATATTATACATTGATAAACGGTTTTCTACTCACTCACTTCTACAATCGGGAGCAGAACTAACAAAACCCTATAGGCTTGAGAAAGAGTCGAGAAATTCAGCAAGGCGACCTGAAGTTGAGATTTCTTTCAAAAGTTGAACCTTTGCAAATGCTGTTTTATACACTTTATCCTATATTGGGAGCGCAATATTTAGCAGGACTCATATGAAACTTACACAATGATTGCGAGCAAAGCAATTACATCTTTCTTTTTTCAAACTTTTTGAACCCTTTAAGCTATTTTAAGAACTATATACTGGGGGAGCGAAATTACGAGATCCTGAATAAAATCATGCGAGGGAGCAAAGCGACCGAACTTTGGAAATTTTCGCATTTCAAACCTTCAAAAACTAGATTTCTAGTGCATTTACCCTGCGGATTTGGGGCGGTGATCCGTAAAGATTATGATTTTTATTAATTTCCCCCTATTTTTCTTTCTCTCCTTTGCGTTTTTTGCGCCCCCTCCAAGTGCTGCACGGGGCACGTGTCCCCTTGCCCCTATAGATACACCACTGAGCGAAGAGACCGAGCGGGGGTGGGAGGGGTATCCCCCTCCTACATCAGGGAATTTTTCAAAACTCTGTCGATAAATCTTGCATTTTAGAGCATCCCAAAATGGTTTTTAATGAAAAGAAGAAATGCACGGATCTACGCCAATGGACGGAACCCCTTAACCCTTGAGAATAACAATGCGAGTGAACGAATTTTCTTCGATATTTTCGCATGGAAATGATGGCATTTCTTATTTCCTTACTTCTAATCATTAAAGAATGTTATGGTATGTCAAGATCAAACATGCTAAGATGCTAACAGGGGTGGATGCAGGGAGAGGAGAGTTCCCCCCCCCCTCCCCCCTTTGCGCGAAGCGCGAAAACTTTGACGTTTTAGCAAATTTTTGAGAGCCATATAACGGCTTGTAGTCCCTTTTTAGGCCCTTTTCTCTCACTTCCCCCGCCTTTTCGCTCTTGCTCTCTTTTGTTTTTGTTTTTTTAGTGGCTGAATGGGGGGGGGGGGGGCATGGCCCCCGTTCTTGTACGAGACACTCTCGTGCCTAATAGACCTGTTTACTAAGTGATTCAAATTTATGGATGTTTCTTTCCTGGGGACCTAGTCAGTGGCGTATCCAGGGGGTGGCGCAAAAAACTAGAAAAAAAAATTGTTCATTAAATAGGCTTCAAAATTGGTCACATATAGGATTATTTTGCATCTCAGCCCTTCTTCAGAAGCAAAAATTTTCCAAAAGTGAGGCCCCTAGACCCCTCCCCCAGGACGGCAATCAATAATGCCTGGCGCCCCCCCCCCCCTATTGGGAAATCCTGGATACGCCCCTGCTAGTAACGAGGTATTCCATTAACCTGTTATTAATGAATGAACTACAATACTTGGAATCCAGTTTGCATACATTATTTGTTGCTATGTCTAGGTACGGTATCTGCCGGGGTTGGAACATGATCCGCTGGCAGATAGTGTTCTTGGCCGTTTTTAGAACGGTATCTGCCGATCCCCGTATCTGCCGCTACACCGGCCCTGGCCTAGCGCCTGGCCATGCCGACACAGTGATGCATGTTCATCAGTCTGTCTAAGGTAGATGCTAGCGTATTTATAGCTACACATGCAATACACGCGGAATCGTAAATAAAGTAGCGATGTCATTGGCCGGCATCGAGTAGTACGCCTACGCAGGCCTACGTAATGTATCCGTGATAATACAATCGCCATCTCCAAA
The DNA here is from genome assembly GCA_025617745.1 of Heliocidaris erythrogramma. NCBI lineage: Eukaryota > Metazoa > Echinodermata > Echinoidea > Camarodonta > Echinometridae > Heliocidaris > Heliocidaris erythrogramma. The sequence goes on along the minus strand of CM046857.1, from coordinate 20,541,412 downwards.
AGCCAACTTTTTTTTTTTAAATTAATTTATTTATTTATTCATTTATTTCCTGTATGGTACAACAGCTGATATAGTGTGAACATCACATGGAAATGAAATCAAGACTAACATTTTAAAGTAAATATGATCTACTCATGATGCTGGCCACACGTTAGACCTCCTTATTTCTGACAATTCTGATGATTTTCTATCTTCTGTCACGACCAATCATGATTTACCCTCTGATCAAGCTGCTGTCAAATGTCTTATAAATGTTATTCGACCACCTGCCCAGAGAAGGACATTTCGCACTAGGAAAATTCGTTCAATCGATTTACCTTCATTTAAGTTAGACATTCTTGACCCTCCACTTCTGACTAATCCTTCTGATAAGCTGGACTCTCTTGTTTTGCAATATGACAGCACCCTTCAAGGCCTCCTCGACCATCATGCCCCTGAAGTTGAGAGATCTGTTGTATTACGTCCCCATGCTCCATGGTATTCGGACACTCTACGTGATGCCAAACAAGAAAAGCGGCAACTTGAAAGGAAATGGCAAAAATCAGGCCTTACCGTGCACAAAGATCTATATAGGCAGCAATGTGCTACTTACAGAAACCTTCTCAACTCTGCTAAGTCAAACTACCATTGCTGTCAAATAGCCCAGTGTGATCAGCGCAATCTGTTTCGCATTATTGACAACCTTTGTCACGCAAAACAATCTAATATTACGCTCCCTCATGCGGAAGATCCTAAAAATCTTGCAGACAAGTTTGCGGCCTTTTTTGATGAAAAAATTGTCAAATTACACGATAGGATCAGTATGTCAGATCACTCTCCCATTTCTGTTGAGATTCATGAAAACTGTTCAACATCGTTTACTGAGTTTTGTGATGTCACACCCGACGAAGTACTGAAATTGATAAAGCAGGCCCCTGTCACTTCCTGCAAGTTAGATCCCCTGCCATCCTCTCTCTTCAAGGACAATCTACCTGAGCTCCTGCCAATTTTAACCAAGATTGTCAACCTGTCTCTTTCGACTGGATCTTTCCCTGATCATCTCAAAGAAGCTTTTGTTCTTCCTTTGTTAAAAAAGCCAAGTTTAGATCCAGATGACTTGACAAATTACCGCCCAATTTCAAACTTGAGGTTTACGTCCAAGCTTATTGAAAGAGCTGCTATGTCACAACTTCAAACGTACCTCTGTGAGAACAGCCTCCATGCCGAAATGCATCGCGGTCTATGGTATGGGCGGTAGGCCCATACCATAGTACCGAAACTGCCCTTCTTCGGGTACAAAATGACATCTTACTTGCCCTGGACCAGCGAAAAGAAGCTGTGCTGGTACTTTCAGATTTCTCAGCCGCCTTCGATACAATTGATCATATACATCTCCGTCATCGCCTTTCCTCTCACTATGGCATAAAGGGCACAGCTCTTAAATGGTTCTCTTCTTACCTGAACAATCGCAAGCAATCCGTCCTTATTGACAATGTTAAGTCAGATTGTCATCACGTCTGGTGCGGCGTTCCCCAGGGCTCTGTTGCTGGGCCATTAGAATACATCATGTTCAGCGCTCCTTTGCAAGATCTCGTATCAGCCCATGGTGTTTCTTCTGTAGCATACGCTGATGACACGCAACTCTACATTACCTTTGACCCTGCTGACCGATCATCTGCTGTCTCCAAAATAGAAGCTTGTATAAAGGATATCAAATCATGGGCAGTACATAATAAGCTTGTTTTAAACGACTCTAAAACTGATATAATCTTCTTTGGTTCTCGATTTCCCACTTCTCTACCACTTCCCAACTTCCAAATTGGACATAGTATGATCACGCCTTCTCCAGTTTCCAAAAATCTTGGAGTCTTCATGGATTCTTCTCTCAATATGAGAAAACATGTTGACCATGTATGTAAAACTTCTCTAATGGCCATCAGGAAAATAAGTAAAATTCGTCGCTACCTTGATTATGCTACTACCACCCGGTTAGTTCATGCCTTCGTCACTTCAAGGCTCGACTCCTGCAACTCTCTTCTTTATGGACTCCCTGCTAAAGACCTTGCCAAACTTCAACGTGTTCAAAATATAGCTGCCCGTCTCATATTCCGTGTCCCCCCTTCTCAACATATTTCACCAATTCTTCAGAAACTGCACTGGCTACCTATAACCGCACGTATCGCATACAAAATCAACCTCCTCACCTATAAATGTTATAATGGACTCTCTCCTACTTACCTATCTGGTCTCCTACATCATTATGTTCCGGCACGTACTCTCCGTTCTTCCAATCAGTCTCTCCTTCAAATTCCAAAGATTTCTTCTAAAGCCTACGGTCAAAGATCTTTCTCATTTGCTGCCTCATCACTCTGGAACAACTTACCGCACCAAATTCGTAAAGCCGACAATGAGAACATTTTTAGAACAATGTTAAAAACCAATCTGTTCAAATCTGTTTATTCATAATGTGTACATGTATCTTGTTATATTTTGTTCTTTGTAGTTTCTCAGTATGTGTAATTGTTCTGGTATCTCTCTCTTACTATCACTCTATAAGCGCTTAGAGGCTTTTGCAATTAGCGCTATATAAATGTCATGTATTATTATTATTATTATTATTATTATATAGACATAAATCGTATACAGTAATAGAACGTATAATAACATACAGAGGTATGACGAAATAAGCCCGAAGGCTTGAAGCATCGCCACACCTTTAAGCATAAAATTGTTGTTTAACTATGAGTTGTGGGCACAACAAACAAGAAACTAACCTTACATTAAGAAAAAAAAAAGAAAAAAAAATACAGTAAACACAGGAACAGGATACAGACTGTATATACATGTACATTATCGGAAAGGAAAAGTGAAGAGAAAGAAGGGTGAGGAGGAATGAGTCCCAATTAAACCTGGTATTGCGCATAAGCAATAATCACTCTGACTATAATACATGCAATGTTATGGATAAAAATATGGAAATTACTTTTACAGATATTAGTAGTGTTCACATTTTTTAAATAAGAAGACGTTTAACAGCTTTTTTAAATGAATGTATAGTACGCATATTCCGAATATCATCTGGTAATGTATTCCAAACATCTGGACCATTATGCCTAATAGACTTGTGAGCCAGCACTGAACGGGGATTAAATAAATGCATATTAGATGACTGTCTTGTTGGATAGGCATGAACATCACTGTTCTTCCGAAACATGGAAAAAAAAACAAATGGGTACAATATTGTTATTACATCGATACATTAAAAGGGAGGTTTGAAGAAAGTTTATATCATTAATTGTCAAAGCCCTCAGTCTCATAAATAATGGCTGCGTATGGTCACGGAAACCAGCTCCCGAGCAAATACGAACTGCTTTCTTTTGTAATAACATAATATTATCTGTAAATTGTTTAGATGTCGCCCAAAGTACATTACAATAAGAAATATATGGCAGAACCAGTGTATTGTACAATGAAAATAGTACTCTGTTAGGAACAATAAACTTCATCTTATACAATATCCCTATGTTTCGAGAAATGGGTGTCCTTATGTATTTTAAATGGTCACTCCAAGTAAGATGCTCATTAATAAAGACACCAAGGAATTTGGTGCACGTTTTCCTTTCTAACGACGCACCATCAACATTGACATCAATATTCTGATTTTTATTGGACCTTCGTCCCCTAAAGTGAATATAATTTGTCTTCTGTACATTGAGTGATAGCCTATTGCTTCTAAACCAATGAGTCAATTTTGGCAGTTCATTATTTATTCTTTTTTCAATGACCTTTACGTCACGGTGGAATAAAAATACACTAGTGTCATCAGCAAACAATATGTAATTTAAAATTATAGAGACATTACAAATATCATTGATATATATCAAAAATAAGAGCGGGCCTAGGATTGAGCCTTGGGGAACACCACATTTTAACCCTAATATATCGGACTCGGCAGAGTTATAATATGTGTATTGCTTTCTATTCAAGAGGTAACTTGAAAACCAATCCAAACTGATGCCCCTTATTCCATAGTGTTGCAATTTATACAAAAGTACTGTATGGTCTAGCGTGTCAAAGGCTTTGCTCAGATCCATAAAAACACCAATGGTGTGCTCACCAGCTGCCAGAGCTCCAGAAACATGATCATAAAATTTTAACAACGCAAGGTCTGTAGAGTGTGCTTTTCGAAATCCAAACTGGTTAGGGTTGAGAACTTTATTTTTATCAAGAAAGCTGGAGAGTCTATTATGAACTATCCTCTCAAGGACTTTAGAGAAACTTACTAAAATTGATATTGGTCTATAATTTGTAACATTTGAAGTGCTATCTTTCTTATAGACATGAATGACCTTGGCCAGTTTGAATGAGGATGGAAACACACCACTTAATAGAGACAGATTACATATATGTACAAAGGGCGTCAAAATTGAACCAATAATTTGTTTTAAAAAGGATGAACATATTTCATCATAACCAGCTGATCTACTGTTTTTTAAGGAAGACACTATATTAAACACCTCGTGATAATCTGTTGGCTTAAGAATAAGTGAACATTGTACCTGCTCTTTTAAATATTGCTAGTTCTTAACGTAAGAAATATATAATACATAATAAAAGTCCCCAAAGTGTGTGTGTGGGGGGGGGGGGGACATTTGATATTGTGTCCCCCACCTTCAAATTGGTGGGGGGACGCGTCCCCCCGTCCCCCCCCCCCCCCCCCGGGATTGACGCCCTTGAAATGTACGATTGGATGAATTATGATTTTTGATCTTAGGGCCTACTCTCATCATTTTAATGACTAAACCATTATAATCGCTTCCCTGACGATGCTTGATGTGACTGAATGCATATATTGCATTATTAAATCTAAATCTATCTTATTCTTTTTTATTTTTTAATAGATAGAGAAGTGGGATGTTTGTTGAATACCACCCCCTCTCTCTCTCCCTCTCTCCCTTCCCTCTCTATTTTTCTCTACTCCCCTTATCTGTTTTGCTTTCTTCTCCCGCCCTCTCTCTTTCTGCTCTCTCCCTATCAATATCTCGTTCTTATTCTTTTATCTCCCTCTCTCTCGTTCCGAAATCATTATCTCTCTTTCTCTTTTCATCCTGCTCACCCTTTCTCATTCTTCCCCCTTCCTCATCTCCCTCGTTCCAAAAACTAGTCCATTATTCATATTTAAAACCATTTGACGTGAATCCATTCCATTTGTTCCCTTATTTCCATCTCCCTGCATGCAGGGAAAAATGGAAAGCAACATCCATTAAATATATACTCTCATGCTTTTCATTGCCTAGATTTACCATTCAAAACAAACAGCTAAGTGTAGCAAGGCCTTTAAAAATCATAGCTTAATTTTTTATTTAATAAAACGATAAGTGTATACAGCAAATGATAAAATTATTTTTTTTAATGATTTTCTTCATTATGAATCTAAAATGACCAAAGTTTTAAGATTACACATCTTTGATAACAACATCTCCCATTATACATCACTTTTAATAACAATGATAATAATAATAATAATAATTATTATTATTATTAGTTATGTTCACACGTAGTACATAGCATCGATGCTATGTTAGCATGGATGCTATGTAAGTTTCAAAACTATTTCCAGTACGTTCAGACAGGCCATGATCGACTTGCCTCTATCACCCACTCGTGACTATTCATCGCTCACTCGCTGCCAAAACAATAGTTACTGCGCCACACAGAGTGACCCGAGTATAATTGGTATAATTGGTATGCTAGCTAGCTTACAGTGCTACAGAACTCGTTCTCTGTAATCAGGAACGAGATGACATGTATGTTTTAATCGTGTTCATATTTCTTTTTTCTAAATAAATTATTCTAAGATGTTTTCAGAAACAGACATGGTAGTTATCATCCTTTGTTATTCTACACAAGCATCTAAAGGGAGATATCCAATAAAGAAATAACTTGGTGTTGTCACATGATGTATAAATTGCTATTGTTAATATCAGAAATTAGTTGCTATTGACAAATACGTTTGAGAGGTTTAATTTAAATGGAGGTAGACCTTGTTAAGGGTTAAATGTTTAAGGTGGTTAAAACTTGACTTTATAGAGGTTTAATTGAGGCAGACCTTGTTTAGGGGTATGTTTTACGGGTTATACTTGTTTAGGGGGTAAAATTTTCAAGAAACACGCGAACATCCCTGAATAGAGTGTAAATTTGACCAATGGATAAAATTTGTTTAGGTCGCGCTTGTGTAAAGCAACATAGTTGAGTGCCCCCCCCCCCCCCGGGAGTTTTGCGGACACGATTTTTACACTATTTCGCTTCAACATATTACATTGTCTTGAAAATTGAGTAATCCTAATTTTCGCAATTAGCAAAGTATAATACACTTCATGTGAAAGTAAATAATATGATCTTACAAAAGGTTGAAACTACTAAATACCTTGGATTTCATATTGATAAGAAATTGAAATGGGATATTCATATAAATATGTCTCAAAAAATTAGCCAGCTTGTCGGTTTCCTTGTCGATTAAGACATGTTTTAAATGAATCAAGTTTAAATTTAATCTATAAATCGGTCATTATACCACATTTCGATTATGGAGATGTTGTGTGGCAATCTGCTCCTAAAAGTTTTCTTTCACCTTTGCAAAAAATCCAAAACAGAGCGGGTCGTATCATTATGAAGATCAATCCTTTTGCTAATATATCAAATCAACATATTCACGATACATTGGGTTGGGACCTTCTTAATTTCCGCTATAACAAACCCCTGTGTACAATGATTTAGGATTTTGCATAATTTCACCCCAAATTATATGTCTGACAATATCACAATAAGAACTTCCAATTACACACTCCGCTCTAATCAGAATTTATATCTCCCAAAGCCAAAGTCTAATCATTGTAAAAGAACATTTTTCTACAGGGGAATTTCCATTTATAACCAACTACCCAATGAAATTCGAAGTGCAACATCTATTAGATCCTTTAAACTGCTGTTAAATTAATTATAAATGAGCATATAAGTGGGGGGTGTCTGGGTTTGGGTATAATCATTTTCATTTTATTAATTTTTAACTTGGTTTGATTGTAGTTTGCAAATTTGATTGATTTTGTGTTTTTTTATTTGTTTTTTTTTTGGTTGTTTTTTTAATTATATAATTGTGTTATGATATAATTTTTAATATATATGCTATGTGGGACCCCAAGGAAGAACAGCGGCATTTTGTAAATACTGCTGAATTTGGGTCATCCTCCGTTTTTTAAGCTCATGTATACGTTGTATTTTATGAAATGTATGTGGTTTTCTTAATACGGAAATAAATACAAACAAACAAACATAATGCTGTATTAATTCCAGCCTTTCCTCTTTCACGTTCCCCTTGCGTTTGATTGCCGACGCCCAAACCAGTTTACACCGATATTGGGTCACGACTGAATCATCAGCTGTGAATCCCCTCTAATGACGTCATATCAAAATGTGATATGATGGCAGGGAGTGAATTTAACACAAGCTGACCCTTGCCTGTGAGGCAAGTTATCTGTCAATGTGTGTATACATGCAATAGATTTTTTATATATTTCATTGGCATTTTTCAGAATAAATGTTTTTGTAAAAACCTTCTTGCTTATTAGCACAATGACTGGCATATTTGTCCAATGTTTTATATTTAAATTGTAACAAATATCTGGTGAGATACTTGTACTGGGTATACCATATAGATTTAGAAATATCTCATAGCTTATTAATTCCTGTTATCTGCGAAAGGTCGATACTGCTCGATACGATGTCGATGACTCAACACTTATATCTATATCTGTAGGCCTCTATTACGAGGCATTTCATAAACTTGTCGTGAAATTCCCCAGAAACAAAAGAAATAATAGAATATTCACAGTGTGTCAATGCAGCTTGATGCAGATGGCGAAATATAAGCGAGAGAGAGAGAGAGAGAGAGAGAGAATGACAGACATACACAGAGCGGGTGAGAGAGATAATGCATTTTATACAAAACAAAATAAATTATATCGCACATCTTATCGCGTAAATACATTTTGACTTATATCCACTGTAAATAATTTTGTAATCACACAGTTACAAGATTAATGAGTCATATTCATAAATAACGTTTCCCTTCTGACAAAGAGACTGAATTCCTTCAACAGAGGAAAAAAAGTCTCTCCCAGTTTTCCATCCACCCTCATCTCCATAACTTACAGAATAGTTTTGGTTGAAGATAAAGTTTATAAGAAACATTCTTTATATTCTCAGGAATAAAAAACACCCCCAAATGAAATCACCCATATTCAGTAATTTATAACCCACAGGTTGCGAGAAACATTAAATTGTATTTAACATTATTTTCATCGCTATACGTTTGTAACTAGTACCTTTAAAAGTACTACGATCTCTGCTAAGGTACTATTTGCTCAGCGTGGAATTCCCCAATTATAATATATCGTGCTATCTGCGCGCGTATGGCAAGCCTTTTAACATTTAATCCTATTTCATGATATCAAGAATTCAATTCTTGATATCAAGAATTGCCATTGGTTGATATCAACAATTCATTTCTTGATATCAAGAAATGAATTCTTGATATCAAGAAATCATTTTGTGTTCTTAACCAATGGTATTTCTTGATATCAAGAATGCGAATTCGTGATATCAAGAATTGAATTGTTGATATCAAGAATTCATTTTTTGATATCAAGAATTGAATTTGTGATATCAAAAATTCATTTCTTGATATCAAGAAATGAATTTTTGATATCAGGAAATGAATTCTTGATATCATGAAATGAATTCTTGATATCATGAAATGAATTCTTGATATCATGAAATGAATTCTTGATATAAAAAATTTGATTTCTTGATATCACGAAATAACTTTCTTGATATCAAGAAATACCATTGGTTAAGAACACAAAATGATTTCTTGATATCAAGAAATCGAATTCTTGATATCAAGAAATAAATTGTTGATATCACAAATTCAATTCTTGATATCAAGAATTGAATTCTTGATATCAACAATTCATTTCTTGATATCAAGAAATCATTTTGTGTTCTTAACCAATGGCAATTCTTGATATCAAGAATATTAACAATTCTTGACATCAAGAATTAATTTCTTGATATCAAGAATTAATTTCATGATATCAAGAAGTAGAATTCTTGATATCAAGAATTTTTCTTGATATCAAGAAATCATTTTGTGTTCTTAACCAATGGCAATTCTTGATATCAAAAATTAATTTCTTGATATCAAGAAATCAAATTCTTGATATCAAGAATTGAATTGTTGATATCAAGAAATCGAATTCTTGATATCTAGAATTGAATTGTTGATATCAAGAGTTAATTCATGATATCATGAATTGATTTCTTGATATCATGAAATAGGATTAAATGTTAAAAGGGCTTGCCATACGCGGGCTCGAACGTTTGTTCACAAAACCATCTCACACAAAATCCCAAACCGAGAAATTCTCGCCGAAACCGGGCCAAAACCCGCCTAAAAACTATAGTGGAAGCGGACAGGACCATAGACGTAGCCGGGGGTGGGGGCACAGAGGGGCCATACCCCCATAATCAGTCCCTTAAAAAAAAGCGAGAGCGAAAAAGCGGGGGAAGTGAGAGAAAAAAAAATTACTAAAACGTCAAAAATCAAGGGGGAAATAACTCACCTCTCCCTGCATCCACCCCTGTTAAATGCAGTGCAAGGTTGCGTCCTAATACTTTGTATTTGAAAAGCAGTCCGCGCGTCGAACTATAACTTTCCGCCTAAAAAAAATGTTTGCTACTAGCCCTTATCTATCTCTCAAATTTGCTAAAAATGCCAAAGTTTTCACGCTTCGCGTTGGAAATACTCCCCTCTCCATGTGTGGACCCACCATTGTTACATACAGTACAACGTTGCGTCCAAAGAGTTGAAAAGCAGCGCATCAAACTAACTTTCCGTCTAAAATAAGGGAGCTACGAGCCGTTATCTAGCTCTCAAAAATGAATTTGTTATAAAACGTAAGAGCTTTCTTCCCCTCTCCTTGCACCTACCCCCTGTTACATACAGTGCAATATTGTATCCAAATAGTTGAAAAGCAGCCCGGGCGTCGAACTAGCTTTCCGCCTAAAAAAAGGTGCTACGAGCCGTTATCTTTCTCTCAAATTTGCTATAAAACGTAAGAGCTTTCGCGCTTTGCGTGGGAGGGGAAAAATCCCCCCTCCCTCCCTGCACCCATCCCTGGGGAGCATGCTTCGCGTGCTCACAACTGCCCCCTTAAATGAAATCCTGGCTTCGCGGTTGGATCCTTCACGTTTGCCCCCCCCCCCCCCCCCCATTGAAAAATCCTGGCTACGCCTGTGGACAGGACCTTTGCTTTGCACAAAACTATTTCATGGAATTCGAGTGAAAAAGCCCAGTTCCGTGGGAAATATACCAAACAGACTACTAGTAATGGAGCTTCCCGAGATTACATGACAGCCGGTTATTAAACCATATGCAGCTGTTCATCATGTACCGTAAACCGTATATACTGTGTTGAGCTCCTGACCGGCTCCCGAATACTGTCATATTTAAATTTCCTTCCCTTTTCAAGGATCTTGATACCCTTTTATCAGAATTTTCCTGTTTTTCATACCCAAAACGAGATACCCGGGTTACTCGTCTGGTGTTGGAAAACAACCCTTTTTTACTCGTTTTCATGGACGCGGAGGCCGTACAGGCCTCAATTAGACATACGGGGGGGGGGGGGGGGGGGGGAAGGGGCTTGGGATGGTCCACGGGAATTGAGAAAATTTTGACTGTATTTTGACTGTATATTTATTAATTTTGACTGTATATTAATTTTGTTCACTCTCTTATCTCTCTAGTAATTAGAATGCAGGAGTGGTCGTCACATTTGGTGCTTGATCGAGGACCATGCAATATTGATGGTAATGTAAATTCATCAAAGTATACATTATAATAATGAACGAACGTACGTGTCTCATCTGCCTGTCACAATAGCAGAACGCTTTATCATATAGGCATACTGGTGGGGGGGGGGGGGGGGGGGGTTGCGGGGCTGCAGCCCCCTCCACGCCAAACAAAAAATGGGAAGGGGAGGGGGGAAAGAAGAAAGATAGAAAATTTGAAATTACCTACCGGATATAGGTCTAGATATGTGATAAAATTACATTTTTCATTAAAAATGTCGATTTTTTTTGTCAGTCACTCGCTCATATTAGTATTCAAAAATTGTGCCGCGTATATATTATGCCTGTGTTCAACTCCCTCATTTTTTTTTGGCTCATTACGCCACTACATATATAGACTACATTTTCATTAACAACAAAAGAGATCAATATTCATAAATTATATATTCTGTGATTACTTTGATATAAAAGTGATTTAAATGAATCTGACTTATAAGAAACATCTGCGTAAATAATAAAGGCCTACGGGAAAAAGTAAATAGTTGTGGGCCTATAATTAGAACAAAAAAATTATATTTTATCTGTAATTACAGCCTTAATAGAACACAGGGCGGCTCCAGGATTTTGTAAAAGGGGTTCCATTACTCATTTTCACTCCAATCATATTTTGGACTGATTTTAACATAGGCCTATAGGTATAAGTACTAAATGAAAAGTTATTAATTCAGGCCTTAAAAGAAAAGCACCTCCACTGATAGGGAGTGGTATAGAGATTGCTATAATCATGATTAATAAGCCGATATACGTCTTTATTAACAACATCTTTACAGGGGAGCGTTTCATCAAGTGTTTTGTCAGTGATCACTAAATCTAGAAAAAACAAATTGCATGTTATTTAGTAATACTTTTAACGAACTACCTCATCCGACTCTCATAGATAATATACAAATACAGAAGGTGATTGAAACAAAAATTCTAGGCACTATAATAGATAATAAGCTGTCGTGGAAGCATCTTTATTGATAATATATGTAAATTGATATCCAGAAACATAGGTATGATTAACAAACTGAAATGGTATTTTCCGCCAAACATACTTCTATCACTATACTCCACACTAGTTTTACCATATTTAAATTATGGAATATTAGCCTGGGGAAACAGTGCGGCATGCCTGTTAGACAGAGTTTTTTTACAGAAAAGGGCTATGCGAATCATAAGTAATGTACAGTTAAATATCGCCACCACACTGGTGGTCTTTTTATGCCTCCGTCCACAGAAGGTGGGTGCCGGAGGCATTATGTATTCGGGTTGTCCGTCCGTCCGTCCGTCCGTCCGTCCCACTTCTCGTTACCGCGATATCTGAAGAATCATTTGAGGTAGGAACCTCAAACTTGGTACTAGTATGTATCCCCATAGAAAGAGGAACTGATTAGATTTTGGGGTAGGTAGGTCAAAGTTCAGAGGTCACAGAGGTCAATTTATATGTAATTACATGGAATTACTGGTTTTAACACCGTTACCGCGATATCTCAAAAACTATCTGAGGTGAGAACTTCAAACTTGGTACTAGTATGTATCCCCATACGAAGATGAACTGATTAGATTTTGGGGTAAGTAGGTCAAAGGTCAGAGGTCACAGAGGTCAATTTACATGAAATTACATGAAATTACTGGTTTTTAGCCCTGTTACCGCGATATCTCAAGAACTGTTTGAGGTAAGAACTTCAAACTTGGTAACCAGTATGTATCCCTATACGAAGATGAACTGATTAGATTTTGGGGTAAGTAGGTCAAAGTTCAGAGGTCACAAAGGTCAATTTACATGAAATTACATGAAATTCTTGGTTTTTAGCACTGTTACCGCGATTTTTGAAGAACTGTTTGAGATAAGAACTTCAAACTTGGTAACCAGTATGTACTATTCCAAGCTTTACGTGTTCACATTATTTTTCAATGCTTTCTCTTCGATGGAAAGTGTGTTATGCCTATGATTTGTTTGCTTTCCATGGCCATGTAACTGTCTTCTTCTTTCCCCCTTTTATTGGGCATTTTATGCATGGTTGCCCAGTCTAGTTTTTTATGTACTGTATTCATGATTTATCTTTTGCCAGGGACCAGCGCTTCTACAAGTTATGCTTCCATGCTGGTCTCTCTTTTCATTCTCATTTTCATAAAATTAATCTAATGTAGTCTTCATTACTGCTACTTTTTTTCTTACAACTCACACTTTAATGCACTTTATTTTGCTTGTAATGATCAAAAACGTTTCTGCACTAAGTTGTGTTGTCATTTATATTGTATATTGTTGATTGCATAATACATATTGCTATATATGTACTTTGAAAAATGAAAGTGTAATGACATAAAATCTAAATCTGAAATCTTGCATCTGATTGGCTGAGAGCAAATTTGTCGGTAAAAATCACTGACAAAACACTTGATGAAACGCTCCCCTGATAACTTCCGTTATTGGCGTGTCATAATTGTGTACATGGCGCCGACAGCCATTTCATACACATTTCAAAATGTGAATTGCCTATAAAATGGCTTTGGTGATGATTTCCAGTACGATATTATCAAGGAAAGTCTTCATGATCATTATTATTATTCATCAATTTCCCGTCGTTCAAAATTAACAAGATGAAAAAGCCGGATGTAAATTGCCAACTCATATTTCATGACCTTTCCAACTTTTAAAAGAAACGGTTATTAGAATTTCAGTCAGCTAAAATGTAGAAACGAATCTTTTATATGCAAGGAAGTACAAGTTACGAATAGCATTTCTCCTTCTGGTGAGACGCGTTGAGTATTATAAATGGTGTCATTGAATTCATAACAATAATTTCTTTCCGTAAAGACCACTATTCAATATGATTTTGATTAAATTTTTGACAAGTAACATTTCACATTTCGAGTAAAGAATGGAAAAAGATTATACTGTTTTGTATACAAATCTACCTTCACGTATAAACCTGTACTGAAAAATACAGAACAAAGTCATTCTCATTATTTATGTTCTGAAAAAAGAAATTTACCACTGAATGCTATTTTTGATTACATTTCATATCCTCACGAGCACAAGGACAAACAACTTGTACCTAAGTTCACTTCGTTAATGAAATATTGCGCTATGTTTCCATCCCTGTTTTGCTTTTCATAATACTTACAATATGTTACAAGAGCTATTTTGCCCTTTCCTTTTGAATTTTTGAACCAAATGTCACCTTGAAATATGATAACTTTTAATCTATTTTGTTATAATAACTGTATCATATTATTTAATCGTCAGAGATTTCTTGTGTAAATCATCACCTAAACTTTTAGAAAACCTGGATTCGCCCCGAGAATGGTGTCTCTTTTATTATTTCGCGGTTAATTATTGAAAGTTCGCAATCAAGATTTGTAAAAGTGTCTTGAAAGACTGAGGTAATCAAATTAACAATGAAGGGAATCAAAAACATTTTTTGTAAATAGATCTTTGCTGCTTCTTATGCATTACAATATCTCAAATTGGTAACTTGAAGTATGACTGTTATGCCAAGAAGTACTTTCAATTACTATACAAGATGAGAATGAAAGCACTGACCTCTTATTATGGCTAAAGAAAGGAACAGGCTTATCTAAGTATTGTTGTGATTATACAGGCATTGACTAAAATATACCGCTTACAATTTCCATATCAAGTGTACTATATGCTCTTATACTTCTGCCACCTACTATATATTTCTTGATATTCATCGCTAAGAATCCGAAGTCCAGTAATAACTCATTAAGAAATCTTTCTTTACAGGCCTATATCTCTTTCATTCTATCACCCCCTCTCTCTCTCTCTCTCTCCCTCCCTCTCTCTCTCTCTCTCTCTCTATTTCCCTCTGTCTCGCTCTACCCCTCGTCTGCTCTTTTATCTCTTTTATCCCCTCTCTACTTTCTCTCTCTCTCTCCCACGCTACCTCTCCCTCTCTCTCTCTCTCCCTTTCTCTCCCCCTCTAGCTCCTCTCTTTATACTTGTCTCTCATGGCGTATCTTATACGTCACGCCATCATCTATATCTCTTTCTCTGTTCCATCACAGCAAGGTCTCGGCGGCTCGCATCACCATTTACCATGAAATCCGCGATCAACCCGGCTGCTCTGGAGATTAAGCTTCGTGTTTCTTCATCCGATCTCTTCAACATCAAAACATTGAAGTTTTCCTCATTAGCAAATGTAGTAAGCTATATCATCAGAAATTCTTTATGCAGGTGAGCATGATTTTATTGAAATACTTCGTTCTACCCGTAGTTTGAAATAAATATCTTTGTATAACCTCCCCGCGGTGAAACTGTTACTGTCGTTAACACACCTGACTTTAACGGCCTAATTGTAGGCAGCCGACATGTTTTCCTTCAAGTCTCTCTTATTGTATTTCTTCTATAATTATTTTCGTCTCGTAATGTCATTTTTTAATAATTGGTATTTTTATTACCATTATTCTTAAAGATACATGTTTAATCTACGGTATATATAATAATAATAATAATAATAATAATAATAATAACACATGTGATTTATAAGGCGCCAAATCCATTTAAACTTAAATGCTCAAGGCGCACAGGTGAAAGGAGAGAAAATGAAGAGACAAAACAACAAATTATGCATAAAATTATACAGAATTATACAAGTATGTCTTAAGTTTGGTTTTAAATACTTCAACAGAATTGGTTTCGCGGGATCTCTCGAGGGAGAGAGTTCCACAGTGAGGGCCCAGCATGAACAAAAGCTCCTCCCCCCCCCCCCCCCCCCCCCCCCCCCCCCACTTGGGAACAAAAAGAAATCCTGAGTTTTGGGAACGTAATGATCTTGATTGGGTGTATCTATTAATTAGAGTAATATTGTACTGTGGAGCAGAACCATGAACACAATGATATACGAGCAGAAGGATTTTAAATAAAACACGTTCACTCATTGACAACCAGTGCAATTTCTGCAGACGTGCAATTTGAGATTGGGGCAGATTAAACAATAGGGCATTTCAGAAACCAAGTCGAGATGAAACCAAAGCATGCACAATCTTCTCTGTGGCACTGCGAGTTAAGTATTTAGTATGAATCCAAGGTTACGTAACTGGTAACGTACATATTTCACTTAAATATGTAGCTGAATGGAAAGAAAATAAATCACGAAACATGTTAAAGGTGTATTGATGCTTTTATAATAAGAGTCTAGACACAAAAGCAGCCAATTAAATAAAAACTTCAGGAAATATGAGTTCGTACATGGATGTTGCCTAAGTTCTTTCACACCAATATTGCCATATTTGTATTAATAGTGTCATATGTCCACTTCTTTGTCTACTTTCTTTCTCCTCTCTCTCTCTCACCCCGTCTTTTTCTTTGTCTCCCTCTCTCCCTCTGTCTTATATTTTATTAATTGCCTTTTATCCTATACGTTTCAGATTGTTGTTGGTTTATCATAAACCATATTCTAAAAAATAGTTCTTTTAAAATGAAAATAAACCTGTATGATTAGATTCATGATGCTTAAGATAAAACTTGAATTTAAACTGTAGTTTATTCATTTATACATCTACAAGTTAATATCCCTCAACGTTCAGTCCGTTTTTGTTTTTGTTATTGCCTTTTTAATTTTTTTTTCATCTTCAAGACGGCTTCATCATCGTACTTTAAATTCTCATCATCATATACTTTCAATTCAATTCAATTCAATTTATTTATTCAAGTCCATTTAAAAAATCATCGTACTTTAAATTCTCATCATCATATACTTTCAATTCAATCCTATACGTTTGAGATTGTTTTTGGTTTATCATAAACCATATTGGTTTTTGGTTTATCATAAACCATATTCTAAAAAATAGTTCTTTTAAAATGAGAATAAATCTGTATGATTAGATTCATGATGCTTAAGATAAAACTTGAATTCAAACTGTAGTTTATTCATTTATACATCTACAAGTTAATATCCCTCAACGTTCAGTCCGTTTTTGTTTTTGTTATTGTCTTTTTAATTTTTTTTTTCATCTTCAAGACGGCTTCATCATCATACTTTAAATTCTCATCATCATATACTTTCAATTCAATTCAATTCAATTTATTTATTTATTCAAGTCCATTTAAAAAATCATCGTACTTTAAATTCTCATCATCATATACTTTCAATTCAATTCAATTCAATTTATTTATTCAAGTCCATTTAAAAAGTACGTAAAAAACACATCAAACATATAGAATATATATTGAGGTTTTTGAACAAACAAACAAAAAATAGAGAGGAAAGAAAAGTAGAATTTAAAAGACAAGAATAAGAACCGTACAATTGATATTTACAGCACTAGTTTTACCATATCTAAGAATAAGAATTCTTTAAGCTTTGATTTTTTTTGATATAATGAGGAAGAGAGTTCCAAATGAAAGGTCCTTTGTATTTAAAAGAAAAAGAAGATGATGTGTTTTTACATTCTTCAATATAATACTTTTCAGGATTTCTAATGTTATAATCATACAAAATACATGTAAAATGTAAGTTGTACGACCCTTGCTCCGGCCGCAATAATTGCTCCTCGACAATTTTGTACACTAACTGAATTCTAAACTTCAACTCTAAACCAAACGCTATACCTAATCCTAACCCTAACCAAAATCCTTACCTAACACTAAATGCAACACTAACATTAACCCTATATTTTTGCTGAAATAAAGCCGGGAGAAGTAATAATAAATAATAATAATAATAATAATAATAATAATAATACTAATACTAATACTAATACTAATACTACTACTACTACTACTACTACTACTACTACTACTACTAATAATAATAATAATAAAAAAAAAAAATATAGCGCAATATCCAATTTATAACTCATCAAAGCGCTTTACAAAGTAAATTAAGCAATGAATTAAAACTCAACAAACTTAGAAATATGACGCAAATGTTACGCAGTTTACAATATAAATAGTAAATAGCAATTGTGTTTAGCCGGAGCAAAATAATGTCGGAGCACCAAGGCACGATATTGATATATTATTTCATACATATCCATATATATTACATCATTTTATACATCATTTTTGTATAAGGCCAAAGTAATTCTGTGTCTGACATTCTACAGGCGTGATCATGTCGATGATCGATGTAAATACGACGTCGCGGACACTGTACCAGAACCCCTATGCCGATCAGGTGGTCGTCCACACGATCGTTCAGGTGTGGACCACGATCAACGCCGTGATAGGCACGTGTGGCAACATCATGATCATCGCCGCCGTCAGCCTTCACCACAAACTCCGAAATATCGGTGAGTTAATATAGATGATGTTACGGTTACCCATGGGGACCGATCCGGGGGGATATTTTTGGATAACATAGATAAGAATTATGATGCATTAACTTAAAACTAATAATCATCCAAACTCATGATGTTTGATCTTGAAATACCATCACATTCTTAAAGGGTTCAAATAGTTTGAAAAGTAAATTTATTAAATAATAAATGTAAGTGCTTTGCTTGCTATATCATGTAAGATTCATATGACTACTGCTAAATATTCCCCCCCCCCCCCCAATATAGGATAAAGTGTATTAAACAGCATTTGCACCGGTTATACATTTGAAAGAAAACCTTTTATCAATGTATAAAATTCGAGCTTCTCTACCGCTCAACTGCGATGGTCAATTGCAAAATTTCCTTGGTAAAATGCACGAGAAATTGCATTATTTAGGGTTTAAAATGGAAATATTTACCGCTCTCGCGCTTTGCACCCTCGCTTGTATAACAACGTAGATAAATTTCGCCGGTCACCCCTCCCCCCCCCCCCAATCATGAACACGGATCGACACCCCTGTACTTACATGTCGCTTCTTTGAAGGTTCCTAATTCCGAAAATGCAATATAATCCTTTTTTCGGAATTACAAACCTTCGTAATGTTGATCCTTCTTTCATTTTCGGAATTACGAACCTTCGGAATAATGAATCCTATAAACCCTACTGCAGTTTAGTCATTAGGAAGCTTCGGATAAACGAGCCTTCAGAATAACGAGCCTTCGAAGTAATGAACCTTCGCAGTAATACACAGAATTAGTGTTCGAAATTAATAACCCTATATTATTTTAATTTTCGGAATTATGAATCCTGGTATGTTGGATTTGTGTTTCGGAATTATAAACCTTCGGAAAAACGAGTGCCCTGCGATTTTCCTACGTTGCCGGCCAATCAACGTAAAAGTAAATGGTAAAAAATACATACTTTTGTCACTTGTAGCTTGCGGAACTATGGATGATGTAAAATCTTGATACTTCTTTGTTGTTGTTTTTTAATGTAAAGAATGTAAATTTGAGGTAAAGAATGTAAAGTTGAGGTAAAGAGTAAAGTTTAAGTGAAGAATGTAAAGATGTGGTGAATAATGTAAAGGTAAATGGTAAATGATATAAAGTTGAGGAAAAGAATGTAAGATTAAGGTAAAGAGTGTACAGTTGAGGTAAAGAGTGTAAAGTTGAAGTAAAGAGTGTAAAGTCGCGGTGAAAAATGTAAAAATGAGGTCAAGAATGTGGATACTGAGGTAAAGAGTGCAGAGTTGAGGTAAAGAGTGTAAAGTTGAGGTAAAGAGTGTAAAGTTGAGGTGAAGAATGTAAAGATGAGGTTAAGAATGTAAAGGTGAGGTCAAGAATGTAAAGATGAGGTCAAGAACGTGGAGATGAGGCAGAAAATATAAGGTCGAGGTAGAGAATGTAAAGCTGGTGTAAGGAATGTATTCTTATTGCCTCCTTAAAGGAGAATTACGCTCAAAAATGAAGACGATAGTGTTCAAAGGTGTTATTTATTCCTACTTGTTAGACTATATGGCTTCGCGTCAAAATATACGAGATCGATACGAATCAAGATTTTCTGAGCAAAATTTACCATCTGCTAGCAATATGTATCGTCTGCTAGGAGCACATGGGGGCTGCCATTTTGTTTATGTGTACAAGAAGATTTTCTTAATCCAAATGCTCAATTGCCTTTTTCAAAATTAAAAACCCATTTGAGATTAAAAATATAGAATAGATATGTCAATTTATTTTTAAACTGAAGATTTCCTTATATATTTCTGTTGAAAATCGATATTCGCTTAATAGAAATCTATTTTCTCGATACTGGACGTATGGGACGGAGCAAATTAATTCAAATTTTATGGATGCTTCTTCCCTGAGCATCTATAGCGGCAAACTATGCATTCACCTGTTTTCGGATAATGGACTTGAAAAGTCGGAATGCATGCTGCATATATTATGTTCTGCTCTGTTTGGCAAACCCAAGAAAATAGATTTTTGTTAAGCAAAACAAGACAATTTAAAAGTATCATTATAAAGATTTAATTTTTATAATACATGTAAACACCCACTTTATATTTTTCGTCACATATGGGATTTTAGGTAATGAAGAAAATCAATTTAGGATTTGGATTCAAAATATCTTCCTGACTGGAACATTTCTCAATGGTTCATGTACAACTCCAAATCAGCAAGAAAATGGCAGCCCCCATGTAAATGAGTAGGAGACGATACCGGGTGTTGGAATATCTTTATTTATATCCTTTTCTGATATCTTATTAGAAAATGATTTAGGCCAATAAGTAGGAAGATATTACACCTTCCAATATAAGTAAATTTGTAATCAGGGGTTAATTCTCCTTTAATTGTGTAATTTTCCGGCTCTGTGCCCCCCCCCCCCCTTTTACAAAATTCTGGATCCGCCCCTGATAATAATAATTACAATATTTAGAAACAGTCAACGCACCCTTTCGGCAAAACGGGGGGGGGGGGGGGGGGGGGGGCTTTGGACGAATTGTGGAGTTCCAGTCAACGCGACGCGACTCGACGCTCCCAATGCATTTTCGGCAAAAGCCGGGGGCTTTGTACGAATGGTGGCGTTCGCGTCAACGCGACGCGACGCTACCCGCCCTTTCTGAACAAGCCTAAATAATGAGCAGTTGGGTTATTTCAGAGAATGTAAACTAGGGATAGAGAATTCAAACATGGGAAAGAAACTGTAATGCTGGTGAAAAAAATAGAGAATGCTAAATTGGGGGGAAAAACTAGACTGAAGACGTAGAATGCTATCAACCAAAAAAATTGTCAGAGATTTATGGAGGTCAATTTTTCCGAGATTTGTGCCCCCCTTCTTTCTACAAAATCCTGGATCCGCCCCTGCGGGTTATTTATAGAGAATGTAAAGTTCGGAGTACAGAATGTACAGTGTGTGCGAGAATTTCATGTTCTTATTTTGATGGCTGAATTTGTTTCATTTTCATCTGAGGAGGAAGAAGATTCTATTCATTTATTTTTATTTATACTTTTATTTCTTAACTATTTGAATCGTACATGTTTGAAATTAGAAAAAGTGATTCAATTTAATAAAGTGTATTAATGAGAACACTCCCCAGCAAAAGAATCCATTAGATAGAAAATGTATCAAGGACTCAATTCAATCTAATTTCGCCTCTTTTTTTATTATTTGATAAGAGTCTTACTACTGATGCAAAACTGATTAGATTCTGTTCCAAAAGCACTTAACGTTTCCCTTATTAAGCCAGAAATAACGGGGGAAATACTCCCTTATTTAAGAGCAACATGAAAAATTTGGAACGCAGGGTTGAGCTAAGAATCGTAATTGTATTGTTTCCCCCGCTGTTCATGTAACTTCATAATAATATTTATGTTAATGTAACTTCATAATAATCATTATGCATATCAACGAATAAATCCAATATACAAGACATCTCGATGATTCGTAGTTATTCTGTTGCAAAATTTTACCTGTTGTTCTTTTTTTTACAGGCTTGTAAGGTTTTTGTATATAATTTACAATGTACATTTTAACTTTAAATGTTGTTATGGAAATAAAAACAAAACAAACGAAACGAATCAAAGTTATCGTTATGATGTCAGGATGCTTGAATTTGTCTGTCTATATTAAACATAGTATTTTTTTTCTTTTAACAAGGGGGCCTCGTCAGAGTTCGGACACTGTTTTACATGATTATACAACAAAAAAATACTGCACACACACAAACTGGGATTGACGATTAAAGCCACTGTGCAAGCATGTATTATCACACATTTCAGTCTTTAAATATGAGAATTGCATTATCAGGGGTCAGGGGCGCAAATCCATTTTAAAATGCGGGGGGGGGGGGACACCACCAGGGGCGTCGCTAGAACATTTTGAATGGGGGGGGGGGGTGACACTCAAATTTGCCGACAAATTTTTAGGGTGTGACACCCAAATGTGCCTACAAAAATGCTGCACCCTAATCTCCCCCCAAATAATAATAAAAGAATATCACAGATAGAGAGATCTTGATCGTACGCGCCCATTTTTGCAAGGAGCGGGCTGACGCCTTTTGCCCCGAATATCAACTTTTCAATTTCTATTTTTTTTGCGAGCGAGCAACAAAGGTTGCATAATTATCTTGGAATCTCGTTGCCCAAATATGTGGATAGTCTCCTCGCTGCCCGAATATGAAGAGGAAGTTGCCCGAATATAGGAACTTTGAAAATGGGGGGGGGGGGGGAGGGGAGGAGCGCTGCAGCCCATTGCTGAAGGGGGACGCCTTTTGCACGAATATCAATTTTTCAATTTCTACATATTTGAGAGCGAGCGAAGCGATCGAGCAAAATTTTTAATTTTTCGTAGTGATAATGTACAGAAGTTACAAACAGAAGTTACATAATCATCTTGGAATCTCGCTGTGGATGTTCTGGATATTCGTGCTGCCCGAATATGAAGTGGTGGTCGCCGAATATCTGAACTTTGAATCTGCAGCCTATTGCCGAATGGGGACGCCTTTTGCCTGAATATTAACTTTCCAGTGTTTTTTGCGAGCGAGCAGAAAATTTAGCAAGTTTTTCCTCCGTTTTCTTTCCTTCCCTTTTCTTTTCCTTATTTTCTTTCTGTTTTTGTTTTCCTTTTCTTTCCCTTTTCTTTTCTTTTCTTTTGAGTGGGGCTGTCACACACCCCTCTAACGACGCCCCTGAATGTAGTTTTCAAAGTCTGGGTATATTCAGTCGTTCAGATCATCAGGACATTAACAAAATACTTAAGGTAATCCAGACCTATTTAGGGCTTTTAGTACATGGCAAGTTGAAAGGTTACTTAAAATTTTCTGTAGAATCTGATTTTTTGTGCTATATCTCCTATTTTAGGGGTGCTGAACACGAATTTACTTGTTGCCATTTTTCTATATGGCGTCTTCGGCCGTTGCCATGGTAACGAAATATTTTCTAAAAATAACATATATCTCTTAACAAACAACATAAAAATATAATGTTAGTGATGAAGTGTATCAATTTCAAGCTGCCCATTTGATTTTCATCAAAATCTCAGTTGTTAAAGGGCATGGTTACGCTCAAAAAGGGCAGTTGCTATGGTAACGCCTAAAATTTCAGAAAATAGCATAGTTCTGTAATGAAAAAATCATAAACATAATAGAAGTGTATGAATACATCTATTTCATGCCAAAACTTTGATTTCCATCAAAGTCTTGGTCGTGCAAAGTCATATTTATGCCACAACATGGTCGTTGCTATAGCAACGACATGGTAGAAATTGGTATTTAAACAAAACATAATCAAAATGTCTAAGGACACATACTTTCCCCTTTCAAATTCTTTTAAGTCTAGATGTAAATTTTGAGGTAACAGTCATGCCTGATTGGACAAACAAAATGATGCAAACGTTAAAGTAGGTATGAATGGCTTATGAAATCAATAACAAAAGTGTATAGGGTAACGTACTCCATCCTCTTAGACACATCCATTCTGTTATTTTTTGTTACCCAGATGAATCAGCTATCATTAGCCTATTTGCCATCAAATTGGTGGTGGATGAAAGTGCTAGATGAACGTTGCCATGGTAACAAATTACTTTTCAGAAAATAAGATATTTTTCGTAAATATAAATACATACAACATAAATACATGTCGTTAATGTCTCAGAATATCTCTTTCAAGCTGCACCTGGCAGTTAACATCTGACTCATCCAAGGTCAAGGTTATGCTCCAAATTGGCCGTTGCCATGGTAATATCTGAATTTTTTAGAAAAGGCCATATATTTGTGATGCAACAACATATAAACATAACAAGTGTCTCCGTTTGTCCGTTTCATGCTCCAAATTTGATTGCCATCAAAATCTTGGTCATACAAAGTCTTACAACAATGTATTTATACCGTAATATGGTCGTTACTATGGCAACGACCAGGACTGATATTTTTATTTAAAAATTAGGGTATTTCTCTATCTTAACACTTACAAAAAAACCATTGTCTAAGTAAGTAGTAAAAATGTCTAAGTACACAAATTTCCAACTCTCCAATTATTTTAAATGAAGATGTATTTTAGATATATTTTTAAGGTTACGGTCATGTCTGATAGAATAGTTGCTATGACAACACATTGATGTGAAAAAAAAATAAAGAAAGTATGCTCGACTTATGAAATCAATAATAAAAATGCATGGGCTAATATGTAGAAAGTGTACTCCCGCCCGTGACACAGTTTCGTCTAATGGGATCTACCAACAGACTCTCTATCAAATTCTTCCCTAATTGCTGTTAAACTGGTGGTGAGTGATAAATCCAAACATTCCAGAGACATTGCCATGGTAATCGATCAGTTAAATATTGAAATTGTAAAAGAATAAAAATGTAATATAGCCTTTACATATATCTAAATATAACATACAAAAGCATAATACAAGTGTCCATGAATATATAAAATGTTGTTCAACGTACCTCTTTGATATTCATCGAATTATTAGTTATTCATAGGCAGCTTTATGGCAAAACATGGTCGTTACTATAGCAACGTCCTGATATGACATTATTATCCCACCGCTGCAACAATGACATCATTGAACGACTACCACTCACAATCATGTCTACCAACCGTTTATTTGATCATACTTACACTAATAAGATACTGGCCAAAAAGGGGCGAAGGTCATACTCCAACGAATAAACACAATCCTCCCTCAAAAGGCACGTATGTTTGCTCCGCTCAATTCGTGAGAGGGACCATTTTGAAATGTTAATGAGAGAATCACTGAACCGGTTCAATGAGCACCGCCGGGACTGACTTGCATCTATAATTACCACTCCCACGCGATTAGCGAAAACATCCCTCAAAATATGGTTTAACCAATGAATGCCCTGAGGAATGTCTGAGATAAATTAATATGTACGAAAATGTATGAATCAAGCTCTTTCATTAAAGCTAACTTATGTCACCTGAATATGATCAGAAGTAACCTTAATTCTAGAAATAAACAAAGTTTTCAAACTTTATGAATAATTATGAATTATTTGTGTTTCGATTCTAATAGGCATATATCTTTATTTTTGCAGTTTCTTTGAAGTAAAATGACTTGATAATATTGTAATGCAATATGTATTTCCGATAATGTCATCATTTTAAGCCGAGGTATAGGATAGACATCCACGTAGGAAGCACGGGAAAACAAGGTCATCTTCGTCTCTGATGAGGGGGTGGCTCATCGTCATCTCAGATGAGGATGGCTCCAAGGCCGGTGGAGAGCGGGGTGAGGGGGGGGGGGGGGGGGGGGGGGGATATATTATTTTTTTTTACCCCAGTGATGATGTGTCCACAAAGACCCTATTTGGGTTGGATCCACTTGGCGGAGCCCCTTGCAGCTCCCGAGATTTTGCAATTCTCGCTACCCCAAATACGCAATTTCGCCAACAGATGGCGTTTGTCATGCAAACCACGCATGCGCAGTGCTGACAAAATCCCGATTGGGTCGACAAGTGTTTGTCTTTTTGCATTGAAAATGTACACAGGTATTACAAAAATCCTCGAGTTTGAGTTTAACCGACATGTTTGAAAAGATACCATCATGGTTTATTGAGACAATTGGTTGCATTTTCAAAATATGAGTGGTTTATGTCATGCGATCCAAAAATTAAGCATTTTAGCACTCATTTTATTCATAAGCCGTAGTATTTCAATACGGACCGGAAGTGAAGTTAACGAAGATGCGGACCATTTCCATGCATAATATTGCCCTCTACGTCGAAAATTGCATATTTGAGGTAGCGAGAATTTTGAACCTTAAAGAACTTGCTGTTTTATACACCAAATTTACCCCTGTAATCAAAGATGTTCCAATGATTTAATCAACCGTCGATCTCTGAATGAAAACATTCGACTGTGCATTGATATTCCTGTAAACCTTTTCTTTTTATTTCTGATTTGGGGGCAGTATGCACAAAATCTTATGATAAAAAAAAATAATTAATACTGAAATAATAATACAGAAATAATGTTGGTTAGGCAAACTGGCAAATAATTGGTTTAACTTTAATTGGTAGAGTACAGTGTAACTCTCAAACCAATTGTTATTGGTTGAACCATTGACTGATTCGGGTCAGGTGTTTATAAACTTTTTTTTCATTAGGACATCGCCCGCGGAGCATTTTTGAATATGAGTGCGGGGGGGGGGGGGGGGTGACACCTCTTGCCAGAATATCAACCGGGCCTGTTTTCTACATTTTGAGCAAACGAAGTGAACGAGCATAAAATTAAAATATAGGCCTGGACACTTAATAATGCTCTAAATGTTATTTCATCATCAAAATACACGATATCTAAATTCGTATCCGGACACCTACCCCCTGGACAACCACCCCCGGATAACCACCCCTAGGATAACCACCCTCTAGGACGACTACCCCAGGACTATTACTCTCTAGGATGATTACCCCCCAACTAACTACCCCCTAGGGCAACCACCCTCTAGGACAACTACCCCCGGATAACTACCCCAGACAACTACCCCCTAGGACAACCACCCTCTAGGACAACTACCCCCCGGACAACCACCCCCTGGACAACTACCCCCTAGGACAACAACCCCCCAGACAACTACCCCCTAGGACAACTACCCCAGACAACTACCCCCAGACAACTACCCCCTTGACAACTACCCTCTGGACAACTACCCCAGACAACTACCCCCTAGGACAACTACCCCCGAGGACAACACCCCCCGGATAACTACCCCCAGACAACTACCCCCTAGGACAACCACCCTGTAGGACATCTCCTTGACAACTACCACCTAAGGTGACTACCACCAGATAACTACCCCCGGACAATAACGACTTAGGGGAAATATTCAATCGGACAACAACCAACATACTCTAATCCATGGCATGTATTTCAACTACCCCCCCCCCCCCCCAACAGGTACAACTCCCAGATACTTGATTTCGGCCAAGGGAGGACGTGCTGGGGGGGTGACCACAAATTTCCTGGACTTTTATGAAATTTCATGGAATGAAAAAGAAAAATCCACTTATTGTTCTTTCTGATGTTTCTTTTTTTGTAATGAATTGTTTGGGAGTTTAATGTCATAAATTTTGTTTTTAATTGTCATAAATTTTGTTTTTAATTGTTGCACCATAATTTCAACTTTCCATACCAAAAAGTAAGTTGCATTCTCTACGAGTCCATCCATGCGCGCGCGTATCACTTTCCCAGCTGTGCGCTTCCCTCCATAGAGCCCATTCAATCATTTACTAAATCCACTGTTGAAAAAGTTTTTTTATGGGGGATTTCAACTTTAACTTTGCTAATTGTAACAATACTTCCGCAAGAGTTTCTTGAAATATTTTATCTAATTCTTTCTTATTTACCACTTATCACTAAACCAACGAGAGTAACAGATGACTCTGCCACTATTACTGATAATATTTTCAGCAATATAACTTCTCCTAAAAGCTGGTGTTATCCTTAGTGAACTTTCTGATCACTTTCCAATTTGTGTTAAGTTGTGTACAAACAAACTTGTTAGTAAAGAAACGTTTAATAGTCCATATCGTAAAATAAATGACGACAACATTATCCATCTAATCAATGATTTGGAGAGTACAGATTGGTCGTCTGTTTTCGACTCCTCAGATGTTGATGTAGCTTATGACTCTTTTATCTTTAGATACATATATTCCCCTTATCACCAACCGGAAATGAAATTATAAAAAGATTCCAATTCACCCTTGGATTACAAAATCGCTTTTGAGATCTATCAACAGAAAGAACAATCTTTATTATATATATATCTCCAAACCAAGTGATGTCTCTCGTTCTAAATGCACCTCTTATAAAAACACCCACAAGAAGAGGGAGACCTAGGAGGAGATGTCGATTCATTAAGGATGGACACTGGTCTCCAGGAGACGCGAGACATCGCTGAACTCATGAATGACAAAGGTTGCTGGAAAGAACTTATCCATGGATCTCAGAAGTTCTACCTGACTTGATTTATTGTTCCATTACAAATACATAATTTTCTGAATATTCAGACGTTACCATAACATCGGCCATTTTAGAGCATAACCATGAACTGGGATAATTCAGATGTTAATTGCAGCCTAACTTGTAGCTGGAAGAGATATTCTTAGATATTAACTTTACGCCTTTACGTTGTTTACTCAAAGATATTTTACTTTATGAAATTAATTTGTTACCGTGGCAACGTCTCTGGCACGTTCATCCACCATCCTTTTTTATGGCAAAGAGGCAGACAATGATATTGATGGCCGAGACATCTGGGTAACAAAAAAAGAACAGAGTGAGGGGGAAAAAATATGTCCAAGGGGAGGGGGTAGATTTTAGGTATATTAACAAATGCAATGAAATTAATTTCATAAGCCACGCATACCTACATTATATTTTTATGTTGTTTGGTAAGGGATATATGTTAATTTTTAGAAAATATTTCGTTACCATGGCAACGGTCAATGACGTCATTTAGAAAAATGGCAACAAGTAAATTCATGTTCAGCACCCCCAAAATAGGGCAAATAGCTCATAAAATCAGATTCTACAGAAAATTTTAAGTATCCCTTGAAATTGTGACGAGGAGCCGTGTACTATTTAGACTATATTATTTGAATAATTGTCATGATTTCTATAAATACTGCAATGATTCATAAACATTTTTTCTTCACAGATGAAATATCATTCCCATTATTCTCAATATTTATTAGCACAGGGGCCTGTAACATAAAGAGATAAATCAATCTTACGATTGATATCAATCGTAAGTCTATGGCAAACCATGTACCTGAAGAGTTGCAATTGATCGTAAGATTGACTGTATCTCTTTATGTTACAGGCCCCATATTACATGTACCTAGCATTGTAGTTTACAAAATTAGGTTTTTATTTCAAAAAGTAGTTTTCATCAAAGTATACAGTCTTAACAGAGTATGTGTATATATAAAGAACGTGAATATGGGTGTTCAGTCTGTTTTTAAAATGGTAAGGTAAGCTTTACCTGGTATTATCAACTGAGCATCAAGAGGAACTGGAAATATGTCACATAGTAATTTCCCAAAAATATAGTCAAAATCGTGATCTTAGCAAGAAAAATTATATGTAGTTAGGTACATAATAGTACACATGCTGTAGGTGCGTATGGGGTATGCTCAATCCCAAGAGTCAAGATTTTAAAAAATAAATAAATAAATATACAAAACAAAACAAAAACAAAAACAAAACATAAAATTGCTAACCTTTGATATATTACAGTATTATAAGGCTCAGTTATGTACATAATTATGTCCTATTCCTGAATGGGGGGGGGGGGGGGGCATTGACCTATCTTCAAAATCGTGGGGGACATTTCCCCCTGTCCCCCTGGATTTGCGCCCATTTCAATGGTATCATAAAGTAAATGCAAATCATAAAAATGACAGAAGGAACATTATGAATGCACAAAATGCAGGAAAGGATAATTATGGAAAGATATTCATGAAGAGAAATCCAGAAACGAACTATTTTAACGTCTTTCATTTATCATGTAGAGTATCTCTTTCTTCTTCGTTATGTCTTCTCACTTTATATATCATGTATATATTTAGCAAACATTTCATTAAATGATATCCCTAAAATATTCAAATAGTTCATCTCCAATCAAGCTTGAAAAATTATCTGAAATGGCTAGGCGTATATATTTTGTAATACAATATTGTTGAATTATTAAGGTTATGAAGGTAGGAATGCAAATACACACACACCCACACACACACCCATGTCTTGTGGGTGTGTGCGTGTATGTGCAGATGTGGAACAAATTTCATCGGAATAGTTACGATGTCAAGAAAATATTAATTTTAATTTATTCTGTTTTCTGTACTATTTCTTTTGAATATTTTTTCAAAGGTAGTTCCAACAATTAGCAAACGAATGGTACATGTAGCTGTTTTACATTATTGCCATATACGTCACAAAAAAGTATTCAGAGAGAGAGAGAGGTAGAAAAAAAAAACTTTATCAATTTGTTTAGAAAATGACAAGGGAAAACACCTTAATTTATTAGCCGATCAAGAAAGAAAGAATATTAAAGTAAAAACCTTTATACATTATCATGCATGATCAAGAATAAATGTGTGACATATTGAAAAGGATCTGAAGCTGAAAAAACGTGAAAAGAAATACAGCCGCCCTCAAAATTATTCATACCCCTTTGAAAATTGGAGAATTTTGCATTTTTCGCAAAAATGAAAAGGGAACTGGATTAACATCCACATCACTTGAATACATTTAGTTATTTACAAAAGAATGCTGTTTCTCGTTTCAACCATTTGCATAACAATAGAAAAAGTGAGTTAACCAAATTTGGTGATGTTCAAAATTATTCATACCCTTGGTGATTCATTGACTTTGCTGATCACTATGAATCAAAACCTTTGTGATTAAAGCTTGTAACACTTTAGTACACTGTCACAATGCTTCTGGATGTCTCAACTGAGATAACAGGCCAATACCTGGTATCAAATGGCTTAATTTACTTGAGGGTGTTGTCCAGAGATGCCTTAATTCACCTGGTATTCAGGGCATTCCTTGGATTGAAAGGAGATTTAATGTATACAAGGGGTGTAGTTATTGACTTACTGGTTACGGGACTATGATACTGCTATTTTCATTCAGTTTTCTGCTTATTTTGATGAAAATTTTATTCTGAAGACGAAGAAAAACACTCTTCCTGGAGAGACTTTCCCTGCAAGCCTTCCTTGTTGCACTGTCTGAGAGGGAGTTTGCCCTCATAACTTTGCTCCATTCTCATTAAGAATGTTTGGGAAGGCCATGGTAGATGTCTAAATGTTAGTTGGTGTCATTTTAATTAGTTTGTTCAGTTACACAAACAGACACACTTGGATCTGGACACCTGCAAGGTCCTTCACAAGTGGGTACTCTGGTGAAGCTTAAAGGAGAATTATCCCCACGAGACTTTTATCATTGACCTAAAACAGAATTCTAAACAGTTTCTGATAAAGTAAAAACATCGTATATTCGAGAATCGAGAGGATGGGAATTGTCGATTGAATCCTCCGATTTTTATTGTTCTCGAGAGTAAAGCAGCGTCGCCATGTTCCCGGTGCGATCGAGCTGTGTGACGTAGGGCATGGAGTTGGCCGTAGCGCATTGTAATTGGCTCGCAATAGTTCACCAACATTATTTTTAAAAGAGTTTATTATTATTAATAATAACATAAATTACGCAAGAGTTTCATAATTAAATTAAATAAATCAATTTATATTATCTACGTAACTATCACATTTGAAAAACATTTATTAGAGTAAAATAATCATCGTAAGTAAAACGTGTTCCAGGACACACTAGCTTGATTATACGATTCGCCCGGGCATAAGCTTAGCCCGCAGATCTACGTGATAATCGGCCTCCGTGAAATGATCACTGCAGATCACATCATTTTTCCGATCAAGTTTGATGTCTTTTCCTTGGAATTTTTCCACGTTCAATATGGTCACCCAACGCTTGAACAATTGCTGACATTTCTGCGGGTCTGGGAACTGATGGAATGATTTCCCTATCGTTTTCTTGCAACAGTTACAACAGCCGAACGCTTGACAATACACCATGTTTACCGTGTGTATATGCAGCGCGCGCTTCATGCAACCTAGCTACTAGCTAGTGAGTTCTCCATCCCCTACGTCATCACGCGCAAGGTTTTATGGGAAATTTAGAGAAAATGGACGCCGCCAGTAGGAGACTGTCGGCTAGCGACAGACGGGTTGCCATTCTCTGATTGGTCAGTTAAGACAGTGCGCGATGTACGTGTGCGCTGTGTGTGTGTACGTGAGCCGTGGTGTGTGCTATGATATGGCATGTTGCCATTTTCACTATATACAGGTAGATAGGGTCTATTAATTGACTGGCATCTAAATCATTAGAGATAGAAAAATCGAAAGTTGGCGAGATGGAGAGAGAGGTTGAGAGATCAAGAGAGAGAGAGGGGGAGATTGAGAAATTAAGAGATCAAGAGAGAGAGAGAGAGAGATTGATTGAGAGAGAGGGAGAGAGATTGAGAGATCAAGAGAGATCGAGAGAGCAAGGGAGAGAATATTTTTCTAGAGACAGAAATAAAAGAGTAATTTAGATTTGAGATTTTGATGGGAGAACCAATAAACAGAGAAAACATAAGAGATAACATATAATTAGAAAGAGGCCTTTTCTATACAAACAGCAACAAACTGGCAGAGTCAAAGAGTTTGAGGAAACTTCACAGCAACAACATTATACAACATAGCCGAATGCGTGTTATGGTCAGAACATAACTCACGGCTCACGTACACACACAGCGCACACGTACGTATATCGCACTGTCTTAACTGACCAATCAGAGAATGGCAACCCGTCTGTCGCTAGCCGACAGTAGTAGGAGTAGACATCGTAAAAAGTGGTCTCTATTTTCTGCTCTTACAACGGCATCAGTTGGTCTAAAACGGTGATTTTTATATCAAATTAAATGTTATTTTATTCACTATGACCCTATTTACATTTAAAAGCCTGGGGATAATTCTCCTTTAAATACTGTCTTTATATTCTTGTGAGCCGTCTAAGTGGTAGCATGTTGTGCTCTGCAGCTGGTACCATTGAGGGAATATGGTATAAATTTAGTTCCCAGTAATATCAAGGCTTGTACCCACCTAGCCTTTTGACAAGGCCTCGTGACTTGGCTATTTTCCTCGTCATGCTGTGCCTGAGATGAGACTAGCCGGCGACGAAAAGAATCAACACGGCCCGGGTGAACGCGCGATCGAGCGACTTTAGTCGCGAGGCCTTTTGGAACCTGGGTTTCCATCGTCCGATATGAATTATTCACGAGTTGACATTCGTATGCTAACACGCCTACACCGAGGATTATCGACCAATCACAACGGTATCTGCGGGGCTTGCTTTCCATGTGATTCGTTCATGATTGATGTAGCTTGCATGGGCCGCGGCGCCGGGTGTCGAGCGAGCTAGCTCGAGATGAAGGCGAATTTGCATACCAAATTTATGCTGACGTCATGCGAAGATACGTTCGCTGATTGGCTCCTACCTATAAGGTAGCAGATCCTCGCTAGGAAGAAAGGATAGCATAAGAAATACAAGCCAGGTTCCAAAAGGCCCTCGGTACTCACGTCGCTCGATCACGCATTCACCGGGCTGGGCGGCTATTCTTGTTAAGCAGCCACTACCTAGCTTACTTGCCGAGAAAAATAGCCAAGTCACGAGGGCCTTGTCAAAAGGCTAGTACCCACCATACCAAGGATAGTATAAAAATATGAAAATTGGCACAGTAAAAGTCAATTTGGGATGTGTAAGGTACTCAAAGGATATACTGTAATCAATGATGACCTGGCATTAGGATCACGAAGTGACTTAAACATCACCACCAGAGAATGGAACCAAAGAATGAGGACGAACCCCTCTCAGACAGTGCAACAGGGAAGGGCTCTAGGGAAGGTTTCCCCATGAAGAGTATTACATCGTAAGCAAAAAAATGTTCATTAACGTAAATGAAAAATTGAATAAAAATATTAATATCATAGTCCCGTAACCACTAAGTATACCCTTTGTATATAAATCTCGTTTAAATCCAAGGAATGCTCAAGGAAACTATGCCATTGGATACCATGCAGGTATTGCCTTCCAATAATCTCTGTTGAGACCTCCATAAGCATTGTGACAGTATACTAAAGCGTTACAAGCTTTAATCACAAAGGTTTTGATTCATAATGATCACCAAGGGTATATGAATAATTTTGAACATCACCAAATTTGGTTAACTCACTTTTCTATTGTTATGCAAATGAGTCGGAAACCAAAAACGGCATTCATTTGTAGATGATAACTAACTCTATTCAAGTGATGTGTAAGTAAAATCTATTTTCCCTTTCATTTTTGCGGAAAATGCAAAATTCTCCAATTTTACAAGGGGTATGATTAATTTTGAGGACGACAGTATATACAATGAACAGAACCTCCCCTACCTCATGCGAAAGTTATATTTCCCATTATCAATTTATGTACCTCATTATTTTACAAACTGACAACTTCGCATGGAATCTGGAGAGTGCGTATGAACTAGGTCCATACTCAATTGAAATAAAGTAATTGATTTTCTTTGACAGCTATTTTTTTACGAAATGCATTTAGCGTCCTTGACATTATGGCGACGCATATCCATTCATCACCGGATTCCAAAACTAGTGCGTCATCTGAAGGATTTATTTGAGATAGCTCACGTTGTGATATGCCTTTATTCAGATTGTCTTTGTTTGTCTGTTTTTTTGAATAATTCTATTAAAAAACGAATGCATATACCTTACGCAATGACTGTACTTCCGGTGCGCTTTCGCAGCTTCTTTCGTGTCAAGCGATACCATTCATTTCTTGTGACTTATACTCAAACCTGAAAGATGTTATTCTTGTTTCACCTGGAGATCGAACAGAAAACTAGCGTGCGGAGAACAAAAGATCATCAATAAAGATAATGAATAAAAGTGACTGTAGATTGCATAAATATATCCACTTAGACGGTCGTCAAGGTGCTTCTGTTTGAAGGGGGTCTGAGGAATTACAAACAAAATTCTCTTGAAGGAATATTGTTATTGAGAAGACAAGCAAATTTTTTTTTTTCGAAGAGATAAAAGGGAAAATGACGAGCTAGCGAAGCAAGGAGAAACAAACATCAAAAAACGTAAAAAGAAAAAAAAAACAGACTTGTATAAGAATTCCAGGCATTATGTAGTCTTGTTGTGCTTGAAGGTTTTGCATTTTGGGGGATTTGAACAACAACAACAAAAAATGACGCTTTTGACTGAATGACGGAAAATTCCTTTCCTTTTTAATAATACAACACATAGTTTGAGCAAAAGCTGTTCAGTAGGGAACTAAAACTGAATTTACTTTAAGTCCTCTTTTGTACTGTCTTCATTAGTTTCTTTCTTGTTGAAATAACAAAAATATATAACATATAAAAATATACAGCCATGGAAAAAATTATTAGACCAAGAATGGTTACTGAAAGTGTTATATTAGTGGTAAGAAGGTACAATTGCTGGAATTTGTTAATCATTAGTTTGAATGCATATCATATTACCTTTATTACAGAAGCTTGGTCTAATATTTTTTCCAGGGCTGTATTATTATATATATATATATTATTGTAATGTTGTTGAGAATCATATTTCCCCAAAAATATGTTTGAAATATAATGACACTTGATTCTTTCGCAAAATATTGACAATGCCATGCATCGTTGCAGAAGGAACATTTCTTTTGCGATATTTATATGAATAATAATAATAATAATAGTATACGGTACATGTAATAATAATAATGATGATTTCAGTTCAATTCAATTTAATCCAAGTTTAATTAGCAAAGTCATAAACACATTACAAATACAATAATACATTAAAAATATTGCAGGGATGGAATATTGCAGAAAGACAAAGTGTTACACATAACTACAAAAATGATTATAATGATAATAATAATAAGTCTTTGTAGCGTACAAAATGTCATGTCTATATACGCGTTTTAAGGAAAAACAGAAGATGCAACAGATCTGAATTAACGATATGGTTTACAAGAAGCATTATTCAAAATTGAAAGAGAATGGTTTTGAAAATGCACATAAATTGATCTATAATGTAGGTGCTTCTTTTAAATAGTCTTGTAGTTCATTTCAGACTTCCGTCACTGCGTTTTTAAGGAAAAGGAAAAGAAAAATATTTTAACTCGTTATCATTTAAAAGAAAAATCTCAAATATTTACATTAATCTTGCATCATTTCCTTTTCGTTTTAACTCTTATTGCTTCTTCAACAATTT
Organism: Heliocidaris erythrogramma; assembly: GCA_025617745.1. NCBI lineage: Eukaryota > Metazoa > Echinodermata > Echinoidea > Camarodonta > Echinometridae > Heliocidaris > Heliocidaris erythrogramma. Next base: position 20,505,329 of record CM046857.1, on the reverse strand, counting down.
AATATTTACTGAGTACTGCCAATGCGTCTTTTTTTAATATGATAATAATATATTGCTGAATCACAAAAAGCGCCACGCATTTTAATAATTTATCCAACTCTTAAAAAATCATAATTTTCACCGTGTGAAACCCATTCCTGAATCGAACAGCTTCGTTTTTATTAAATACCACTCTCAGAAGACATAGAAATCATGATTACATTCTCATATTTGTGTAAAAGTAATGCCACCCACCCGACCTTTTGTCCAAAGCCTTGTAATACATTAAGGAAATCTATACATGCGCGTTTGTAGAAATCGTTGGTAAATAAAATCTTTCTCGATCTTGGTTTGAAACCTTTTGACATCTGTCATAAACGTAACTGTGTAAACAAGAAGCTTTTAATATTTTTGCGAGGAATATATATTTTTCATCTCACTAAAATCAGTAAATAGTTACCACTAAAGTCACTTCGGAAATAAAATCTCCGTTTATTGCATTAATCCATCATTGTTCATTACTTTTTCCCCTTCTAAAACGCTTTAAAATAACATTATATCTAAATTACATTCCTAGACAGATGAAATGCATGGAAGCCGATCGCTGAAAGCTCTTTTAAGAAATAAAAGGTTTCCATGGTGATAAAATAATGATTGACGTTTTACAAGGGTATACATTTTATGAAGACCGCTGCCTGATGAATGGAATAACGATTCATTATCGCTTGAACTGGGGAGGGGGGGGGTAGTACGGTGGGTGGGGGCGGGGTTCCTCAAAATATAATAGATCTTGTACTTTATTCCTACCGGGGTAGGAACATGTGTTTTTAAAATTGAGTTCCCTCTGACACCTTTCAATGTATTAAACTCGAGATATATTTGATGAAATCTGTTCATGCTAATAGCAAACTATGCAAATTTTTGTTGGATTGGTTGTTTGTTTATGTTGATTACGGTTTTCATAATTATGATTCTGGTTTTTATTGCAGTCGGTATTAGATGAATGGAATAACGATTCATTATCGCTTGAACTGGGGGGGGGGGGGGTGGGTGGGGGCGGGGTTCCTCAAAATATAATAGATCTTATACTTTATTCCTACCGGGGTAGGAACATATGTTTTAAAATTAAGTTCCCTCTGACACCTTTCAATATAACTCGAGATATATTTGATGAAATCTGTTCATGCTAATAAAGCAAACTATGCAGATTTTTTTTGATTGGTTGTTTGTTTATGTTGATTATGTTTTCATAAATATGATTCTGGTTTTTATTGCAGTAGGTAATAGAAATACGGTTTGTGAATGCACAAGTGCATGAATTCAAATTCAAATTCACAAAGCTGCATTGAATAAATCTTGATTTATAATGCAGCTTCATGAATCTGGATGAAAAAGTGGGCATCTTTTCATGAATTAGAGATTAAAAGAATTGAGAAGAATTAAAGATGAAAAGAACTGCATGAGAAGAGTAATCACACTAAAACTGTGTATTGCATTATCTATCACAAAGTGCAACTTTTTTCTTGTACCACGACTATACAATACAAACCATAATTATGAAAACAATCAATTGTTGACAAATAACCGATCAAAATGTAGGTCCGAAAATTCTGCATACTTTGCAATTGTGTAACGTGTCCGAGACGGTCCGAGACGTATTGCACTCGCGCGACCACAAACACGTCTACATACGCAAAAACGACTTGCCTTTGCAGTGCGCACGTACGCGCATGCGATTATCAAGTACATTGACGGACCGCACAACAAAATGTAAGCCTTCACTCTGATCTTGTTTCATAATTCATAAAATGTCAAATGAGAAAGATAGCTATTTTTAGCTGTCATATAAAACAAATAATAATTTTTTTTTTCATTCGTGCAATGGACAGAATATTTCATTCGGTGAAAGATGAAATTCGATCCATTCAACTCGGCTCCGCCTCGTTGAATGGATCATTTCATCTTTCACCTCATGAAATATTCTATCCATTGCACTCATAAACATTCATTATTTGTATAATATGACACCTTAAAATAGCTATCCTTCTCATTTGACATTTTATGAATTAAGAAACAAGAGTGAAGGGACTTACAATATAGCCTACTTGATAGTCGCATGCGCGCTGCAAAGGCAAGTCGTTTTTGCGTATGTAGTAGACGCGTTGGTGGTCGCGAGTGCAATGGACAATTTCGTATGGATCCAAAATTGCACGGTGAATGGATCAAATTTGCACGATTGATGACGTCATTGTTCAATGGGACAAATGATCAACATCAAACAACCAATCAAATGGCAAGGATCTAATTAGGTGTCATATAAACATCGATAGTGACGTTAGCGTGCAAATTGCACGCCTGGAGAATGATACTGTTCAACATTACTTTTATTGGATGTCATGTGATTAAGATTGACCAATGGGGTTGCAAGAATCTTAGTAGGTGTTATATAATCTTAATTATCTTATTCCCTATGAGAAAGAAGATAGTTGAAGGCCTGTCGGTTTTTTTTTAATATGACAATTTAGTTGAAGTGTACATTTTTACCGGAACGATTAAATTATTGTTATTATTGGTTTTATCCTTAACTGCTCTTGTGGTTCTAAAGCAATTCCTTGATCAAAGTTCCTATCATTAAGATATAAGATATTCCTCCTTCAAGTCAACATGCCAACCATAGCATGTTGACGAATGAATGACTCTTTACAGTAAAATTCTCATGCTAAAGAGTAGCGCTGCAAGGCTGGCGAGCATCACAGGATAAAACGGGGTAATCTCGCTAGTCATAAGGACCACTATTCATAAGGACCACTTATTCATAAGGACCGCTATCCATAACGCGTGACTAAATGATAGCTTTTTTGTATGAATAGTGGTCCTTCTAAATATAGCGAGCAAACCATAGACAAATTACCTCACTATTCATAAGGACCTCCATTCATAAGGACCACTATTCATAACTATTCACGAGGACCGCTATTCATAACGCGTGTTAAATGAATAGCGGTTTTCCATATGAATAGCGGTCCTTATGAATAGCGAGCGGACCCATAAAGATGATCTTGTCGAATTCACGTATTTTTCTCTTTTCGTATCAATAATTTTTGCCCTCAGCCTACATATTCTATATCATCGGCCAATATTAAATAAGGCAAACGATACTAAGAATTAAATTTTACAGTCAGTTCGAGAAATTTATCATTATATATAATTATATATATATATATATATTATATATGATATACGGATTTCTCAAGGCATTTCACTAGAATTTTCCCCAGAATTATTCATTATTCCTAATAGCCTTACTGTATTTTTTACTCATATTGACTGCATTTCACTGTTACACAAAACTAATTTCCGACCATATCGTTATCATACTTCATTCATATTTTCTCTGGTCTTGCCTTGTATCTTCCTATTTTTCATTTCTCTATCATGCCTATATATACAGTAGGTGGGGCTACATGGTGTAAATTCAATCTTAATTCGGTCCGGCCATGTATTGCTTTCTCTAAATTCTCTAAATTTGAAGATCAACCAATAATCTGCTGGCTTGATTTTATTTAAAAATTATTCAACTATATCAATACACTCCTATTTCAATTTGATGGAATTTTTGATCTGCGAATCGAATCTTCTTTCCAAGCGACTTTTACACATTTCGACGAATTCCTTCTCGTCACATCTAATTGAAGTATGGTCATTTCTATTATTGCATTGACTATTCAGTGAACGTTTAAGTGAGCTGAATATAGTAATGTCAAAACATTTCTCCCAATATGTTTGTATATTCTCATTTGTATTTGGATATTGAAATAATAAACATTTTATTGATATTGATTGATTGACCTTATACAACAACGATGTCCATTATTACAAAGTAACTTTTTTTTTCTCAAAAGAATTATAGACCTGGCTGTTTTCATCCATATTATTCTAACCTTTCAATAAATAATACAATTATACAATTTTGATTCAAATGCGGCGACGAATTTCTGTTTTTCAAGTTTTATATTCTTCAATATTATTAGTTTCTCTAACTTATTTAGTTTTACACGTTTAATTCATGTATGTTATTGTATGTTATGTATGTCCTGTATTGTTTTTATTTTTTATGTAGTGCATCTTGCTTATGTACCGTATATACTGTATAGTACGTCTTTTTACATGTCCACGGGCTTCCTCAAGAGATTCCGTGTTAAACTAAAATTCAATGATATACTGTAAAATGGCATGCACCTTCATCGACCTCCAATATACCTTTGGGAAAGAAAATCTGCCACCTTTCCCGAAGATCGTGAACTCTCAGTAAACATCACCCCCCCCCCCCCTTCCCCAAGGGGCAGCTGCCAATTCTGAATCCGTCTCTAGAAAGTTACGATATAAGTAAAACTCAATGAGAGTATCAAAAGAAATTGACACACCACGTGTGCTTTAATATGCAACATAAGCAAGATGGCTTTCCATATCCATATAACGTAAAAAGTCATGACTTGAAGAAAAACAGTATTGATTTTTGCTGACGCTTCATTGTAAAGCACACATCCCATATCATTTTCATTACATATCCTACTTCCAATGAAGTACGTGGAGTCTTCGTTTTATCTCAGTCATGCCGTAGCACGTCGACAAAAGAATGTTCTTTACAACATTTTCAACATAAATTCGAACAAGCAGCAGCGCTGCAAGGCTGGCAGCACCGTACAATGAAACGATCGTCGTCTGTTATCCTGTCGAATTCATATGGTTGCTATCATAGACATGGGTGTCGATCCGGGGGGATGGGGGGTATATATCCCCCCCCCCCCAAAAAAAAAAAAAAAAAAAAAAAAAAAATTGAGGTGGGGGATGGCCTATGTTATCATCCCCTAATATTTTTGGATAAAATAAATAAGAATTATTAACTTAAAACTAATAATTATTATTTTTTATATCATCACAATCTTTAATGATGAGAAGTAAGGAAATAAGAAATTCCATAATTTCAATGCGAAAATAAGCGAAGCAAATTCGTTCGCTCGCGTTGTTATTCTCAATTGAGGGGTTCCGTCCATTGACGTAGATCCGTGCATTCCTTCTTTTCATTAAAAACCTTCCTCAGATGCTCTGGAATCAAGTTTTGTAGACAGATTTTTAAAAAGTGCCTGGTGTGGGAGGGGGATACCCCCTCCCACGCTCTGTCGCTGTGCAGGGGGGCAGGGGTGCCTTCCCCGGGCGTCACTTGGAGGGGCGCAAAAAACGCAAAGGAGAGAAAGAAAAAAGGGGGAAAATAAAGAAAACTCATAATCCTTATGGATTATGCGCCCCCAAATCCGCATTGTACATTAAGTGAAAATAAGGCTTGAAATGGGAAATTTTTCCAAAGCTCGGTCGCTTTGCTCCCTCGCATAATTACTTTCCTCCAGGATCTCGTAATTTCGCGCCCCCAGTAGGCCTATATAGTTCTTAAATAGCTCAAAGGGTTCAAAATTTGAAAAAATAAAGATGTAATTGCTTTACTCGATCGCTATATAAATTATGTTTCATAATGACTCGTGCTAAATATTGCACCCCAAATATAGGATAGAATGTATAAAACAGCACTTGCAAAGGTTCTCAACTTTAGGTTGGGGGGGGGGGGGGGGTGGGGGCGGGGTTCCTCAAAATATAATAGATCTTATACTTTATTCCTACCGGGGTAGGAACATTTCAATATAACTCGAGATATATTTGATGAAATCTGTTCATGCTAATAGCAAACTATGCAGATTTTTTTTGATTGGTTGTTTGTTTATGTTGATTATGTTTTCATAATTATGATTCTGGTTTTTATTGCAGTCGGTATTAGAAATACAGTTTGTTAATGCACAAGTGCATGAATTCAAATTCAAATTCACATAGCTGCATTGAATAAATCTTGATTTATAATGCAGCTTCATGAATCTGGATGAAAAAGTGGGCATCTTTTCATGAATTAGAGATGAAAAGAACTGCATGAGAAGAGTAATCACACTAAAACTGTGTATTGCATTATCTATCACAAAGTGCAACTTTTTTCTTGTACCACGACTATACAATACAAACCATAATTATGAATTATTTCCAATTGTTGACAAATAACCGATCAAAATGTAGGTCCGAAAATTCTGCATACTTTGCAATTGTGTAACGTGTCCGAGACGGTCCGAGACGTATTTTCCTACTTCTCTCCTGAGTTTATATCCTGATTTTAGAAGCATGCAGTCGTGAATGAATTACAAAAAACAACATATTTTTACATACATGCTCTTCAAAAGCTTGATTCCACTGAGAGTGACCTCGGTGATATGAAAAATATCTAAGATGAAAAAACTTTGAGTCATGTCTACTGACCTTACTATTCATTAAATTAATTCTTAGTATGACCTCGCTTCGCCATGTAACTCTATATCTGGCTCAGGTGGCTTGAATCTTAGTAGGTGTTATATAATCTTAATTATCTTATTCCCTATGAGAAAGAAGATAGTTGAATGCCTGTGGGTTTTTTTTAATATTACAATTTAGTTGAAGTGTACATTTTTACCGGAACGATTAAATTATTGTTATTGGTTTTATCCTTAACTGCTCTTGTGGTTCTAAAGCAATTCCTTGATCAAAGTTCCTATCATTAAGTTATAAGATATTCCTCCTTCAATTCAACATGCCAACCCTTCTTTTTACCACTCATGCATAGCATGTTGACGAATGAATGACTCTTTACAGTAAAATTCTCATGCTAAAGAGTAGCGCTGCAAGGCTGGCGAGCATCAAAGGATAAAACGGGGTAATCTCGCTGGTCATAAGGACCGCTATTCATAAGGACCGCTATCCATAACGCGTTACTAAATGATAGATGTTTTGTATGAATAGCGGTCCTTCTAAATATAGCGAGCAAACCATAGACAAATTACCTCACTATTCATAAGGACCTCCATTCATAAGGAGCACTCTTCATAACTAACTATTCATGACGACTGCTATTCATAACGCGTGTTAAATGAATAGCGGTTTTCTACATGAATAGCGGTCCTAATGAATAGCGAGCGGGCCCATAAAGACGATTTTGTCGAATTCACGTATTTTTTCTCTTTTCGTATCAATAATTTTTGCCCTCAGCCTACATATTCTATATCATCGGCCAATATTAAAAAAGGAAACGATACTAAGAATTAAATTTTAAAGTTCGAAATTTATCATTTTATATATAATTGTAAAGATATGGCTGAGACAAAACATGACGGGCCGTCTTAGTCCATGAGCCAGAAACCGAAAAGGTCCCCCCCCCCCCTTAGGCACAATTTTAAATGATGTTTTTCTGTTAGCTAGGACCCTCAGCTATCAGAATCTGCTTGTTTGCCATAAAGTTGGTGGTGGGTGTGGCCACCAGGACCGTTACCATGGTAACGGATCAAGAAAAATATGAATTTTAGGAAAAGTCATATAATTCCAATTCACGAATCTAAAAATACTTGGTAAGCATCCTAATATATGTATTTTAAGATGCCCAATCGATTGCAACCATAATCAGAGCCATTTAAAGTCATGGGCGTGTCCAAAAATGGCCGTTACTATGGAAACGGTACCATAAAAAGCGGGTATTTTTGACAACTTTCTAAACTTATAAATATGAAATAGCCAAAAAGGTGTATGCACAAGCCTAAAGTATGTTTTTCTATTAGCTAGGACCCTCAGCTATCATAATCTGCCTATTTCATGTACAGTTGGTGGTGGGTGTGGCCTGTAGGACCGTTACTATGGTAACACATAAAAAATACTGGATTCTTAGAAAATACTGCATCTTTGTAATTCAATAGCTATAAAATATATGGTAAGTATCCTATTATGTGTATTTCAAGCTGCCTGATAGAATGCAATCACAATCAGAGCCATTTAAAGTCATGGGCGTGTCAAAAAAGGCCGTTGCTATGGAAACGGTCCAACAAAAAGCTGTCATTTGTGAAAAAATCTATAACTAACCATTACAAAATAGAAAGAAAAAAGTGTCTGCACAGTCTTTGATAATGTTTTTATATTAGTTATGACCCTCAGCTATCATAATTTGCTTGTTTGACATCAAGGTGGTGGTGGGCGTGGCCGCTAGGGCCGTTACCATGGTAACACATAGCGAAATACTGGAATTCAGAAAATACCGTATATTGGTCATTTAGCAGCATAAAATATATGGTAAGGCCTCTAATATATGTATTTCAAGCATCCCCACTGATTCCAACCACAATCTGAGTCATTTGAAGTCATGGGCGTGTAAAAAAGGGCCGTTGCTATGGAAACGCTCCCACAAAATGCTGATATTTGTGGAAAATATCTATGATTTATCAATACAAAATAGAAAACAACTGTCTGCACAATCTTAAATAATGTTTTTCTGTTAGCTAGGACCTTCGGCCCTCATATTCTCCCTATTTTACATAAAGTTGGTAGTGGGCGTGACCACTAGGGTTGTTACCATGGTAACACACCAAGGAATTGAATTTTAGAAAATACTATATATCTGTAATTCAACATCACAAAAACAAATTGTACCCATATAACTATATGTATTTTGGGGTGCCCGTTTGATTGCAAGTAGAATCAGAGTCATTGGAAGTCACCGTCATGTCAAAACATGGCTGTTGCTATGGAAACAGTATGATAAAAATTGAAAATTTCAACACAAGACAAAGAACAAGTGTATGTACAGCCCAAAACGATGTTTATCTGTCAGCTATCATTATCAAAAGCTTCCTAGTAGCCACAAAGTTGGTTGTGGGTGAGACTGTCAAGGTAGATACCATGGTAAGGCACCAAAATACAAGAGTTTTAGAATAATAGATAATAATAAATTAATCTTACTTACCCAGGATAACCACGTCAGTAATATTACTGCCCTGCAACTATCATTGCCTTGTACACATTTCATACATCTGGGTCAACCAAAACAAATGTGGGCAAAACATCTTGCCCAGGGATGTAAGCACCGATCAAGGATCGAATCCAAGAGCTCTCGTATGAGAGTGAAAGGCTTTCACCAATATACCACAGTGCTTCCACCATGTATTTGTAATGTAACGAAGTACAATGTAGGCATCTAATTATACACAATTGAAGCTGCGCCTTTAATTGCAATCAAATTAGTTTAGGTCAGTCATATAAAACTATGCCGTTGCTAAAGGAAAAGAATGATAAGAAAGCTAATATTGATTTTTAAGAAAGGGATATTTATGTATCTAAATAATGAATTATAAACAAGTGCAACTGTCCTATTGGTTCAAATCCAGATCAAGACCTCATCAATCAAGATCATGCCTGGTAGGACACTTGCTATGACAAACGAAGATGCAAATGTTCAAATAGATATGCAAGGCTTCTGAAAATTCATTGCATAAAAAAATTCATATTGAAAAGGTATCACTGTTCTTAGAGATACTCTCATCTACTGTGTTGTCGCATTACAGTATTAACTTTGACCACTTGGTAGGTGTTGTACTGTGGCAGTGAGCACCAATTCTTCAAAATATTGGCATTTCAGAAAGTGGCATTGTTTTAGTTTAACATTATTTTAAAACAATATAACAGTATAGACATGCTAGATATCTCCATTGCAAGTAGCCTGAATGATTGCATTGAAAATGTTAATCATTTATTCCCAATGATCATATCCAAATATGGTCGCTGCTAAGGCAGATTATGATCGAGAAATCTATATTTAGAAAATAGTGGCATATTTCTGTGATTTCACAACACGAAAGATAATGTAAGTTATGATATATTTTTATATAAAGTTAATTTCTGACTGTACTGCTAACTGCAATTAATGTGTCGGTTTTGAATTCACGGTCATCTGTGAAATGATAACTGAGGTACGTAAGTGTCCACACCCAGTTGACATGAGTGAGAGCTACTTGTATTCCACTTTGCCCCATCAAGGAGTTCTATAAATGGATGTCATTAGGAATCAGAAGTTAGAGAGAATCCTTGGGATAGTGGTACGGAACATTTTCAGCAGAATTCCTCTTGCAGCAACACCCATTACTTTGAATGAGGTTGAGGATTACCCATCAATCAGAGTTATCATGAAGAACAGATACAATAAGGCATTGACAGACTTCAGAATTACATACCAAACTATACTAAGTAAATTTGAATTCCCTCTAGGGTGAAGTGAGGATTCACTCATCTTCATCCTAACAATAGAGACATTACTCAAGTATTGCAAAAATGTATTCTCTTCTAACATAGTGGTGGAGGTATAGATGACACCTATATCTCCATCCTGACTTCTGACTTTATTCTGCCAAACCAAACCGGGGGAGGGTTGGATAATCTCCTCACCATGACCTTCTTAGCATGTGATTCAAGCCAGATAAGAGTGCCTCACCATATCAGACTTGTAAGAAAGTCAACCAAGTTTTAATAAGAGAATACTCAGTTCAAGTAAGGCTGCAGAACGCCTTAAAGCTGTAAAAGATAGATAGACAAACCCGCTGGTGTTCACTAATTTCACAATATTATGGACTTAGCCACTAAACTCTGCCAAAAATATACCCCATCCTTTATCCAACCATGCTTAAGGCAAGATAGTATTAGAGGAACAATCTCACAAACTATTGGTCATATCTCCTCTAAAGCCAAAAGAACTGCAGCTTACCTGTAAAGGGCAACCAATATGTAAACTTATAGGTCTTATGGTCCCCAACACATCAAGTCCATGGCTAATATACATGTACCCAAATCATGCAAGTCATGAGAATGATGAGCTGCAATTGCACCACAGGCCTTCTCAGTGACACTTTTGAATACCTTCTCTCATATATAAAAAACTCCAGGCAGGTATCAACACTTTAATCCTGGACTTGATCTATGATGAGGCACCCAAAAATTCAATTCTTTGGCCCTGTTCCTGTCGAAGTCCAAATCCTAGACCACCTTGGCCATGCTGTTAATCCTAAATGAACATGCAGATTTCTTATGGGTAGGATTATGGGAAAATATGCTAAATTCTATTCCAATCCTCTCAGATTTATTTCAAGTAGACAGGTTTAGCTACAGACCGACAAGTTTATCATCTTATGAATATATTAGGTTCTGTGACTGAGGTGAATCCATCTATTAAGCCTCCATTGCCTCCATCCCAACGCCAAGGCATAGAGGTGGAAGCATAACTACTCAAGTACAGCTAACCAGTTAGGATCAGCTGTTGTTACTGCAACGGTCCCCCACATGGAAACCCACATCTTGCCCGGAGCTATCCGAAAACGCAAACAATTAAAAAATGTCTTTGCAACATCATTGCTGCTGCGTAATAACAAAAATCTGTCACCTTTTTTTTTTAAATTGCTCAGTTTTCATAATAATACTAGCATGGCAACAACCCTGTTTTGACATTACTATGGCCTTAAGTGATTTGGATTATGACTGTAATAACTCTGGCAGTTTATGATATATCAAGACCAATATTTTGTGTTTTCTATTGTTATTATATATGTAATTTTCAAAAAATTTCTAATATTTTGATGGTGCGTTGCCATAGTAATGGGGCTGGTGCTCACACCCACCATCGGCGTCAGTTTGAGACCAAATGGATAATAAGAATTATAATTGTGTACCTGACTGTGACCTTGAAAGCACAAAAAAAAAATTGCACACAAAAGAGCTGCTTGAAATAGATGTAATGCCTACTAAATATTTTCACGTTGTTGAATTACACATATATGTTATTTCCTATCTTATTACCATGGTAACAGCCCTAGTGGTCGCCCAGTATCCACCTTTGTGGCAGTCAGGGAGGATATGATATCCAGGGTCCCAGCTAACGTACAGGGGGAAAAACATCATTTCAGGTTGTGGAGACCCTTACTTTATAAAGTGCATTGGATAGTTACATATTTTTTCACTACTATTTATAAATTCACCATAACATTTCTATACCAACAACCATGTTTTGACATGACGGTGACTTTCAATGACTCAGATTTAGCTGACAGATAAACACCATTTTAGGCTGTACATACACTTGTTCTTTGTTTTGTGTTGATTAGTTACAGAAATATTCAATTTTTATCATACTGTTTCTATAGCAACAGCCATGTTTTGACATGACGGTGCCTTCCAATGTCTCTGATTCTACTTGCAATCAAACAGGCACCCCAAAATACATATAGTTAGATGGTTACAATTTGTTTTTGTGATGTTGAATTACAGATATATAGTATTTTCTAAAATTCAATTCATTGGTGTGTTACCATGGTAACAACCCTAGTGGTCACGCCCACTACCAAATTTATGTAAAATAGGAAGAATATGAGAGCTGAAGGTCCTAGCTAACAGAAAAACATTGTGCAGACAGTTGTTTCCTTTTTTGTATTGATAAATCATAGATGTTTTCCACAAATAGCAGCATTTTGTGGGACCGTTTCCATAGCAACGGCCCTTTTATACACGCCCATGACTTCAAATGACTCAGATTGTGGTTGGAATCAGTGGGACAGATTAAAATACATATATTAGAGTCCTTACCATGTATATTTCATGCTGCTAAATGACAAATATACGGTATTTTCTAAATTCCAGTATTTCGTTATGTTACCATGGTAACGGCCCTAGCGGCCACGCCCACCATGAACTTTATGGAAAACAGGCAGATTATGAGAGCTGAGGGTCCTAGCTAACAGAAAAACATGATTTAAGATTGTGCAGACAGTTGTTTTCTATTTTGTATTGATAAATCATAGATATTTTACACAAATATAAGCATTTTGGGGGACCGTTTCCATAGCAACGGCCCTTTTTTACACGCCCATGACTTCAAATGGCTCAGATTGTAGTTGGAGTCAGTGGGGCAGGTTGAAATACATATATTAGAGGCCTTACCATATATTTTATGCTGTTAAATCACTTAAATGACAAATATACAGTATTTTCTAAATTCCAGTATTTCGTTATGTGTTGCCATGGTAACGGCCCTAGCGGCCACGCCCACCATGAACTCTATGGAAAACAGGCAGATTATGAGAGCTGAGGGTCCTAGCTAACAGAAAAATATAATCTAAGATTGTGTAGACACCTCTCTGTCTATTTTATACTGATAAGTTTAGATATTTTTCCAAAATATAAATTTTTTATGTTACCGTTTCCATAGTAACGGCCATTTTTTGACGTGACCGTGACTTCAAATGACCTAGATTTTGGTTTCAATCAATCAGGAAACTCAAAATACATATATTTAGATGCTTACCAGTCATTTTTCAAATTTCTGAATTAGAAATATTAGGTATTTTAGTAAATTCCTATATTTCCTTGATGCGTTGCCATGGTAACGGCCCTGGTGGCCACACCCACCACTAACTCTTTGGCAAACAGGCAGATTCTGATAGCCTAGGGTCCTAGCTACCAGGAAAACATCACAAACAAATGTGCCTAAGGGGGGAGGGGGTCTACGTTGGCCCATAGACTATAATGATTTGAATTATATCAAACTTAGATTATAGATTATCACTATATCGATTTATATACAGATTATTCGTATTGGATAGTAGCTATTCCAGAAGTATTGCTCATTACTTTTCTGTTATGCATGTAGTAGTAAATGTATTTGACTAACGGGTACATTAAGTCGACACCTAACAATGCAGTTTATTCCGTCATAATAGCGACCCCTACATTAGGTAGACAGTTGGTACATTAGGTCGACAGTTGAACCAAGAAAAAGAACAAAAACTGTCCTCCTAATGTATCCATTAGTCGTTTATATATTATCATTTTGTTCCATTTTCGTTTCGTTCTTCGTTGTATAGCTCCTGAAGAAGGCGTAAGCCGAAAGCTTGACACCAATAAATCCGTGGTATTCAGCTACGTCCTGAGTTTTGGCTCATTTCATTGATTTATATATATTTATATATATATATATATATATATATATATGTATATATATATACACTAAAGGAAAAAAGAAACTTATAAAAGTTCAAGAGATCACCAAATTAAATTCTCTGCATGGAAATGTACCAAATTTGGATATAATGTTGATTCAATGCATGGCTTTAAATGACAGTCAATAACAAAAGGTTTTCTTCAATGCCACAAAAGAAATGTGCACTGAAGCAAAGGACTCTCTAATCCGCAAGTCACAAAGACAAACTGCAGCCTTGTACACCATATGCATGTCAATGAATGAAACAAAAGAATTTCAAAAGGGATTTGCAAGTTCATATCCAAACAGATTAATAGCCAGTATGTCCACCTCTAGCTTGCTGGCAAGCTGTACACCGTCTTCGCATGCTTCCGATCAGATTCGCGATGGTAGCCTGGGGAACATTGTTCCATTCCTCTTGCAGTGCTGCAATGAGCGTCTCCCTATTGATGGGTTGATTGTCACGCCTTGACACACGTCGACCAAGCTCTTCCCAGAGATATTCAATTGGGGAAAGGTCTGGTGAACGGGCGAACCATGGCAGAACATCAATATCCTCTTGCTCGAGGGGTGCAAATCCCTTTTGAAATTCTTTTGTTTCATTCATTGACATGCATATGGTGTACAAGGCTGCAGTTTGTCTTTGTGACTTGGGGATTAGAGAGTCCTTTGCTTCAGTGCACATTTCTTTTGTGGCATTGAAGAAAACTTTTTGTTATTGACTGTCATTTAAAGCCATGCATTGAATCAACATTATATCCAAATTTGGTACATTTCCATGCAGAGAATTTAATTTGGTGATCTCTTGAACTTTTATAAGTTTCTTTTTTCCTTTAGTGTATATACGGATTCCAAAATCTCAAGGCATTTCACGTGACTAGATTTTTTTCCAGAATTATTCATTATTCCTAATAGCCTTACTGTATATTTTTACTCATATTGACTGCATTTCACTGTTACACAAAACTAATTTCCGACCATATCGTTATCATACTTCATTCATATTTTCTCTGGTCTTGCCTTGTATCTTCCTATTTTTCATTTCTCTATCATGTCTATATATACAGTAGGTGGGGCTACATGGTGTACATTCAATCTTAATTCGGTCCGGCCATGTATTGCTTTCTCTAAATTCTACAAATTCTGAAGATCAACCAATAATCTGCTGGCTTGATTTTATTTAAAAATTATTCAACTATATTAATACACTCCTATTTCAATTTGATGGAATTTTTGATCTGCGAATCGAATCTTCTTTCCAAGCGACTTTTACACATTTCAACGAATTCCTTCTCTTCACATCTAATTGTAGTAAGGTCATTTCCATTATTGCATTGATTATTCAGTGAACGTTTAAATGAGCTGAATATAGTAATGTCAAAACATTTCTCCCAATATGTTTGTATATTCTCATTTGTATTTGGATATTGAAATAATAAACATTTTATTGATATTGATTGATTGACCTTACAACAACGATGTCCATTATTACAAAGTAACTTTTTTTTCAAAAGAATTATAGACCTGGCTGTTTTCATCCATATTATTCTAACCTTTCAATAAAACACATTTTGTACAAGCTAGTGCCATGCATGTAATACAATTATACAATTTTGATTCAAATGCGGCGACGAATTTCTGTTTTCAATTTTTATATTCTTAAATATTATTAGTTTCTCTAACTTATTTAGTTTTACCCGTTTATTTATTTTTTTTCATGTATGTTATTGTATGTAATGTATGTCCTGTATTGTTTTTGTTATTTTTTATGTAGTGCATCTTTCTTATGTACCGTATATACTGTATAGTACGTCTTTTTACATGTGCACGGGCTTCCTCAAGAGATTCCGTGATAAAATAAAATTCAATGATATACTGTAAAATGGCATGCACCTTCATCGACCTCCACTATACCTTTGGGAAAAAAATCTGCCACCCTTACCGAAGATCGTGAACTCTCAGTTTTCACACATCACCCCCTCCCCTCCCCCAAGTGCAGCTACCAATTCTGAATCCGTCCCTCGAAAGCTACGATATAAGTAAAACTCAGTGAGAGTATCAAAGGAAATTGACACACCATGTGTGCTTTAATATGCAACCCCAGCATGATGGACTTCTATAACGTAAAAAGTCATGACTTAAAGAAAAACAGTATTGATTTTTGCTGACGCTTAATTGTAAAGCACATATTCCACATCATTTTCATTACATATCCTACTTCCAATGAAGTACGTGGAGTCTTCGTTTTATCTCAGTCACGCCGTAGCACGTCGACAAAAGTATGTTCTATACATTTTCAACATGAATTTTAACAAGCAGAAGCGCTGCAATGCTGCATGGCAAAGCACCGTACAATGAAACGATCGTCGTCTGTTATCTTGTCGAATTCATATGGTTTTCTTTCCTCTCGTTTGGTATAAATTTTGACCTATTAAACCTAACACTTTTGATATCATAGATCAATATTAACAATAATAATAGATAATAATAATAACGTTTTATTTACCCAGGGTAGCCACTTCAGTTTTTATCAAACTGCTCTTCCAGCGGTCCCTGCTTAACATCATATGTTATTATTACCCTTCTCCGTTCTATTATGCCGAGCGCCTGGCCAGGAGGCAGAAGGTCCCATTTTGAAGTCTTTGGTATGACTCGGCCGGGGTTCGAACCCACGACCTCCCGTTCATGAGGCGGGCGCTCTAACCAACTGAGCCAACATGCCCTGTATTGAGCCAACATTTTAAAGACATTTTTATTTCAAACTTTTCAATATAGGTGTGCAAAGTAGCGAAATAATGTACATGTGTTTTAACAAAAATACGACACAATACACATTCATGTGCTACATACATAGTTGGAGGACACACCTCTAAAAGCAAAAGCTTGAGGCGAGGGTGCCCTTAGAAACATAATACATAATATTATATAATACATATGTAAACAGAAAAATGACTGTCGTTTCTCAAACTCGGGGAAATATATAGTGCACTACATTTCAAAGTCAATTCTATTTTTACCAACGACATGTATCAAATAGCTGTCCTTCCAAACAAAAGTTTTAAAGACACACCTATTTTTAGCAAATAAAAAGACAACCTGCCTCACGATCATAATTTGATATCGTAGCCGTTAATATAAGTAATAGACACAGTTAATTTTTTTTTAGAGCGCAAGTATTGTTTCTCCTTTTGGCGTTGACCTTCTGATAAACTAGATGACGTATTACAAGCACGCTTCAATATCTTCATTAGATTACGCATTGCTACACAACAAGGCTCAATTATAATGGAGCATGAAGCTTCGAAAATAATCAAATTATACTGATGCATTTTGTTTGTAAATCGATTTAAGAGATTGGTGATGTACAATGCGAGTGGAATGACATTAAAGTTTTGTAAAGTATATTAATAATTAAGTCGAATTAATAGGGTAAGAGAAGGTAGTCGCGTGAAGACGTCACTGTCTTGTTGATTAAGCATTTCCTTACTTTAAAAACAAAAGAAAATTACCAGAGTTCAAACAAACATTGGATGCAACGCAATCTCATTACTTTAAAATAAAGAAAAAAATCAACAGTTATAAGAAATGGTTATGCCGGGTGTGCAAATATGCTAGTATGTTACGTAGACGTAGGTTATATGTAGAAACTTTTTTTATTTCTTTTTGGTTTGTTTGTTCAGCTTACCATCTCTTTCTCTCCCTCTCTCTTTCTCTCCTCTCTTATTATCCACCACTCTCCTCTTTTGCTATCGATTCCACCTCGCTTTCCTTTCCTCTCCTACTCATTCTCCCTCAGCAACGCTACATTTTATCTATAGGCCCTTTCTCCACTTTTTCTTTCTTTTATATACTCGATCTGCTTCTCTCTGATTAACGGCTACGATCATTCATTTTTTTTTAATTTATGGGGTGTAACGTCTTTATCAGTGTGGTTGTTTTATATAGGGGTCCACTCACACTAAAAATATAACAAAATGTTACAATCATAAAGCAAGAATATAAAATCTATGAATATAAAACACTAAGGATTTGGGGCTCCTTTTTTGGTTCAAATAGGCTCCTCCCCTGGCCCTTTCGGTCCCCGCCTTTTGGTACCCATGGGTGGGAAATGGTTCTTAGAGTGGTCGGAGGCACTTCTTAAGGGCTGACGTCCCGTCCATATTTCATTTTTAAACATTGAATTTCCACAGGGAGTAGGCCTAATCATTCTGCCAACCCATGAAGCGGGTTTGTAGCTTCATGCCCAGCCAACCCATACCCTTTACCTGTGAAGGGGAGGTATGCCAAATTAGAACAGCGTGTATACTCCAAGCATAGACTCCAAGTCCATAGTCGCATGTATGGCTTCAATGTACACGGCGCTACAATACACGTGCGTGTAATTCGTGCAGTGCGGTGGCGACAATTTTTCTTTTCGTCAGACCTCCAAAATTCGCTCAGGAGTGGTGGTTATGGGGGTCCCTGCATAATTCTTTGACAAGCAAAAAAGGTTTTCATTCTAAAAGGTGGGGGGGGGGGGCACAATCGACAAAAGGGCGGATCGTACATGGTCAAAATGCATACTTTCCTTCCAAAAAGGGGGGTTGGGAGGGCACGGACCGGAAGTACCCCCACCCTGATCCGCCAATGCACATGTTGTAAATACTTTTTGGTAAAAAAATAACTTTATCCGACTTTTTTATTTATTCACTTGATTATTGTGACAAATTAACGGTACGGTGATTAATCATAAACACAGCGCCCGTGGATGTCCACGGGCTGCTTCTGCTAGTAAAAAATATGAGATAATAACCATAGTATATGAATATAAAAATCGTAAATTATATTCTCCATGTTCTCTATCACTCTGTTCAATATTGTCATTATGTCACTCTATATCCTTTCCTGCTCTCCGTTCCTGCTCTCCGTTCTCCCTCTCTCTCTCTATCTCCCTTTCCCTCAAACACACACACACACCCTCTTATTTTTTTTTTTTTTTTTTTTGCCACTCTCTAGTTTCCCCATGTCCAGAAACCCTTCCTTGCTTATATGTATCTTGTTTGTCATGGTTGTTGGTCATGTGCCCATGTAAATTGGGAGACCAACGGAATAGTAGTGGTTTCACTGAGGACGCTGCCACGAAGTGGCAGCGTCCCGGGGCTATATTCTTTCATGCTTTCAAATCCTGTAATCTTACTCGAAGCAACGAAAGGCTAAATTGGCTCTCCGCATGGGTGTCGATCCCGGGGGGATGGGGGTATATATACCCAAAAAATTTGAGGTGGGGGATGGCCTGTATTATCACCCCCAATATTTTTGGATAAAATAGATAAGAATTATGATACATTAACCCCTACATTAATGATACATTAAAACTAAAAACTATCCTGGGGAGCGTTTCATCAAGCGTTTTGTCAGTGATTTTTACAGACAACTGTTATAAGCTACTGAAATCCTTGCATTTGATTGGCCGAGAGCAAATTTGTCGGTAAAAATCACTGACAAAACGCTTGATGAAACCCAGGTAGCCTTGCTGATTTTCTCAACTCTTTCTTAAGCCTATAGGCTAGGGTTTTTGCTAGTTTTGCTCCCGATTATATAGAAGTAAGTGAATAGAAAACCGTTTACTAATGCATACAATTTGAGCTTCTCTACCGCTCGATTGCGGTGGTCAATTGCAAGATTTCCTGGATAAAATGCACAAGAAATTGCGTTGTTTACGGTTAAAAATTGAAAAATTTGCCGCTCGGTCGCTTTGCTCCATCGCTTGTACAATAACGTAGGTACGTTTGGGCACTCTGAGGGGGGGGGGGGGGGGGGGGGGGGGCGGCGTAACTTCATTGTTTGCCGCGGGCCCCATAATCCCTAGATACGCCACTGACTTCACTTCCCTCGCCGGCCGGTCATCCCCCCACCCCCAATCATGAGCACAGATCGACACCCCTGATTATAGACGACAAAATTGTCGTCTATGATTTAAAAATCATTGGTTCGTCTCCCCAGGCCTGATATACGCTTTTAATAGTTGTGAAAGAAGATACACGCACAATCAAACAGGCTAAATGTTCTTTCAAAACGATTTATAACCAGAATCTTCTCATAGAAATAAGGCTGGGCCGGAATATATCCAGCCTATTTGGAAAATTGAATCGTCAACGTTAAGGACAAGTTGAAAAGATGAAAGCTTGTTATGAAAATGTAGCATAATGGACTAGAAATGGCTTAGAAAACAAGAAAACAAGAAAACAAGAAAACAAGAAAACAAGAGTGAACATTGCGATATTGTAGCTTTATACACGTATCTTAAGAAGATGTAGGAGCATTGACAATAGCAAAATAGTAGGGTGTAAAAGTACAGCCAACGAGGAGTTTTCGGATGCGTCAACGAGAACGCCGTTCCAGACTGCATACAAAGTAGGTGAAGCATGAAGCTAACAATGGGTGAAGCGAGGTTCACGTTTTAGAGAAGACGGCAAACCATGTTTGACGCGTTCTCGATATGACTAGTGGACAAGGGAGAAGCCAGTGGACGGGTGAGCCGTTCTTGCACAAAGCGCGGTATGCAGCTAACACAAAGAAGTCCATTGTAGATGGGAAAATCTAGGACGGCGTTCAAGTCCACACATTCGAAAGCTCACTTATGGCGATGTAAAGACTTCATTGAATATTGATGAGTTGAAAATTGTAGGTTCATGGTCAAGAAAAAGAAAATCTTTATTCGTCTTTTTTTTTTTCAATCTTGCATAATTTCAGGAAATGTCTTCATTATCAATCTCGCTTTGGCTGACCTGGGTGTGTCCATCGTTGTCAATCTCGCCTCCGTCGTCGGCAGTATCACCAACGAGACAGGTTTCTTCTTTAAACATGACTGGCTGTGCGAAGTTGTCGCCGTTATATGCATTGTAACGTAAGTCACAGCGCACAGAATTACCACCAGCAGCGGCTCCACGATTGGGGGTATATATCCCCCCAAAATGAGGTGGGCGGATGACCTGTATTATCATCCCTCCCCCCCCCCCCCCAATATTTTTGGATGATATACTAGATAAGAATTATGATACATTAATAACTCATTATGTTTAATCTTGAAATACCATCACATTGTATAATGATTAGAAGGAAGGATATAAGAAATGAGATAATTTCATTGCGAAAATATCGAAGAAAATTCGTTCGCTCGCATTGTTATTATTGAGGGGTTCCGTCCATTGGTGTAGATCCGTGCATACCTTCTTTTGGGATGCTCTAATATGCAAGTTTTATAGACAGATTTTTGGAAAAGTCCATGGTGTGGGAGGGGAGATACCCCCTAGATACGCCACTGAGCGGGGGAGGGCCGGGGGCACGTGCCCCGGGCGGCACTTAGAGGGGGCGCCAAAAACGCAAAGGAGAGAAAGAAAAAAAAGCCCATTGCCAAAGGGGTGCTTTTTTCCAGAATATTAACTTTCCAGTGTTTTGCGAGAGAGAGGGGAGCGAGCAAAAAATTGGCCCGTTTTTCCTTCTTTTTCTGTGCTCTAATTTTCCCTGCGTGGCTGCTTCATATAACCCTGAAGAAGCTGGTATTAAGGGGCTAAAATCATGAAGGGTATATGCCTTCATTGCCCCCCCCCCCTTTATCTTTTATCTTTTTTTTTTAAATCTATTTACAAAAAATATTATTTGCATCTATTATTATTTGTACCTATCTACGCGTATTGTATCTTTTTTAATTTGAGCGGACCCTATATGTAAAAAAGTGTGATGATTAGGGCTCTCCGTCCTACAAGTGAAAAATGAATAACGAAAATCACTAAATATTCTACTATTGGATAATTAGTTTGTTTGTTACTACACTTTCGCATCGCTTGCTCGTCTTTACCGCACTGGTTCTTTTATATGCGTATTGTTAAAAAAGATATGTCTTTTCTATAATTCCTGCAAAATAACATCTAAATTCAACCTTCCTAATCCTGATCGTACCTGAACTCATTATACGTACTTGACACAAAACATTAACACGCTTTTATACATGAAGGAGAATAGCCGAGAAAGTGTAGATTCGTTGTTCCGAATCTACGAGGCGTGGCCGAGTAGATTGGGAGTGGCGAATCTACACTTCCAAGGCTATTCTCTGATTTAAACCATTGCGTACATTCGTAAAAATAATCTACACTTTATTGAATAGATTGACGTCATAGCAATGGTTTAAAATCAAATATTAATGGATAGCCTTGCCCAACGACTAGGAGCCGCTCGTTTAATTCGATATCGATGCGATTGCGAAATGCGCATTCGAAATAGTTATGTATATATACACAAATGTTAGGACCACAACTGAATAGGCCCCAACAGTTATTCTGCGACAAGTAGGCCCAGGGTAAAAAACCAGAGATAAAACTCAAGAAGTAAAAACTCTGGAAAACCTTCGGATCCACTTTTGCACAATAAAAATTTCACAAATTTTCACAATAAAAACAAATTTAAAATTTGTCGTGATGAAAGAGCAAGCTAGAATGACTCCTCAAACATCTTCTACCACACCCAATAATGCTCGTGCCCCGCACCACCTGCGGAAAACATTCTTGCATAATCACTTCTTACTCTTGGACAACCCTTAATAATGTATGCATACATTACCGAGACAAACAACATTTACCTGCTATACAAACGCAACGCAGGCAAATAATATTATCTGTTCTTTTGTCGCTGTCAAGAAATAATTTCCTTTCATGTTCTATATACCATATTCTATATCTTACGCTACCTTCATTCACATTACACCCCCACCCCCCTAAAAAAAAAAAAATATATATATGTATAAAATTCTTACATTAATTTTTTTATATTGATGAATTTCCTTTAAGTTTTAACTCATTTATCTCTCTGTCTCAACAGACAAATAAAAATATTTTGTCCGACTCTCCGTCTCTCTCTCTGACACACACACACACACCTACACACGCACTCACATACTTACTCAACCTCTTTCTCTCATATCAGATGTTCCTGTTCCCTGTGGAGCATCGCTACCATCGCCTTCAACCGTTACGTGTGGATATGTCACTGGAACAACTACCATCGTGTCTTCAACCGCCGGACGGTCCCGCTCATCCTGTTCTCCGTCTGGTTTGTTGCCTTTCTCATCGACCTCCCAAACATCTTGGGCTGGGGCGTCCACGAGTTCGACTGGAAGGTTAGACTAATCAGTGATCATATATTGGTTAAGAAATCCACCCCCTCCCCTCCCCCTGTAAATTATAGCCTTTCGGGAAAGCCTCGAGTCAGAATACCACACATGACGACGAAAGAACAAAAATCAATTTACTTCTTGATAATTACTGATATATGCACAAGATGTAGCGACTATACGAGCGCGCTATAAAATGTACAGGCGCGGCGGGCGAGCTTCGCTATATGAGATATTTTCATAAGATATGAAATGTTCATGTTGTCGACAGAGAGTGAATATTCATGATCTCGCAATCGCGAAAAACGTTTTTTGTTTGTTTTGTTTTGTTTTGTTGTTTGTTTGGCGTGTTTGTTTGTTGTTGTTTTGTTGTTTTTTTTGGGGGGGGGGGAGGGGGGGGGGGGGTTAGACGGTTTTTTCGTGGCATGTGGGTACGAGCCTTAAGAAATAGAAGTTCAAATTTTCAACCTAAATGGTACAATAGCACTAATGATCCCTGAGGGTACAAAATTTAACCTTTCAGAGTTCAACTATGCGTAGAATCAAACTCTACGTAAACTTCTATCCCTGTTTTTACAATTATTCTACTCCGAATATTGTTTTTCTTCTTTTTCTTTTTCGCCAGCTCTTTCAGGATGACTTTGATCTTTTTGGTAGATTAAATCCTATAAAAAACAAAGATTGGACTCGAAGCAATAACATTTCCTGGAGCACCATAATTTAGACTTCTATTATGCCTCTTTAGCCTACCAAGCAATCGCATTTTAGAAAATTACAGATATTTTTCATATGTAACAGTACCTAGTAGTAGTACCCCAAAATGGGCTCGGGAAAGATTCCATGTGACATCGATTTTATTGCGATATGTGTTGGTCTTTTCTAAATGTTTCAGGTGATGTCTTGTACCGGGGGTATGGCTTTCGTTCATTCTTACGCTCTCTTCTTCGCTTCGACGACCTTCGTCCTTCCTCTATTCATCATCACCTACAGCTACGTGGGCATCTTCCGCTTCGCTCAGAGAGCTTCGGCCGCCATTCGTCGCATGCAAGAACGGTCCAGCATCGCGCCAGGCGTATCAACCGTTGACCACAACCGCCTGACGGTGCGGTTGCCCCTCCATAACCCTAGCGGCGCTCCCGCACGTCAACTCAGCGGCGGTAATACAGAAGGTCCGCTCAACCGCGGTGCAGTCGGAGGGGCGAGTGCTAGCGACCTTCGCCTCGCCCGTTCCATATTCGTCATCGTCATCATGTACCTGATCATGTGGTTGCCGTTTTCCATGACGATCCTCTTCGATACTCAGGTTGTGGCTAACCGCAACATCTATCTCTTCACGTTCACGTTGGCACATATGAATAGCAGCGTCAATTGCGTGATCTATGGCGCCACCAACCAGCATTTTCGCCGTGGTTACATCAGGTTTGTCAAGTTGGTAATGTGCAGAGCGAAGCGGTTCAACCCACTCACGTCCACCTCCGTGAATGTACCCATGAAGCGAAATGCCCGTGTGTATCCACTTTCTGCGGCTCAGGAAGACACACGGCAAGAGTCAAAGATAACTGCCACGCCTTGAAAAAGGGTGGAATTGCTCCGTATGAAGTCCTTTTTGACGTTGTTCAAGTGGATATCTAACTACGCATACCCGAATTCCCTTTGCACATTAAGCATTGATTGTGGTATACTGCCTACACACTCAATACAATGTTTTCACTGCTCATTTGTATTCTCTTTACGTACATTACTTGAACATGTGCGTCACAAACCGCTTCAGTTACTGAGGCAGATTTTTAAATTGTTTTCTTCAAATATTTTTTCCAATCTCCTCAGCTCCAGATGTCATTCCTGCGATGACATCGATCTGTCAATCATCAGTCAGCTACATTAACATTCTATACAGTGGAATGTAAGTTCCCCCAGCTCAGCACAATAGAATTGCATGCTTTCAAACAATACCCCCTCATTACCATTCCCTTCCTGGTGATGCTACAGCATGTCCGACATAGCAACTACTATGTAGGCATTGTATGGTCTATTAGAACAGATGGTCATCTCTGGCAAAGCTACATAAATCACTGTCTCTCCTTAGCTCACTAATGATTGACAGATGATGTTATTTCAGGAATGAGATCTGGGGCATTTTTTAGGGTGGAGCTTTGCATGTTTGAGAAATTATGAAACATATTTAGATGTTTGAATAGCAAAATATAAGTTGTAAGCATCCCTGCACATCAACAGGAATCAACATGCATTTGGGTTGCAGGGGACCTTTAACAGAGGCTGCACTTGCTTCACTAAATCAAGGTAATCTATTAAGTGTTAAAGTGAAATGATGTGAAAAGTGAAATGATGTGAAAAGTGAAATCTAAGTTATGTTCTCATTGTTTTTAAGAAGGTCCATGTTCACTAATATACATGTATGTAAGGATGATAAGAATGTGCACATTATCACATTATCATACACTGCCTCTTTTAAAGTGTTATTATGTATTGTGTGCGGGCATTGGTTGTGTGTGTGTGTGTGTGTGTGTGTGATTTATAAACAAGACCAGTGGCGTAGCTAGAGGGGGCACAGGGAGGCATGTGCCCCCCCCCCCTCCAATCGAATGGTAAAAAGAAAAAAAATGAAAAGAAAAGAAAAGAAAAGGAGCGAGAAAAGGAAAGGCAGAAGTGAAAAGGACTAGAAAAAAAGACGATAGGGCCCCTTCCAGCACGCTCCCCCTTATCAGCGGCCTCATAAATTTGCACTGAAGTTTCCGAGAAAGCCCTGTGCCCCCTCAATGGCTGGACTCCCGCTACGCCACTGAACAAGACCAACAATGAAAGTTAACCCTCACTTTTTAATGAGATGCGATAATAACATCACAAAATTCATTTGATGAAGATATGAATATTCATTTGTATTCATCACATATTTCTGTTCCCTCAAGATTTATCATCACCGACACGTGGTTCAGGTAACAAGCTGGCCATATGATTTCATTGGTGTACACTGTTATAATATAAACAATTAATACGAACCTAATCATTGCTAGCAAAGTATTTGTTCAGCTTCGAAAGCATACAGAGATGCCCAATGACTTTGGAGAATCATCAAGATATACGATAATGATTACATATTCGTATCCCTATTTACAATAAAATGACTGCAAGTTGAAAATTCATGTGAATATGTATTTCCTGCCAATGTGAGTAGTAGGTAGATTTAGTAAAGATTTGTTGACAATTAAAGCTACCTTTAAATTGAAATAAATCAGAGGCGGGGGTCCTGGGTGGTGGCACAGTGCCCCCCCCCCCTTTTCAAGAGACCTTTTTATTTCTGAAAAATGCCCCCATTTCTCTCTGATAAGTGTCCTTACCCCAAACTCGCTCTTTAGTATATAATGAAATCAAGCAGATCGCATACAGTTTGTTGATATTTATGTAATCCTAAATAAATACCAGCGTTAATGTACGAATTTAAAGATGATTAGACATTCCAAAAAATGAATTTGCTGTTGTCATTTTCATTATATCGCTGTAAATAATGCACAACCTAAGGACTTCAGCATTCGAAAAAATGGTCTGAAAATTTTTGCTCCCTCGCTTTGCTTGCTCGCTCACACATGAATCATTAGACCTTTACACACAACTGCTGATTAGGGAAGCTAAAGCAGTGTCCAGAACCACAATAAAAAGGAAGATGATGCTTGATAATGTATTGAAAAGACTGTAGGGTAATATCAATGTCACAAAATGGTCCCTTTTCACTTTATGTTCACCCCTTGTAGGTGCCCTTTTTTCCCCAAAGTGACCTTTTTTGCCTGTGTCCCCCGCCCCCACATTGAAAGACTCCCCGCCATCCCTAAAATAAATATTTTGAATGGTAACTATATATCTCATGATTAATGTAGATGTACATGTAATGCAAAGAATGTTATAATCAACCACTTGTATCATTAAACGCATCTATCACCTAATAATTTTATGGCAAAACTGTATGAGGTCTGAAATACGGGGGGAAACTAAATGTGAGCAAAGACCATTATAGATCAAAGAACTGAAATTCATTCCATTTTCACAATGTTTTTTGCCTTGTTGCCTTCGGTCTCATAGACTTGTTGACACATGTGTAAGGAGGTTGTCACACTGAATATACTGGTTTCGCAAACCTTGATCTTGTCAACTCTGGGTCTCTCAAACCTTCAGTCCACTGGGTTTCAGCCTTAGAAATGTACATAGAGAAATTTGAGTGACTGTATACACATGTGCCTCTTTGAAATTCACAATGACATTGTTGACTGTTTGAATATGGGTATGTATTAATGTGTATATACATGTATGTGAAGAAATAAAACACCTGCTCTGGCAGGGACAAAGAACTAGAGGCATTATTCTTTTCTGCTTTATTATAGATAAGATATACAATGAAAGAGTTAAAAATAAACACTTTTATAACTTAAAAAACCAGCATATTCAGGGTTGATATCAAGGGGCTACGGTGCAAAAATACATGCTCGAGTGGTTACATGTCGTTTTTTCCAAAGGTTCGTTACTCAGACGGTTCGTTATTCCAAAGGTTCATAATTCCAAATATGAAAAAAAAATCATAATTCCGAAAATGAAAAAGGTTGTTTCCGAAGGTTCGTAATTCTGAAAAGTTATCTAGGGCTCTACTGCATTTGGAATTATGAACCCTTTGAAGAAATGCGTAAAAAGTTCAGAATTATGAAATCATGTCCTAAGTTATTGGTTTTATAAGTGTTGCCATTAGTAGTCTAACAAGTCCATAAAATGTAACTTTCATTTATCATTACATTGGTGGTCATGATAATTATGAGGTTTTGCAGAAAGTGAAAATAATGGATCAACCACCTAAATAAACAAGAGCCCCTGGGGGCACGACGCTCACCTGAGGTGGATCAATTCACATCTGGTGCATGTTCTCTCTAGCACATGAACAACTTTCATTCTTCATCTATAGAGGTGTCTCTATACACAATACCAAGTCTGAGCTTCCTACCAAGTTCGGTTAAATTCCAATCATGGGTTTTGGAGAAGAAGCTGAAAATGTAAAAAGTTTATGGATGGCGGACAACTTGCCCCACCCCCCCCCCCCCCCTCCAGTATGTTACCCCCACAGACCCCCTATAGGGCCACCCAGAAAAAAATCTCCATACACAATACCAAGTATGAGCTATTCCTGGTTCTGGAGAAGATGTTTGAAATTTACATAGCTTTTACACTTGGGGGCCCTCCCCCTGGGGCCCCCCTGGGGGCCACATGTACCATTTTAGCAACTTTGGATCCCCTACCCCTAAGGATGATTCCTACCAAGTTTGGTTGAATTCTGATCATGTGTTTTGGAGAAGATCAGAATGTACATTTTGCCTGGCAGTGCCCCCCCCCCCCTCCAGTATGTTACCCCCACAGGGCCCCTATAGGGCCACTCAGAGAAATTTCATGAACAACATTCATTCTTCATCTATAGAGGTATATCCATACACAATACCAAGTCTGAGCTATGCCTGGTTCTGGAGAAGAAGATGTTTGAAATTTACATAGCTTTTACAATTGGAGGCCCTCCCCCTGGGCCCCCTAGGGGCCACATGTACCATTTTAGCAACTTTGGGTCCCCTACCCCTAAGGATGATTCCTACCAAGTTTGGTTGAATTCCGATCATGTGTTCTCAGAGATATTTCATGAACAACATTCCTTCTTCATCTATAGAGGTATCTCCATACACAATACCAAGTATGAGCTATGCCTGGTTATGGAGAAGAAGATG
The DNA here is from genome assembly GCA_025617745.1 of Heliocidaris erythrogramma. Taxonomy (NCBI): domain Eukaryota; kingdom Metazoa; phylum Echinodermata; class Echinoidea; order Camarodonta; family Echinometridae; genus Heliocidaris; species Heliocidaris erythrogramma. The sequence continues at coordinate 20,476,537 of CM046857.1, read as the reverse complement.
TTTAAAATTTACATAGCTTTTACAATTGGGGGCCTTCCCCCTGGGCCCCCCTGGGGGCCACATGTACCATTTTAGCAACTTTGGGTCCCCTACCCCTAAGGATGATTCCTACGAAGTTTCCGATCATGGGTTTTGGAGAAGATGATGAAAATGTAAAAAGTTAACGGACGACGGACGACGGACGACGCACGACGCACGACGGACAAATTTCCATCGCAATAGCTCACTCGAGCCATAGGCTCAGGTGAGCTAAAAAGGCTTTCACAGAGTGTTAAGTTTGCACATCAGATCATTCAAAATATGTCATTTAAACGAAAATTTGCTAAAGATTAGAAAGATTGGAATAATGATAATACTGGATGTCGTAATTCGGCCAATGCAGGAAATCTGCATTGTGGAATAATGATAATACTGGATGTCGTAATTCGGCCAATGCAGGAAATCTGCATTGTGGAATAATGATAATACTGGATGTCGTAATTCGGCCAATGCAGGAAATCTTGAACATGTATGCGAACAGTACTGGACAAGTTGGCATACCTCATTCAAAATGTCCTTGTATGGACCTCGGGGCCATCAAATGTTATATAAATATTGGGAACGGACAGCACATCTTCTGCTGAGAGCTAAAAGGGAATTAACTCATAGGCCTGCATTCTGAACTCCGGTTTAACTTAAACCATGGTCTAAATGTGTGGTTTAACTATGGGCAGCCACATGTGACACAAATCTCTGACATTAGATATTCAATTTATCAGCATTTTTGGTACTCAATCTTTTAAAAAATGTCTGGGAATGATAAGTACAATAGTTTTCTTGACCATTAAAGCACGGGACCAGAATCCAGTAACCGTAAGGAACATACTTTTGAACAAATTTTTGACATTTTTGGCTACCCATAGTTAAACCATAGATTTTAAACCATGGTTTAAGTTAAACCGGAGTTCAGAATATGGGCCATACACTTTCATACAGAGTTAACATCCGTCTGGCTCTCAGCACATGACATGCACGATTAATGATATAATGGACCCTTCTTGCACAAAAGATACATATAACACATTACCCATTCTTAGTTCTCTCATTAAAACACAATATTATAATCATGATTTTCAGGGTACTATGGATGTCATGTCCTGCATGACAAAAAATATCCTGTGAAATTAATCACTTTGTATGTCAGGGGACTAGCCAAAGGCAAGCCTCATGAAAACTTACGACCATCAAAAGGCACTTTGGTTTAAAGAGTATGCTTTAAATTTACATCTAAATCTAGTAGTAAACTGGTCTCTTTAATGGCCGTATCAGTGTAAGAAATGGAGAAAAATGCATGTTTGTCTCAAAAATAAGAAATGTCAAAATAAAAAATACCTCCAGGGCTCTCGTGAGCCCATGTTAGCCCTGATTACTATGATGAGTGGCAATGTATGGCTAAATACTCATAATGGGAAGTGTACCATCCACGAAACAAATGAAGCGGAATGTACAGGAGTTTGGGCTGTCAAGGTTTAAGTTTAGCATTCTTTCTCTCTAAGTACCTCTGTCTTGCATCTGAGATGGATGTGTCGTTATTCCTGCGGATTACTTTACCGGAATCGTCCACAGAGTTATCTGAAATCAAAACCAAATCAGCCACTTTAACCCACTGAATATTATAGGTAATGTTCTGTTTTTGGTATGCCCTCAAAAACTTTCAGATTTGTTGGATTTTTGTTGATAAATAGCAGGATACTAGTAATACTAAGATACTGTGAAGATTTCATCTCCTACAGTGGAATATCAAACTAATGAGAGGCAAAAAATAATTTAGATACCGGGCCAGGGATGTAAAGTCCCAACCACGGCTGCATTTTCCGTCATCAGTTTCCATTTAGATGGCAATTTTGAAAACTTTTTTACACTATTTCTTTCCATTTTCTTTTCATATACATGACTTTCAGTAGAAATATGGAACAATGTTGCCAATTTAAAGAAGAAAAGCTGATTTGTAGCCCCTACAATATTCCTGTCAATAGTGGTTTAAGGCTTACTCTTGATTTAAGACATATGTAGCAACAAATACTTGAATAGCTAATCAATTCTCAGATAAGTTTGTTTGAATGTCAGATAACATCAAAGAAAACAAATGCTGAATGGGAAATATATGAAAAGGAGGGAAAAAAAGATAATAAGATTAAGTATAGTACTAGGTGATACTCAGGGAAGTTGAATGAACTGGCCTCAAACAAAATCACCTGCCATGATAGTGTTGTTGTACACACCCACTGGCAATTACTGAGGATCAAGGATTTAAAACCTGGAAGACACCCAAGGGAAACCCCATCACTGCAGATTATCAACCCCTTTAAAAGCCTGATACAATGGTACTATAGCACACTAACAGACTGTCAACTGCAAGAAGCCAGGCACTGTTAAGGAATGACAAATATGGTACACATCATCAGGGAGGCTTTTCATCAAGTGTCTTGTCTGTGATTTTCACCCACAAATTTGCTCTCAGCCAATCAGATGCAAGGATTTTAGTAGCTTGTAACAGTTATTGCATCTTGTCATTGATGACAAGTTTTATGAAACAGGGCCCAGAGTTACTGTCCCTCAAGTCAGCAACCTTGCTTTCGAGGAAAGATTTCTCAAATGGACGTCTTAAATGACAAGACCTGAGGCTAAAGCTGAAGTTACCCTAGTAATCATCGTAAACACTGGGATATTGATGAAGGAAGCTGATGTATAAAACCAAGATAATACAGCAATTAAAGTCCTGCAAAACAAGGGTTTTGTCAAAGAACACTATATCATCATCAATTAAAGGGAAAGTTCACCCTGGTTACACGTTGGTTTTAAAAGAAACAGAAAAATTGAAGAAAGTTTGAGAAAAAATCCCACATTTGCCCTTTACTGAAAAAAAATCATAAATTTCCATTTTCTCTCTAAAAAATGTTTTATCATACATGCACCCTAGATATAATCATTTCACTTATGCTTTTACACAAAACTGTGTGATTCAAATCTGCTCCCTCAACAGAAGCAAAGAAAATGATATTTTATTAATTTTTGCGTATGGAGCAGATGTGAGAGGAGCTCACAAGATACATACATTGTGTTTGGTTGATTAAAACTTTAAATATTCATATCTTTCTCCTTTCTTATCGGATTTTGCTCAGAACTTTCATTGATCCATTTCTTTAATTTTTCTGCTTCTTTTAATACCAACTTAATATCAGGGTGGATTTTACCTTTAAGGTAAAGACTAAAGAGGGAGGGAGGGAGGAAGGTGGGGGGTAAAAGAGGGAGAGGGAGGGTGGGAATGAGAGAAAGAGAGAGAGAGAGGGTGAAGAAAGGAGAGAAAAGGGATAAAGAGGGAGAGAGAGGGAGAGAGAGAGAGAGAGGTAGAAGTTGGTCAGACAAGAAAGAGAGGGAGGAGAGAGAAAGAGAGAGATGGAGGAGGGGGTAGACAGAAATGAGAGACAGCATGAAAAAAAAGAATACAAAAAGAGGGGAAATTAGTCACATTGTAATAAAAAGCATCAGAGAGAGTGTGAGCAAGGAGAGATACTACAAAAAGAAAGCATTTGAAAGACCTACAAAACGAAACAGAATAACGGGGACGAAAAAAAGCAAAATGCAATCATGAGAGAGAGAGAGAAGAAAGAATAATCTACACAAGGTAGACTAACAAGGAAGCAACCACAGAAGCAGGCAATAAGTGTGTATGTGTGAAAAAAAGTGAAAGAAAGGGAGAAAAAAAAGGTGAAAGAAAGGGAAAAAAAGAAAGGGAGAAAAAGAAAGAGAGTGTGAGCGACAGCACAGGAGAGAGAGATATTGAGAAAGACGGACATAGAGGGGAGAGAAAGAGAGAGTGAGAGATCGAAGGATAGATAGAGAAAGAGAGAGAAAGAGATAGAAAGGTTATGGGGGCAGGTGAGAAACAAATATCCCACAATATGAGCACAAGGAGATTAAAACAGAACATGAAATAATTATTCCTTGAATACATAATTCTGGTGTAAATGAGCACACTATAGGATTACCTTTTTGTTTCTTTTTCTTTTCACAAGTTTCTCTTTCTTTACTCCTCTCCCTATTGTCACAATCATCAGTTTCACTCTTGCCACTAGATGGCGCCAGACAGCCGCTAAGTGCATAGGCATCCAGCTCGTGTAGTCTGGGCAGGAGGTCTTTCACCCATTCATACTTCACCTATTAAAGATGGCAATAAGATAAAACGGTTCAAACTGACGCATTTTCGATTGTTTTAATGGCCATTTGGTCCAATTGTCATTATGGTCTAACATCAATCGGTCTAGCATCATTTCGTCCATCAGCATTTCATCCAATAACCATCTTGTCCATAAATGAAATTAGACAAGCTGGGCATTGGACCACGTGGCATTGGACTACATGTACATGGCAATAAACCTTTTCTGCTACGGGCCCTTTCACACCCATGCCTGTCTACAGTAGATGTGAAGTCAGTGGCTTGTAACGGCTGTAAAGTGCCGCCTTTTAGGTCTTAAGATGACAGACTTGTTTGTCAGCTACATTATATCGTCTTTAATTGTAGGTCAAGTTTTCAGGGTTACACCATGTATTCCTTCAAACGAATAGATAGTGCTACCCTGAATACTTTACTTACAATTAAGTTTCCCCCGGCATGAAAAGGATCAGCGATACTTCTTTTTTCATGAATAGATAATCTTTTTTATTCCCATGTGGTAGAGCTATACTGAAGCAGTTTTCTCACGTTCTTGAGAAGAAATTTTCTTAGAAATAATTCAGTATAATGCTCTGCTAAACATATGATAATAATGATAACAATAACAACAAAAATAAAATTCAGTCAAACAAACAACCAACAACATCAACAGTATAACTATAATGATATTAATTAAAAACAACATAAATGCGACTGCCTCTCGTATATGCCTCTGCCTAAATTCAGTTAAGCTCACTACTCAGACTTCACCGTTCTTGAAATATTGTGATAACCAGAATACGAAGCCTACAATTACATGTTGATTGACCTCTTTGACCTTTGACATTTGACCTAACAAACCAAAAGTTTGATCACTTTATCTCCTTCTGGTCATGTGATAACAAAGCTAACAAATCTTTAATTTCATGCATATTGACCTCTATGACCTTTGACCGTTGACCTATGTAAGCAAAAATATAATCAGTTTATCTCAATATGGTGACGCATACTAGTACCAAGTTTGAAGTTAATGAATGGCTCACATTGTTCAAGAGATATTGCAATGACGCTAAAAACCTGAAATTTCATGGCAAATGACCTCTGTGACCTTCGGCCTTTAACCTACGTACCCCAAAATCTAATCAGATCGTCTTCTTACGGAGATACATGCTAGCACCAAGTTTATAGTTCATACTGTACCTTACATGGATCTTGAGATATCGCGTTAACAAGACTAAAACCTGCAATTTCTGAATTGACCTCCATGACCTCTGAACTTTGACTACTGTACATACCCCAAATCTAAACAGATTTGGACAACTACCCCCTGGACAACTACCCCCTAGGAAAATTACCCCCAGGACAATTACCCCCCAGGACAATTACCCCCCAGGACAATTACCTTCCAGGACAGCTACCCCCCGGACAACTACCCCCTGGATTCTGGGGTAGTTGTCAAGGGGGAGGGGGGGGGGGGGGCTAAAAATTTGTAAGGGGGGGTATCGGGGTAATCATAATTTTATTGGGGGTAATTTTTCCTGGGGGGTAATTGTCGGGGGGTAATTGTCGGGGGGTAATTGTCTGGGGGTAATTGTCTGGGGTAATTGTCCTAGGGGGGGTAGTTGTCCGGGGGTAGTTGTCCGGGGGTAGTTTTCCAGGGGGTAGTTGTCCGGGGGTAGTTTTCCAGGGGGTAGTTGTCCTAGAATCATATCCTAGTAACTGAAGTTACTCAAATGGTTCTTGAGATATCGCGTTGACAAGAAAGCGGGACAGACCAACGGACAACCCAGAAACATAATGCCTCCGGCACCACCTTCGGTGGACAGAGGCATATCAATAATAACAATAACAATAATAATAATAAGAACAACACAACAATAATAATAGTAATGGTAACAATAACAACAACAACACAAAATTGATAATAATGATAAATAAAAAAATAATAACAATGCTGTAATGTTACTAAAATATCTATAGATATTCCCATATTTCTATCTATAGACAGTGGGAATGGGTTTTTACAATAGTTCTGAGGTTAGAATTAGGTAAAATATTGAAACCATGGTTTTTGAGTGTAACGAATCGATCACAGAGCAATCGTCACCGGAGCAGACAAGGAGCAATCGACTGACCTTTCTAAATCTTTTATGTGATCTACAGAAGATGTTGAAATAAGCGACAAAGAAAAATGAAATAAAATTGTTACATACCGGGCATACGGTCCTCATGAAGACCTTAGATGTTAGTAAGACTTCATTGTAGATCACCCAATCAAGCTCCTCGTCTCTTCCAAACAACTAGAATAAAACAGAAATGAGAAAGTCAGATGAATCTTGCTTTAATTTGAGGTAAAATGTAGTAAGGAGATTTAGATTTTAATACTGGACAAGTTTTACTATGAGTATCTTCAGAGTTAGGGCAAACAGACACCCTATCTGCTCAGAGTGTGTAGACCTATTTGACTTTCTCTTATTCTAACAAGACCAGACCTTAATTCAAATTTATATACCTATACAAATTTACTACCTATGACACTCTCTAATAAAACAATTGAAATGAAGATTCTACAGGATCAGAAAAACATTTTCCCCAATTAATTTTTTGCTGCATTTATGTTATCACCAATAAGAGAGGAAAATTGCAAATCCTACATTGTATAATCTTATTTATAATCAATGATGATATGACTGATAAATGGACAGGTTCTTAGTACACTTACTTAGAAGCTCCTGATATTTCAGAAATAAAGAAACTTCGTACCTTTCATAAGAAATCATTATCATTACTAATTATTGCGCCGGCTTAAATTACATAAACATGTACATGACAAAGTCTGAACTCCATCCACGAAATCGTAAAAAGTTTCCTTACACAAGAGGAGGGGTGTAGAAAGACCCCTATGGCGTGGCCTTCCATGGTGCGATAGCCGTGACCAGTGGTAGCCTTGCGGGCCACCTTGCCAAAGAACCCAGCACAGAGGGCTCTCCTTAGACGATCACTGGTCGGACCAGAATCGTCCTCCTCTGGAAAATCAGGACTCTGGAAGCAAAAAATGAGGTTGCATAAAGGGATGTTATATTAGCAAAATCAAGACATATAAAAAACGGAAAAAGCATCATAAAAGTTAAGTTATTTATCTTAAAAAATAGTAAATTAAAGTAAACGTCTATTCTTTTTGTTTGTTCTTTCCATTTTTGTTGTCCTTTGTAGTTGTTATTTTGCATTTTTTACACTTAGTGTGCCTTGAGCATTTGAGTTCAAGTGGATTTGGTACCTTACAAATCTTACAGATTATACTATTATCTTAATTATTATTATTATGATTTGAAAAGTTAAAAAGGATATAAAATCAAGAAATAATTTTCTATTTTGTTCTGTTTCTGCAGCCATGGATTACATCATGTTAGGTACTGTTTAAACCATTTCATTTTTCGCTAATAGCATAACACTGGAATCAAATAAGTTATTTAGTATAGGCCCATTTAAACACCAGAGTTACTTACTACCCCTCTCCCTATTCTGTAATTTATCTCTTGGAAATGACCCTAAACTGACCTTCATCTGTTGGTCAAGGATTGTCTCAAGCTGTTTGTGGACACTCATAGCGGTCTTGACTCCTCTCCAGTGTATACTGTGTTTCCTGCACCATCTTGAAGGAGATTCACTATTAAAGAACAAGAACAATACAATAAGACAAATTGCAAGAGAAATTTCTACAGGCTTCTGCACCAAAACTGATAAAAATTTGTTAATTTGTTAAGATTAAAAAAGCTAGATTGCTTTTGTGGAGGCGTGTGCACAACATTAACCCTTTCGAGACAACTGACCACCTTTTGTGGTTTGGCCTAATAACTTTTGATTCAGAGCTCTAAAAAATATACCAGATGCATGAGTAGAAAAAGCAGAAAATTCTGCACACACTGTGTCCATTTTTGTTTCAGGACCATATTGCGTTTGACGCCAGGAATTTTTAAAACGAGAATAAGCTCTAAAATCCTTAACTTGGCAACACATTGAGAGGTTAAAAATCATTGTTTATTATCAAAAATTGCAATGTTTTCAATTTTCGACAAAATTCCCAACCATGTACTGTATATTGTTTTCAAAGAGATTACACCTTATTAGAACCATGCAGCACTAAAAGAAAAATATCATTAATTTTGCCAATTTGAAGAACAAAAGGTGATCGATTAGCCCTTAAATAATACTTGTCCTGAAAGGGTTAAAAATGGGGGGGGGGATGAGAACAATATGAACATACAGAGGTAAAGATCAGCACTCACTACCCCTTGTAGAACATTGTATTCCTTCTACGTAATTTCTTGACCTGTGTTAAATGCTTTACCTCTATTTCATCATTTCATCATTTCATTTCAAGAAGCAAAATTTTAAAGAAAGTCCTTTAAAAGTCCTTTAGACACAGGGAAAGACAAGCAGTACCTCTCACTGCATTTTTGGAAGATGGCAAGAAGAGTTGTGAAATCATTAGAACCTCCTGCCTTGTCAGCTAGCTTCTGATGTGCTTTGCTGGCTTCAGCTTGCTTTTCAGGATCACCTGAATAGATAAATTGTGAGGTTTATACATGTAAGTCAAAAGGCTGGGTACACTGAAAGATAAAATTGAGTTCTGGTCACGAGATTGAACTGTGAAAGAAACTGTCTCAAAGCAATTGGGAAAGGTTGATTACATGATTGTATATAGCACATAAGAATTGGTGTATGCTGTAAGTTTTTGGAATCGCCAAATGATAAGAAATTGACCCAATCTCGCTGAAAAGCACATGCACTATATGGGACTGCACACACATGCACCATGAATGTTCGGCCCGAACACTTCAGCTGTTTCTTGTCATATTTCAAATATGAGGGTATTTGAAGAGCAATCCTTTTCAGGAGACATTTCTAATATGATGTTCTTCCAAACTGACATAAAAGGAATGAGAAAGCTGACAAATAATTTTTCACCTTTCCCAACTTCTCTTTAACTCCTCCCCCCCCCCAAAAAAAAAAAGAAAAAAGATTTGTCTATTGATACATGTGTACATAGCTATTTTTTGTATTAAGTTATTCTACACATTCACCTCACTTTTAATCCATTTACGCATAAAATAATTTCGAATTCATCTATTTATATATATATATACATGTACATCTGATGTTTCTTTGTGCGTACATTTATTTTATGTATCTATTTTTCTATGTATCCATCAATTAACCTACCTATGCCTCTATCTATCTATCAGTTCTACCGACATATCTATCAATATTACCTTCACTCCATTCATGCACGATAATATCCTTTTAAATACCACAAATCTAGCTATCAATCTACAAAAGCAATTTGCCCATCCATACATTTACATGTCTAATCTTACCATTACCGGTAATCCATGTTCTGCTTACAGGTATGTCTTTTTCTCTAACTACTCATCAATCTTTAATTCCATTCAGCTGTCTATCCATTCATCTTCTCCTTTGTCTTCTTACCTATCTATCCATTTTAATAAATCTATTTTTAAATCATCTTATAAATCATTATCTCTCTCTCCATTTACATCAAAGCCTCTAGTTCTCTTACCCGGTGTAATGAAAACATTTTCCACTAACAGCATGGAAGCAATTTCTCTCCATTTACATCAAAACCTCTAGTTCTCTTACCCGGTGTAATGAAAACATTTTCCACTAACAGCATGGAAGCAATAGGTAACATGGTTTCTGAACAACATAATACTCTATCCATCCACCCATCTATCCATCTATCTATCTATATATCTTTCTATTTATCTATCAGTCTTTCTACCTACCGGTATCTAAGAACAAGTTTCAAAGTCTCTCACCTGGTCTAATGAAGACATTTTCCACTGACAGCATGGAAGCAATAGGTAACATGGCTTCAGAACATCCTAGAGCACCTGAGTAGATCACAGCCCTAGCCAGGGATAGAGGAAGAGGGTACTCTACTAACAGACGTCCCAGGCTGCTGATGTTTCCTTTCCTACAATTCACAGTGAAATGAGAAGAGAAGCAAAACACATGGTCTAAATGTGTGGTTTAACTATGGGCAGCCCAATATGAAACAAATCTCTAACAGTAGATATTCAATTTATCAGCATTTTTGGTACTCAAACTTATAAAAATTGTCTGGGAATGATAAGTACAATAGTTTTCTTGACCATTAAAGCATGAGACCAGAATCCAGTAAACATAAGGAACATACAGTGTAAACAAAGTTTTGACATTTTTGGCTACCCATAGTTAAACCACAGATTTAAACCATGGTTTAAGTTAAACTGGAGTTCAGAATACGGGCCATTGTTCTTAAAGGCCAACTCCACCCTAAAAAAAAAAGTTGATTTGAATAAATAGAGAAAAATCCAACAAGCTTAACACTGAAAATTTCATCAAAATAGGATGTAAAATAAGAAAGTTATGGTATTTTAAAATTTCGCTTAATTTCGCAAAGCAGTTGTATGCACATCTTGCTCAGTATGGAAATGAGGGAACCAGTGACGTCACCCACTCACTATTTCTTTTGTATTTTATTACATGAAATACGAAATATTTTAATTTTTCCTTGTTATAATGTAAAACAAGGTTTGATTCCTTGCTGAACATGTGTAATTGCCATTGTTGCAACCTATCCACAATTCAATGAGAGCTTCCTAATTGTGAAATCTGCAGAAATTAAAATATTCTATATTTCACATAATAAAATACAAAAGAAATAGTGAGTGGGTGACGTCACTGGTTCCCTCATTTGCATACTGAGCAGGATGTGCATACAACTGTTTTGCGAAATTAAGCGAAACTTTAAAATACCATAACTTTCTTATTTTACATCCTATTTTGACGAAATTTTCAGTGTTATGCTTGTTGGATTTTTCTTTATTTATTCAAATCAACTTTTTGTAAGGGTGGACTTGGCCTTTAATATGAAGGAGGGGAACCTTTCCATTTCAATTAATGCATCCAATATCATTTTCATTCATTGCAAAATGTTGTTCAAACTTTGGAGATATATTTCACATTAAATATATTTTTGTTATTCATGTCAAATGATTACATGTCATATTCATCTCTCTTCTCAAATAGAGCACAGCCCTAGCTAGTATCAGAGGCAGAGGTATACCACTACTGGAGAGACTTTCAAAGCTGGTTAGGTTTCCTCTTCTAAATTTACAGCAAAATGAGAAGAGAGACTGCTCTTTTGCAACAACTATAATTTCAATAACTTGTTTATATTTCAAAGTACTATTGTCAATTTCAATATAACTGTTATGTTTTCTATACAAATTTTTCCATTAAATCACTTGAGTCATTCATTGCTCACAATTTAAATATAACAGTATATGTTTTTTTAATTTCACTATTTGTTTACACTGTTAACATGCATTTTCATTTATGGAATAAATGTAAAGCTCAGTATGATACACCATCTGTGTTGTGGTCTAGCGGATACGTGACCGGACCGTGGATCACATGGGTCGCGGTTCGAGTCCAGCCGCGGCACTAACGTCCTTTGGCAAGACAATAATCTACATTGCCACTCTTACCCAAGAGATAATGGGTACCTGTGAGGATTGCCGAAAGTCATTGTGATTGTTTTTTCCATTGCCCTACATGCATGCATGTGAACGGTGCAAAATGGTAGGAATGCTCCCTAAGGAGTGGAGATGGTGCACACTTGTGTGCGGGCTTGAAATCCAACGACCAGGGATAATAATAAATAACATTGTAAAGCACATTGAAGTATTCACATAATGCACTAGATATAAATGTAATATATTATTATTATTATTATTATTATCTGAATATAACATGTCCGTTTGTTACAACATCCACAAAGGTCGATTTTACAGTTGAGAAAGGAATGAACTTACTTGTCAATAGCACCATAATAGTAGAGTTGACGAAGAGCTTCCAGGAGCATTCTCTCCTCAGGAGGATCCACAAAGGGGAACCTGAAATATATCACACCAAATGACTTTCAGAATATTACAATAACATAGAGTAATGGCCATTAAAATCCTACAATAATCAATATCATCCATATCATTATTATCATCATCATCACTATCATCATTAACATCACCATCAACATCACCACCATCGACATCATCATCATCATCACCATCTTCATCAAAAACATCATCATCATCACCATCATCACCATCATCATCATCATCATCATCATCATCACCATCATCATCATCGTAATCATCATTATCACCATCAACATCATCATTATCACCATCATCACCATCACCATCATCACCATCATCATCACCATCATCATCACCATCAACATCATCATCACCATCATCATCATCATCATCATCACAATCATTACCATCACCTTCATCATCATCATCAACATCAATCATCATCGCCATCATCATTATCATTATCATTGTCAATACAATCATCATCATCATCATAACCATAATCACCATCATCATCATCAACATCATCACTATCATCTTCATAACCACCACATTATCATCATAATCATCACGAATAAGTACTCACTTGAGTATGTTATGTATTCCCATACACTTGAGGTTAAGCACCACGCTAGTCAAGCTACTCCTCTGGATCTCTGGTACCATGTCTTCTGTCATGCAGTTCTCATAGAAACCTCTGTATGGAATGAGATTAAGTTAAGTGAAATACATGTAGCTCAGTGGTTAGTGTAAAATCCGTGTCTGTGAAATTATCCCTTCACACTTTTCAAATCGATTGTGAAACATTTTTCTCCTCCATCTTGCTACTAAATTAGTTTCTAGTCATGTATCTCAGGGTACCTTCTCAACATTTTATAATTGACGAGGTTTTTCATTTCAGATCATTTAAACCCTACTAAATTCATAGCCTAACCACTACTAAAATATGCTTATAATAACTGATCTTACTTGCTGTAGATTCTGTAACATTTGCCTGGTGCAGTTCGGCCAGCTCTTCCTGCTCTCTGTATGGCTTCTGCTCTGCAGATCAACAATATAAAACAAATCAATTAAATGTCACACTTAACATACTCCTAAACTGTGGTGCTGAAGAATTGCCCAGCTCAACTCAACTCAACCCAACTCACGTCTCATTTACATATATATTGTAATTTCCTAGTAGATAATCATTGATACAGATTTTAACACTTCAGTTAGGAATACACAATATATTGTAGTGTAAATTTCTCAAACATATTTGCCTAACAATATCCTATTTAGTATAAACAAACAAATAAAATGCAAATATGAAGATGTGCTTGAAAAAAAAATAATTTAATCTCACCTTGAGATAGGCACAACTTGCAGAGCATCTAGACCTGTTCGATGGTTGTATGACATCTGCTTCACAAAACCACTGTCAACAACGTATCTAAGAGGAAGAATTGATTCAGATTTTATGTTCTCCTTAATTATGACACATTTAAAAAGCTTTTCACAAATGGTTTACAATTATTATTTCCAATCATAAAAAATAAATGCAATGAATTTACTATGTAAAAAAATGAAGAAAAATTATTAGTACTTAATTCAAGTTCGTATTTGTTCTTCCATGTTCTTTATCTTTCTCTATTCTTTCCTGCAATTAGAAACATTGTATTAATCCCAATATAAATGTTATGTATTATTATTTAATATTAACATTTTTACCTGATACCATCTATGGTGAGAGAGGTTCCAGCAATGTTTGTTGCAACGACACATTTCCTGACTCCAGCCTCAGCAGGGGCAAATATCCTTTGTTGTAACTCTGGAGAAAGCAAAAATAGGAAAATACCAGTGACATGTAGACATTTAAACTTTCCTTTATAGACTTCTGTTGACAAGTTCAAAAGGTGACTTCTATCATTAGCTTCAACTCTTTTGCTAATTCAATCTTGACACAGCAGCAAAATTCACCCCTTTCCTAAAGTTTAATAGGCAGCCTTTATTTTGTTATAAAGCAAGTATCAGAAATCAGTTCTTAGATTGTGATCCTGCATGTACTATAATATGTATTATTACCTATATAAGGCATTTTAGCGACGCATTAAAAACGCATCTTTTTTAAGCCTGAGTCATATCGAATATTTCATAAACCGGGATTCGACGGCTTTGATTCGATCGAATACCGGTTAATCGATAAATGCACACAGTTGCACGCAGTGCATGCACCATGCACCGGTGACCGGTCCGCTGGCATTGCGGGCATATGTATGGGCTAGTAAAAATCACAGAGGACGAGCCAAAATCTTAAGTTTCTAGTCCGTATGGCTAGCCAAAATGTCACTAGTGTCGCACGAAGCGATGCTCATTGTCGACACACCCGACAATGATTCAAATTCAAAGAATTAATAATCTTACTTTGTCTTTGGAGAGCTGAATGGAACACGTTTGTTCGATGCCAAAAAAAAAAAACAATACGAAATAAACTTTTCGTCGCTCAATATAGACTCGATTTCATTCAGCTTCAGAGATCATTCAGAAGTAATTGCCAATTTGATGAGAGTGTGATATTAGTTATTGCGAATTAAGTAGGAACACTCGTACTCATGCCCGTATTTATCATGTTCAATTATACAATTGTCAAATTGACAATGCAGAGAGAGTGCAAGAAAATTATCGTAAACTTCAGTTCGTAACGACAAAACGATTTTTCCATAGAGAAAGCACAGGTAAAGTGCGACGTCCTCCGCGAGCGAATTAGCGAAAGTTAGCCAACAGTTTGAACTTTGAAGTCGCCTTCACGTTCTCTGCTAGTATATATCTGTACGTTACGGAGTTTCTTTTTTTATTTGATTTTTTCATGGTGGCTACGGTAGTCAAAAATCTGGCGGACTACAAATCGATGCACCGAATTTGCCAAAACGTATTCGGGATTCGACGTCTTCGATCAAACACCGGCTAACCAATCGATTCACCGAATTTGCCAAAACGTATTCGGGATTCGATGTCTTCGATCGAACACCGGCTAACCAATCGATTCGACTCAGGCTTAATCTTTTTGTCCGCTTGATTCGCGCGTGCAATATGAGAGCATATTGCACGGAACACTGAATTCCCCATAGGCCTCATACTAAACTTGCCGTGCAATATTATGCCGTATTTTGTCTGGTCTGTTTGCGTGCACGCAAATAATGCAACGCATACACACATACGCACATGACGTCATAAAGAGGTTAAGTTTAACTTGTGTGATGACAACGAAGTATTAAGAGGGGCTCTATTAACTGAATGTGGTTGCTTAAATGATTTTTATTAAGTTCTAAATCATTTTCTGTAGGGTATAGATAATAATAATTATGTTGGATGGCTTTATTTCATTGATTAATATTCCACTCGTTAGGGCCAATATTGAACTCATCTTCGATTCGTGCAATATTGGCCCTAACTTGTGGAATATTCTCTGGTATCCCATTCAGAGCCATCCAATGTTATATAACTATAACACAAACAACCCCAATATTTCTCAATAACTAAAACTTAACATACAACTTTACATGTTCTAAGATCCTATGTCTCATACTGTCCTACGTATCGGTTGGCATGGATCCATATACTGGCAGCACCATCAAAGCCTCTACAGAACGATCCCTGACATCATGCCTGTAGTCGACCTGTTCTGACTTCCGGAAGAGCTTGTCACAGCACTGTTCAATCTCGGCCTGGCCTGTCAGGAAGACCAAGATGTCCCCTTGCTTCTGTTCCATGTGGATCTCCATCACCATGTCTACAACCTGGACATAGATAAGACAGTGAACATATAATACAGTACATTATGGTTACTTCATTATAGGTTAAAGAAAAAGATGAGTGATTGGTCCAAAGATGGATAACGAGAAGAGCAGAAATTTCCCCAGACACAAATGCCTCAAAATCTTTAAATTAGCAACATGTTGAAAATTCAAGATCACTGGGTTTTTCCTCACAAAGTGGCCAGTTTTACACTATTTGACATAAGACTCTGATCTTGTAAATTCTTTTCAGATACACTGTACATGAATCTGGAAAAAAAATGTATCAATATATGAAAATACCTGCACTGCCAATTTGAGGAACAAATAGCTACAAATTTAGCTCCAAAAATTTTCCAGAATAAATAAAAAAGTTACTCACTTTGGATACATAGTTGACTGTGATGTTCTTGCCCATGTCTTTCTCCTCAATCAGACTGCAATATATATCCTTCACTGGGTGCAGTCTACCAGGGATCTCAAATACGGGGCAACCGCCCAAGAAGTCTGAGAACTTGCCCTGGTCCAGAGTGGCTGACATCACCACAACCTTGAGGGGGCGTTTTCGTTTTGAGGACTTCAGTTCCTCATCGGAAAGAAACAGCTGCTTCACGAGGCCAAACAAGATGTCCTACAAGCACAAAGCAAAATTGATATGTCGTTTTATTTTTCAGGTACAGGAGTTCAAATCTTTAAAATGACAAATTCAAAGGATTTGGAAGAGAAAGACCTCTAAATCTCTAACCAAGTAGTGGAACACTGGTAAAGTGGAAATACGCAGATTAAAAGTCAAGTAATTAATGAGTTTCTGAGACTACAATGATATGGTCTCATGGTCAGGTGAATAAGATCACTGATGATTCAACTTTGAACATCACTTAGACTTAACCTTTATATGACGTCTGAAGAAAATTATTGATTATACTACATGCGCTATGAATGCATGAGTACACCAAAATGTGGTGAGAAATCATATTCATTCATATTAGTTAAGAATTTCAAAGTACTCTGCAACTAGCACGACAGAAATATTTTTAAGACTTCAGAAAAAGGGTTTTCAACATGACAACAGGAACTGATATACCATGAACTGGGATATAATGTACCTCTAAATAAGCAAGTCCCCTCACCTTTATTTGACTTTAAAAAAAAACTTACTGTATCTAAACTCCTCTCGTGAGCCTCATCCAGAACAATGACACTGTATTGACTGAGCTCCCTGTCTCGGAGGAACTCCCTCAGGAGGCAGCCATCTGTCATGTACTTCACTGCAGTCTCTGAGAGGAGGAGAAAGGATCACCATTCAAGAGCCACTCCAAAAAGATAAATTATACAATAATCACACAATATGGTATAGTGGTGAGCTACAAAAACTACTTCACTGAACATCACTCTTTCAAGTAAGAAATGCCAATGCATTGCATAATCTGAAAGCCTGCATGTCATTCACTGTTCATAAACTTTCCTCTTACCATCTGATGTACAGTCATCAAATCTAACTTGGTATCCCACCTTGCCTCCAACCTTACATCTCATCTCATCTGCAACCCTTGAGGCAACAGACATGGCTGCGACACGCCTTGGCTGAGTGACACCAATCGTCCCATATTTGTGAAAACCTGAAATGGAAATGATGTCATATTTACAATGAGATTGCCAATGACAGCTACACTTGATAATCAAGAAGTGTAGCAAAATTTTAATAGAATTAAAAGAAGCTTAATTTTTTCTGTGTTGCAATGACACAACCCCACAAAATGGCAAACGGATGGTTCTGAGTTTCTTGTTAACAATAATCTGTCTACTTGTTTATAGGAAATGCCTTTCTCATCAGTCTGAATACAATGCCCATGACAGAAAATACATGTGATATAATACACTTTTATAGCTGCCTTGGCTCAGTGACGCGGCCCAACGAGGATCCGGGCTAACTCGGCCTTGCCTGAAAATCGCGGCTGAGTGAGCCCAGGGTGTTGAGACTTGAGTTCATCGCAAAATGAAATAGTACTTATGAAGTTGTGTTGAATTTCACGGTAATTACACATTTTAAAACACATAAATTAAAAATTTTAAATTATGCTTCTTGATAATCATTTTACACATTTAAATTATATAATATATCACCTAATTTTGAAAATTTCAAGAAGTAAAGTTATACTAATTTTAATTACAAAACATGAAATTTAAGGCTAAAGAACAGTACGGTGTGTAGCGTGGACTTCAACTCTTGAAGCATAGTCACAGCGCAGTGCGGAGTTCACCCTAGTGCCCCCTCAACGATTACACTAACTCAAAGGAGCTCCGCCACAGAACTCCTAAAGACGTAGAAGGCTCGGGCGGGTGCGAAATTGTAGCCATCGTTCGTACGTGATCACGTGATATCCGCCATCTTGGTTAGTCCTTCGCTCTCCGGATTCATGAAGCTTGTCGCGTCAACGACATTCATTCAGTACAAATTGTTTGATCAACACTAGGGTTATATGAAATCTTACTGAAATTGCTAGATTTTGTTAATGCTAGTATCCAAATGAACCAAGAAAAAAAGAGAGGGAAGTTTCTCTCGAAATACATGAAATATATTATTGCCAGTGTTATCAAATGTTGCTTTGGGCATTTTCATGCTTATTTGTTATTATAGAAATGCAGTCATCATCCACTCTTGTTGCTCATTTTGATAATTTTACTGCACTACATTTACTAATACCATTCAAACAACTTTGATCACTGAAATGATTCTCATGGTTCTGGCAAATGAAAGCGGAAATTTATGTTATTGTATTCATATCCTGATGCAAGACTTCATGCTTGTAAGAGTTCGATATGAGGTGTGCTCATTTCAGTACGTTGCAATATATAGCCCTCAAGAAAATTCTTTGTCTTTACAGATCACTGTTATGATCCAGACATCTGTGTTTTTGTTGAAGCCAGTGGTTTAGTGGATACGTCACCGGACTGTGGATCTCATGGTTCGCGGTTCGAGTCCCGCCGCGGCACTCATGTCCTTTGGCAAGACATTAATCTACATTTGCCACTCTCCACCCAGGTGTAGTAAATGGGTAGCTGGTAGGAATTTATTCCTTGAAATGCTTTGAGCGCCTTATAGGGCAGCTCGGCTAAAGCCAGGGTAATATTGCCTTGAGCACCATTGGTGGATACGAGCGCTATATAAATACCCAATATATATATATATATATATTGTCACTCTAAATAAGAACATTAAAAATACCTCAAGTCCAACGAAGTGTCACAAGTCACGACTGCCAAATAGGAAACAAGCATGGGTGTTGATCCGTGTTCACGATTGGGGGGATGACCGACGAGGGAGGGAAGCCAGTGGCGTATCTAGGGATTATGGCGCCCGGGGCAAAACATGAAGTTACGCACATACATCCCCCCCCCCCCCCCCCCCCCCCCCCCCGAGTGGCAAATTTTTCAATTTTTAACCCTAAAAAACGCAATTTCTTGTGCATTTTACCCAGGAAATTTTGCAATTGACCACCGCAATTCAGCGGTAGAGAAGCTCGAAATTTATACATTGCTAAACGGTTTTCTATTCACCTACTTCTACAATCGGGAGCAAAACTAACTAAAACCCTAAATAGGCTTGAGAAAGAGTCAAGAAATTCAGCAAGGCTACCTAAAGTTGAGAACCTTTGCAAATGCTGTTTTATACACTTTATCCTAAATTGGGTGTGCAATATTTAGCAGGAGTCATTATGAAACTTACATGATATAGCGATCAAATCAATTACATCTTTATTTTTCCAAATTTTGAAGCCTTTAAGCTATTTAAGAACTATATAGGTCTACTGGGCGCGCCAAATTATGAGATCCTGAAGGAAAATGATTATGCGACGGAGCAAAGCGACCAAGCTTTGGAAAATTTTCGCATTTCAAACCTTTGAAAACTAGATTTCTAGTGCACTTAATGTACAATGCAGATTTTTGGGGGGGATCGCATAATCCGTAAGGATTATGAGTTTTCTTCATTTCCTCCCTTTGTTATATATAGGCACCAATCCTGCAGTTTCTTGTTAACAATAATCTGTCTACTTGTTTATAGGAAATGCCTTTCTCATCAGTCTGAATACAATGCCCATGACAGAAAATACATGTGATATAATACACTTTTATAGCTGCCTTGGCTCAGTGACGCGGCCCAACGAGGATCCGGGCTAACTCGGCCTTGCCTGAAAATCGCGGCTGAGTGAGCCCAGGGTGTTGAGACTTGAGTTCATCGCAAAATGAAATAGTACTTATGAAGTTGTGTTGAATTTCACGGTAATTACACATTTTAAAACACATAAATTATGCTTCTTTGATAATCATTTTACACATTTAAATTATATAATATATCACCTAATTTTGAAAATTACCATTTCAAACAACTTTGATCACTGAAATGATTCTCATGGTTCTGGCAAATGAAAGTGGAAATTTATGTTATTGTATTCATATCCTGATGCAAGACTTCATGCTTGTAAGAGTTCGATATGAGGTGTGCTCATTTCAGTACGTTGCAATATATAGCCCTCAAGAAAATTCTTTGTCTTTACAGATCACTGTTATGATCCAGACATCTGTGTTTTGTTGAAGGTTGTCACTCTAAATAAGAACATTAAAAATACCTCAAGTCCAACGAAGTGTCACAAGTCACGACTGCCAAATAGGAAACAAGCATGGGTGTTGATCCGTGTTCACGATTGGGGGGATGACCAACGAGGGAGCGAAGCCAGTGGCGTATCTAGGGATTATGGCGCCCGGGGCAAAAACATGAAGTTACGCACAATCGCATAATCCGTAAGGATTATGAGTTTTCTTCATTTCCTCCCTTTGTTATATATAGGCACCAATCCTGCAGCTGAGCTCATGAATATTCATACCAGAAACCCCTTTTTGAAGACTTTGAAAGATACTACAAGTTTCGGACGTGTATTTTCTTACTCAGTCACCTTATTTTTAAATCAGCAAAAGAAAATTTCATAATATAAACCTCTGCCGAGGTTCGAACTCATGCCATGGTCCTTTCACCAAGAGAGGACTGGATTATCCGATTGCGCCACACAAAACAGCTGCTCGATGCCCTTGCTCGTTTTATTATATCGCTACAATTCGTTTTCATGAATATTCATGCCGACTAGTTTTGACGGAATAAAGCGTATTATGAGCAATTTGACGCGATATGAATATTCATGAGCTCAGCTGCAGGATTGGTGCCTATATAGTGCTTACCTGTCTGCCCACAGTAGCTGTACTATCACCTCTCCCGTTTGCGAGACGAGATAGTACAGCTACTGTGGGCAGACATGGCTGACGATGCAATAAATCATTGTTTTTTGGTAAGTTGTAAGTTAGTTAACTAAATTTAAGTTAGGTAGCGCAATAAAGTAATAGTTACTTTAAGCTTCATTTGGTAGTATAATTACTTCAAGAAAGGATGTAATTTAATCAAAAAGCATGTAGTCGCTATTTTGTAGTCGCGGTTCGCAACGCTTTTGAATGGCCAGCTTGTACTGTGTATAGTTATGGAAAAGCCAACTTCAAAATTTCAAGTGATGAATGAACGCACAAGGCCCTTTGTTTCGATAAAGAACTTAAGTTAAGTCAGAAGATCCGATATAATTAGGTATGTGAAATGCCCGTGCGCTTGCATCGCGAAAGTGGTTCCAAAACTGTGTTTCCGTTTTCTACCAGCTTTCGGGTTATGCTGAGGGGTACCCTGACAAAAGCTTTCGCTGTGCCCGTATTTGCATGTCAATGTGCACAAAAAGGGTATCAACGAAGAGCCGAGACCACGAACTAGTGTGTGAAAAAAAAATTTTGTCAAAAGGGTTTCCAGACGTTGTTTCACATGGGCCTGAACTACCCTGATAATTTTGGGTCATCATAATCATTATTTTTCATGAAGGTAAGTGATTTAATTGATTTCAATTATTTACAAATTCATTTTCATTAATACTTAACACATTAAGAAAGTTTAATGGAAATTTATAGTTGCGAAATAATTTTTTTACTTTGCGAAATTTTCCATGTCAGAACTATGTATACACGTTAGCTCACTCCACCGCGAAGCAGCGTCGGCTTCCGCCGGCAGCGGTGGCGGCGATCCGTGGGTTAACCCGTTGGCGTTAGCATGTGAATTTTGACGATGGATATACAAAAGTGATGAGATTTCGATGCTAAATTTCATTAATCTATAGACAATTGTTTTTCTTCATCAAAATATTATGGCAATATACCATATTAAGGTAATTATCAGAAATATGAAGTGTGTTAGTGAAATGCTGTTCTGTTTTTGTTGGCATATTTTGTTGGCATATTCAGATGAATGAACGCACAAGGCCCTTTGTTTCGATAAAGAACTTAAGTTAAGTCAGAAGATCCGATATAATTAGGTATGTGAAATGCCCGTGCGCTTGCATCGCGAAAGTGGTTCCAAAACTGTGTTTCCGTTTTCTACCAGCTTTCGGGTTATGCTGAGGGGTACCCTGACAAAAGCTTTCGCTGTGCCCGTATTTGCATGTCAATGTGCACAAAAAGGGTATCAACGAAGAGCCGAGACCACGAACTAGTGTGTGAAAAAAAAATTTTGTCAAAAGGGTTTCCAGACGTTGTTTCACATGGGCCTGAACTACCCTGATAATTTTGGGTCATCATAATCATCATTATTTTTCATGAAGGTAAGTGATTTAATTGATTTCAATTATTTACAAATTCATTTTCATTAATACTTAACACATTAAGAAAGTTTAATGGAAATTTATAGTTGCGAAATAATTTTTTTACTTTGCGAAATTTTCCATGTCAGAACTATGTATACACGTTAGCTCACTCCACCGCGAAGCAGCGTCGGCTTCCGCCGGCAGCGGTGGCGGCGATCCGTGGGTTAACCCGTTGGCGTTAGCATGTGAATTTTGACGATGGATATACAAAAGTGATGAGATTTCGATGCTAAATTTCATTAATCTATAGACAATTGTTTTTCTTCATCAAAATATTATGGCAATATACCATATTAAGGTAATTATCAGAAATATGAAGTGTGTTAGTGAAATGCTGTTCTGTTTTTGTTGGCATATTCATGTTCTAATAAGCTGACCAGGGGTACCAAACTTTTCAGGATAGGATGAAGTTAGGTAATTTTTAAGGTCGTTTGGGATGTATATTGGTCACAACATTTTTTTTTGCCGTATTGAATTACTGTACAATTTCCGCGACCAAAAAAAACAGTGTTTTGCGACTTGTAAAATGCCCTAATTTCTTAAATATCCATCCAATTTGAATAATTCAAAAACTACTGCATTTCTCTTTTCTAGACCTTTCTGTTGATACCAAATTTGTCAAGAATTAATCAATTTGAAATTTTCATTTAACATACCTAATATATATTATAATATAATCATGATAAATACCATGAATACTCAGTTAAATAGTAGCCCCGGGACGCTGCCACGAAGTGGCAGCGTCCTGAGTGAAACCAGTACGATTCGGTGGGTCTCACATTCACAATCTACCAATGTTCAAATGACCATTTAAAAAATGGCCATGTAATTATTTTTTTTTAATTAAAGTATCATATATACGATGCCACTTACCTAAACAGACTTTACGCAAATCAGCTTTTCCTAAAAAATGTGTAGAATCGATGAATGTCACTTTTTACTCTCAATTTTCGAAACCAGTCCCATTCGCCATGTTGTTAAAGCCAAATTGAAAATAGGCACTTGCGCATGCGCCTATGAATGTTTATTACAATGACGGCATAGTTTTCGTCAATGGAATAATGAATATTCATATACCCACTGTAATCCGCCGATCGCTAGCGTATAGATCTAGCGCTCTCGCTCAAGCTCGTCTAATGAATATTCATAATCCTCCCTAAGTTCTTGTCTGTATTATAATTGGAGCTGCTGATGCATGCGCATTGCAAGCAAAACACCGACCTTCAGAAGTTTTTACTACAGGCTCTTGGAGATAAATATGCCTTTTTTGTATCATCCTCATTGAAAAGAAAGACGACAGTCAATCGTAAAGTATTGTACCTAAAATAGCCTAAAATCAACTGATTTCATGTTTCATGGCTATCATTTTGACAAACGACCTTGTAATTATGTGACATCCATGCGATCAAAGGACTGCGCAGCGCAGCCAGAACACTACGTGTTCGGGCTGCCGCAGTAAAGTTAAATAGGTATTGAGTATTTGAGAAGCACACGGTCTGGTGGGTTAGTTGAAAATCAGAAAAGATTGAGGACTAAGCAGCAATATGGCGGCGTGTGCACTCGAGCGAATCCTACACCGGGTTTGACGGCTAAACCGCGATCTGTGCATTGGGAATGGGTATGAGCCTCTACGTCTTTAGGAGTTCTGTGAGCTCCGCCGCCGCGATGCGTTCGCAGCTTCGCGGCGGCGCGCCTCGACGGAGCTCCCTGGAGTTACGTTTACATTTACACCAATTACTATGTGTGGGACAATGATTAAAAAATACGGAAAGATTCATACACGGTAATATCAATAAAAACTTACCGGCTTCGTGTAAAAACTGAGGAAGTTGTGTAGTTTTACCGCTCCCGGTTTCTCCTACAATAACTAAGGCTCTAGAATCGTGGATGGATTTCAGTAGATCATCTTTGAAACCGTTAATAGGTAACGATTCAGGTCCAATGGAGGCTGCCATTTTTATCAGTTTGTTCGCTCGTCAATTTAATTCCTCCACTGAGTTATTGTATACAGCCCACTAAAGCCGTCCATGGAAACAAGCGGATGTATTTTAATTGAAGCTCATTTGCATGCATAATTGATCAATTTTCATTTACAGGCTTTCGTGAAAATATGCATTGAAATGACTTGTTTTAACTTTCGTCTGTCTTCTTAAACTATATTTCAAATTTCTTTCGTGGATATATATATCCCCATGCCTTGTTAATCTTTGATGTGAAATAAAGACTTTTTGAGACTGTCGGACGAACAGCTATATTTACCAAGGGTGACGCGTCTCCCTAGCTACCGAGGGTTGTGTACGATTGTACACACCGCATCGATCGGCGACAGGTGTATTTTTTCGCGTGGTATTATATTGCACTTTGTCAATGTAGCTCAGCGTGCAGAAACCGCAGAGACGCCTGCTATAAAAATCAATATATCTGCCGTGCTGTATCCAAGACAATTTTCGCCCCTTGATTACTTGGATTTATTAGCATTCTGGTGATAATTATTTGGACTCTTTCTCAAGATGTCGTCTCAGGACGTAATCAAGAGCACGGCAAAGAAATTGTGAGTAATACTAATATATAATAAATAAATTCGTAATTAATTTAGATAAGTCTGAGTGGGATGATCGAGCGACCTCTTAGTCTTAACTTAGGCTTAATAATGACTAACTATGTTTTGAAATTTGATGTGCAATTATTATTATTATTATGTTTCCTGCCCGACCGACTGCACATTTTTACTTTGATATTTTAACATAAATATGTTGACTCCTTATTCTTACATAATGATACAATGTAGATGTGCCATACAGCTGTTGCTAGACCAGAAATTACAATTTCATTGATTTTTTTATAATTTTAAATTTCTTGGCAAGGATTCTGTTAATTAATAACATATCATATCAAATTATTATCATGACATGTTTGTACTAATAATATTTGAATTTGAAATGCCATGTTGTTGCTACATGTAACTAGACTTTCCTGCTGATATTCTTCTTGAGACTTGACGTAGAGAGAAATTGATGGCAAGTCAGTAGAGAATATTCACACAGAATTTAATGATCCATAAAAACATGTCCATATGTTTCTTTTTAATTTATACCAAGTATTAATTTCTGTTGATGACTGATCTTCTCAATTAAACACAGACAATTTTGTGGGTGTGGCATTTTTTTAGAGTTTTGTTTGTCATCATGAATATATAGCTTAGTTTGTTGCTGATGTGATGATGATTGATTTTGGAATGTTACGTGCAATTAATTTCATTAATATTGAAGTCTTTAAGCCCTTGCTATTTATTTCATTTTTGATGTTGTTTATATTGGACACATGTTTTCTCATAACAAGGAGTTGTGATAACTCCTTGCTCATTCATTTATTGTAGATGAGGTTACAGAGTTCTCTTAAAAAATCAATATTTTCAAAAGATAATCATATTTTTGTTTAGGCCTATCATAATAAATATGCTTCATATTCCGTCCATATTATTTTCAAAAGATAATCATATTTTAATTTAGGCCAGTCATATTGAATGTGATATATATATATTCCATCAGGCTTAGACTTTTTCTTTATTACAAAACTTTATATTGTCATTTTCAAGTTGCTAATTTGATTTTTTTTCTAGAAAATTTTAAAATGGAGGTGAAACGTCTCTTAGAAATTTCACAGGATTCTCTTTAAAAATCAATATGTTGGAGTGTTAATCATATTTACTTTAGGCCTATCATAATGAATATGCTTCATATTCCATCAGGCTTAGACTCTTTCTTTAATATCATTAAATTGTCATTTTCGAGTTGCTAAATTATTTTTTTAATGTATTTTTTTCTAGAAAATATTACATGGAGGTGAAACGTCTGGAAGATGCATTTGATCTCTCTGGACCTGATAAACCTCAGAGGCATTATCCAACTCTCAAACCGGTAAGATTTTAATTTCCTTGTTTTATTTTTCATTTTTATCTGTCACTTCAAAATAAACCATACTACAATGTATATAAGCTGAATAACTAAATAACATATCACATATTTGTATGCTAACACACAGAGTTGAAACTCGGTATTACAATGAAAGATATTGTAGTATCTGTTAATAATAGTGAATGAACAAGTCATAGATATTATAGAACATACAAATGTATATATTAAAATCACAGAATTACAGAATCATTCTGCTGAACTGATTCCCAGTGCTGAATTTTGTAGGTATACCTCTCATATATTTTTGTGCAGAGGTATTGTCAGTTGGATTATATAATGGCTTCTCTTGAATGTTTTGTTCCAAACACAATTGCATTTTACCTTATTCTAATTCTTTCCAATTTGTAAATAGATTATTCATCCGGCCATTTAGAATGCTTATTCAGATTTTATTTCTAGAGACACTGTAGTAAAAATTATAATTTCATTCTTTTATGAATAGAAATACAACTTTGAAAATACATGTATTGCTTTTATATTGATGCATACGAAACTGCAAAAAAAATCAAGTTCAGATTTGTATGTACATGTAACCCAGCTTAAACGATGTTTTAATCATGTCACTAGCTGCTCAGAGCTGGAAGGGCGCTATCTAATATCATTTATCATAGTGTTAACAACCTTCTGACCCTAAAGTTACATCAAATAATGTATTTCATATTTGCAGAGACCTACCCTCCTATACGATGGACTCCATGATCGATCATTGAAGCACTACTTCAAGAACCCAGAGGTCAAGAAACACATGACGCAAATGAGGCCGAGACCTAGTGCAATGGCTAGTGAGGATAAAGTCAGGTAGTGGGAACTCAGCTTTCAAGATTTCGATATTATGATGATGATGTTATATGTTAAAGTCTGTTCAGTTCATTACAGAAATCTACATGTAGAGCACTCGGTGTGAACTCCACTTTCAAGATGCTGCCAGAACATATAATGTTAAGATAGTCCAGCTAATTCACCTCAGAAATGTAGAGCAAATGAAAATACAGTTGTCCGTCATTGGCGTATTTTTGTAGAGAGTAAAGTCATGATTCCTGAAGAAATTTGTTTCCTGTTATATTTATTGTTCCTGGTGTTATTGAATAACAAAATTGTTTGAATTTGTGCTATATATGACTTGGGATAATTCCTACTTCTGAAGAATAATATCTTTGTCAAAATGATCACTTTTTGGTGAAAATCATGAACATGTTTATAAAACGAAACTTAAAATTGATTAATTATTTTTCAATAAGAACAAAGTACAGTGACTGGCAAACGATAAACCTGCCCTCAGACGGGTTATATATAATGCTCCTCTCTCATCAAGAAAATGAAATTGCATGTTGATGTATGATTTTATCTTTTTGTTGCAGACGTGATGTCGACAAGTATATGACCAAAACACAGTACACAGTAAGTATTTCCATGGAATTCCGTCATCTCAACTATATAATGATGTGCAGTGAAACATGTATATAAAGACCGCTCAAGGGAGAGAAGAAAAGCGGTCTTTATGAGCAGGTGGTCTTTGTGGACAGGTTCCTTTAACACATGTTTCAATGAGGAACACTTTTCAAGGGATACAAAAATTATGGTCTTTATGGACAGGTGGTCTTTCTATACAGGTGGTCGCTAAAGCAGGTTTGACTGTATTTTTATATTTTTTTCACAAAACTATTTGTGATAATATATACTTTTCTAATCAATAGGTTATTTATCTGTGTTTATATTTGTTACAAAAGGTCAGATAAAGATGTGTGTTTTAGGATATGATCATAGATAACTTTTTGTAATCTTACCTGTTTGTATGTTTTTCTTTCACGTAATATGCTGCAGTGTAAAATCGAAGAATGCATGTACTTAGAACTTTTAACCAAGTTCAGTTGGTCATGAGCTTTTATTTGTAGTGATATTGATTAATACTGACATTGATAACCTGTACATTCATATATCAAATGCAATCTGATAAAGTACATTTTAAAGCTGAAATAATTGTCTTTCAATTTCCACAATCTTATTTACTTTAGTTTACTTTAGACTGACATGCCCCCCCCCCCTCATTCCGCCACTGAGTTAACCATGCTTCAGTGGTATGAGGTGGTTTGCAACTAAACTCTTAGAGAAAGCATAGTGACTTACTACTGTTGAGTAAATGGCAGTACAGTTGTTAATGCTGTGTCATACCATAAAAGTGGTATTGTGGATTAATTTGTATTATTCTTTATTATGATTGTTACCAAAGTGCAAGTTATATGTTTAATTTACTTACCAAAAGTTTAGGTACTTTTGTGTAAATGCTAGTCCTGCATTAACAAAACAGTGGATGACTCATTATACAGTTCCAAACTTCTTGATGATATTTGATAATCTAGAAACAATTTTTTTTCAGAATGATTAATGATTTTTACCTGAATAAGACCAACAGGAAAGAGTATAAATACTTCAGTATGTTTGGTTTTTGTTCTCGATGACAATGAAATTGCCACTTTCTATTTTTCCCTAGTGACTAAATCATATATAAGAGGAGGAAAAATCCAGCATTTTGTGTCCATTTAATTTTCTATATGATTGCATTTGATTAAGCATGCTTGGAAAATTGAAATATTCAATGTTTTCATGCTTCTTTCTCTTATCTCCTCAGAACCCATATTCTACAATCGTCAGACCCAAGGCTACCGCTCCCAAGAAGAGGCGTAGTAATTTCCGAGGGGGCCCTCTCATGTTGAGATCCAAACATGGCCCATACCTCTCTAAAGGAGAGACAGAAAGATTGGTCAACACTGCAACCAGACTCCTTGTGGCATCGGTAAGTCTTCAAGGATTCCCAGAACCCAAGGAATATTTTTATTTTATTTAGATCTGAAGAATAGAATCATCTTTTATTGATGAGGTAAGAATGCTGTTCGTGAAACAACTTGATGTGATACAAATAGATTAATTCATATAATCGTGATAATTATGGGAATTCATGATCAACAGGTACTAGATGCATATATGCTTACATGTCCATTCTGCTTCTTAGTGTTTCCCAGATTTCTCGTAAATGTTCCCCCTTTACTTTTGTGTCATCAGTCCCAATTGTTCTAGCTCATTTGCTTTACTTTAACTTTCAAAGGTCAATGAGTTATTATTAAGGAAAGCAATGAGCATAAAGGTATATAATCTTATTATTTATGTTCATTTATGTGAAATTATAACAGAGGTGTTCATGTATTTGTTTTTTCAAAATGTCAATGTTGTATATATGAGAATGTATATTTTAATGTTTTGGACATTTCTCTCTTCTTTGTAGGAAACAATCCCAATTGAGAACGGGAAGAAGAACAACAAATATTCAGCAAGGGTAAGTCTCTGTTTTGAGAACTTTATTTTCATGTTGCAATGTAATCCTCTATTATCTACTTTCCCTTTTAATGTGTCTAATAAAAGGAACAAATTATTTGAAATGCATCAAAGAAATTATGTCATAGTTACCATGTCTAACTTTCATTTTTATGGGAAAATTCTGGCTTGATGTTTGTCTTCCTTAAACATCTTGCTGTTTAGACAGTTATGACTCGTATGTTAAAAGGTACCTGCATTAATCATCTTCATTAATTTATTTTTAAATGGTTTATTGATAAGACAAAAACATTTGCCACTTGTGGGCCGAATTGCAGATGTTCTGTTTTAAAAAAAAGATAAAATAACATTGATCACATGTATACAATTACATTTCATATTACATTTGTGTGTTTGTTTTTTGTTATAGGTCTATGCTACAGGAGAGATGGGTCCTGGGGGTAGTCTGCCAATCATTGAATCCTCCGCTACCTACCCACCCAGGAGACCCGACAGGCCCAGGTCTACCTACGGCATGAGGCCCAAGTCTGCCATGGCCATGGCTGAAAGGCCCAAGACTTCCAGAGGAATGAGGCCCAAATCTGCAGTGTGCAATCCTAGCACAAAGCGATATGGGTAGGTGTCAGAATGTCAATCATATTAATAATGATAAGACATGTATTTCCATAGTGCAGCTACTATGCATATATACTCTACTGTGCTTAATACAAAGTATTAGATTACCCCGGCTTTCGCCGAGCCGTCATAAGTGCTATGGCATTTAAGGAATTTATTCCTACCGGGTACCCATTTACTTCACCTGGGTGGAGAGTGGCAAATGTAGAATAATGTCTTGCCAAAGGACATTAGTGCTGTGGTGGGATTTATGTGTTACAAGAGAAAATATACTTTTACCTGTACCGTGGCCTGCTGCATGGACTTGCTCTGGTATTTGTAAGATCATGCTCTGTATTGAAACAAAATTATAGTAAATAGGCTATTTAACCAATTAAATTGCTCATTATGAAGTTAATCTTATTTAAAATTGTCTGGATCTTCTACTATCTACGAGATCATACATTTTGTGTACTTTAGCTCAGCCACAAAGAAAGTTTATAGCACAATGATCTGTATCAGGCCAACCCTGCCCCTATACATGTAGAAATAGAGGAGTCGTGTAATTGGCCCATATTTTAGCATTTACTCTATGTTAGATATTTAGATAATTGATTAGATGTATTGCATGGAAAAACAATTACCTTATTTATGTATTAATTGAGGAAGGAAGAGAAGGAACATGACAGAGGCTATTGAGCACTAAATCAGTAAGTGATGATTGTCTTTTATTTACGACAGATATGACCAGTATGGACAGAGGATCCGTATCAGACCGACCCCGCCCCCTAATCACTACGAAGCTTCTGAATCAGAGCCAGAAGATGATATTTCAGAAGATGGTCCAACTAATATTCTGGTTCCAGTCAGGAGTGGTGCTTCACAGACTCCTGAGTGGCTCAAGTATGTCATCTCCCTAAATATTCTCTTTGCATAGTGTTGAAATATTTACCATATATATATATATATATATGCTTTTAAGATCTTTTAAAATATATTATTTTTCTACTGAAGAAGAAGTAATAAACATTCAAATTGTCGTAAGTTAACCAAACTACACTTGTCATTGAGACTAAAATAGCTTGCAATTGATAAGAAGGTAAACACTTTCTGTGAATTTTCATTTCTTTTATAATTAACATGACATCATCTAAGTTTTATGTTTATCATCAGTCTCTTAAAATACGCATAAAGTTGGGATTTGTAAATTTGAAGTTACCTACGTACGATACAATAGCTTTTCGCTTGTAATAATTAGAAACGCAATTCTTCTTGCAGCATTCAGATGTCCAAGGTTGATATGGATGGAGGAGGAATGCAGCTTGTCGATGCCGATATGGAAGAGGAAGAAGAAGAGGAAGATGATGACAGCATCGACCAAGAACCAACCATTCTTCAGAACGACATGGCCTTGGTCAGCTATGACAGCACTACACAGACCGGAGTGGAGACAGCCATGCAGACCGTAGAACGCGACAACACTCAAGAAACGCAGACGCGGCGTGCCAACACCGTCGAGGCGCTAACCGACCCATGGCAAGCAGAGATCTCCATGCAGACGGAGCCTCCTCCTATAACATCAAGCACACAGACAATCCCTCCCCCTCCGGAGATGAGCACACAGACACTGCCCCCACCCCCCGAGATATCAACTCAAACGATCGAACCTGCGCCGGAGATGAGCACACAAACCCCCGCTGTAGGGCCAGCCATGTCCACTCAGACCCTCCCCGAAATGAGCACTCAGACGATACCTGCAGCAATCAGCACACAGACGGATGAGCCCCCTCTTGAGATCTCTACCCAAATAACCCCTGACCCCACCCCTTCTCCCTCCGAGGAGGAGGAGGAGGAATTGGACGATTACGATCACTTGCGGCATGGTCCGCGACTGAAATCCGGAAAGAGGACTATATATGAATTGGCAATCCACACTGGTAACAGGTTAGGTGCGAGCACAAGAGCCGATGTGCATATTATTCTTTATGGAGAGAAGGGCAATACTGGGAAGATCAAACTGAAACAGTCGAAGGAAACCAAGGATGGAAGGAAGATGAAGTTCCAGAAGGGACAGGTCAGTTGTTCCTTGATTCAATCTCACTGCATCATGTCTTGAAGGAGCCTTCAAAACACATTCAGGCATTTTGATACCAGTTAGTCAATAAATCTCAGCCACTGCACTCCAAGTACATGTTTGCTGATAAAATTGATAACAATAAAATTTGATTGACTGAGTATTGCATGTGTTCCTACTGCAGTATTGTGATTGTTTGTTTTCGTTTTTGTTTCAGATTGATGTATTTAAAGTAGAATCCTTCTATGTAGGCAAGTTGGAGTGCATAACCATTGGTCATGACAGGAAAGAATTAGGTAAGTTTCATAAGTGATATCATTTCCAACATAAGCTAAGACCTTTAGGGATAGGCTTGAAATGATACAGTTATATTCCTTTTTACGAAATACTGCTTTTATCAGGTTCATTAGTCTATCCAGGTTTGTTTATGAAGAAACTGGGCATAAAAACTTTAAAAGAAGTAAAAAAAGAAGTTATATTCATTACTTAATTTGTGAAAAATTAAAGAGAGAAATAAAATCATAAACAGGGATGACTTGGGGTAAACTTAACAAAAGGAAAATGAAATAAAAATGAATACAGCCCAAAGCACTAGGTGCATGTACTAGTATAAGATAAATGACACTCTGCACAACATACATGTTGCTAAATTTTTTTATAAATGACTTGAAGAAATCTGCCAGGGAAACTCCTTGCAAATGAGCTCTGAAAGAAGATTGCTCTATGATTACTTATGTGGTTTGCCAACAGGATGTGGTTGGTTCTTGGATAAGCTGATGATCAGGGAGTATGGTGATGATATCAGCTATGAGTTTGTGGTGGAGAGGTGGCTCTCAGCTCAGGACGAGGATGGCAGGACAGTCAGAACACTACCTGTGACTAACATAATCATGGGTAAGGAATAAAAGCATACATGTGAATAATGACTAGAATATATATTTTCCTGATTCAACATAATATTGCATTAGCTTAATCTCAAATATGTTTTTGACCCTTTAACATTAAAATTGACTTTCAGTGAATTGCATTTATCTTTCTGTAATAGAAATTGATGTAAGCTGCTATTACTTTTAAAGATATTGCTTGAATGAGAATAAATTTGGAGGAAAGACAGTCGACTGGAACTCGATCTATACATTACAAGGCCCTGATCTTGTTAAAAATCAGTGTCATATATGCACTGGAAATATTTGTATGTATTATTTCTTTGACTTTACACCATGTGATGGTTAAATTTATGAAATTATGACATCATACGTTGTGCACAACATACATCATACACCTAGATATCTCCTTATCCCACCGCTGCCACTGATTTGTTATGTACAAAAAATTTCAATAATATATCATCTGATAAATCATGCAGGAGATGGTACCGTTGCTTTGAGAAAAAAGAAAATCCTTGTCTTTTTCAACATTCATTTCTTTAGTGATATACTTTTTGCTTTTGCACATGTGTGATGTTTGATATTGATTGATTTGCACGAGGAACTTGTCAGAGGATCTCAGGAATTAATTGAAATATATTTTCTAAATATTCAAAAACAGATGTTTCATCCAGTGGATCAGACAGCGAGGGCACAGATTTTGTTGAACGCAGTGCTGACAGCAGTGCATACTCAGACACTGATCCACACTTAAGCCAGATCACAGAGACAGACAGTAACTTTATCAGTGATGGTGGTTCCTCAAGGTCAGGTCGCAGGAGAAGGCACCGTAGAAGACGCGCTGCATCAACGACAACTGCCACTGAAACGGACAGTGACTCTGATGTGAGCGACACCGAGAGAAGTCATGGCGACCGCACCACTGATCACACGGACAGCAGCGGGAGTGGTAGTGATAGTAGTGACAGTGGCAGCAGCAGTGGAAGCAGGAGTGAAACGGAAGGTGGGGATCGTAGCAGCAGGAGACGGGGAGGGAAGGGTGATGGGGACAGTGGCAATGAGAGGAGAGGAACCGGCAGAGGCTACTACAGGGGTGGGAAGATGGAGGAGCCACAGCACTCAGAGCCGTTACCGACGGAAGTAAGGGATGCATCGATATCAAGACCCAAGCAGTCGATACTTATCAACTCTCGGCAACCCTCACCTCATCCACCTTCATCGAGCGAAGAGAAGAAAGGGACAGATGTCTTCATGAGTGGATACCTGGTAAGAGAGAAGCATATGTCACCTGCTGAGAGTCAGAATGTTGTTAGTCCTATTCTTCAACGTATTCCTCAACTTCCTTCTGCCTTTGGTACAATAAACCTTTGTCAAAGTGCATCCTTCTAAATTTCAAACTAATTGATAATACACGTTGGTCTGACTGTTTTAATTATGCAAGAAACAGGCAGGTGATATATTAATAAGATTGGATATACTGTGATATATTAATAGAACTGGATATAAACTAAGTACATGTAGTTATAAAGGAAGAGTAAAGTGTGCTCTAAGCTATTCAGAAATGAAAAACTGTTATCATAGTTACATTATGATGTCAATGATTTCTTTTTTTAGTATTGAATAATTTCATTTTTGAAAATTGTTCCTGCATATAAAATGCAGTGTCTTTACTTATTCTTTTGTGGTGTTTTTACAGGCTGGCATCAAGGCAAAGGAGAAAGCAGATAGAAAG
This sequence comes from Heliocidaris erythrogramma, assembly GCA_025617745.1. Taxonomy (NCBI): domain Eukaryota; kingdom Metazoa; phylum Echinodermata; class Echinoidea; order Camarodonta; family Echinometridae; genus Heliocidaris; species Heliocidaris erythrogramma. The sequence goes on along the minus strand of CM046857.1, from coordinate 20,441,316 downwards.
AGGAAAGAGCAAGAAGAGGAGGAGGAAGAAAGGAAGAGACAGGAAGAGGAGAGGTTGTTGTCTGGTCCATCCATCCATGAATGCTGCAAGAAAGGGGATCTTGACAGAGTGAAAGATCTCATCAAACTCAAGCCAGAATTGAAGGAGTAAGTTAAAAAAAAAATGTTTACAAATGAATAGTTATGAACAGTTATGACATCACTTTGACTTACATTCCTGTACGAGCAAACAATCTCTACTTTGTCATATTCTGTTGTACGCAATCAGCTTCATGATAAAAGGACATAGTGTTACATATAGCCATTTTTTATTTTGTCATAAAAAGATTTATCTGTATTGCCAGAACAGTTAAGCAATGGAGAACTTTCTTTTTCTTCTTCATTTTCTTCACTTTATTTGAAATAATGAATATTTTGTTTCTCTATGGCCCATCCCCTATGATGTTTTGGAGATTGATGAAGAATTTTATTGGTTCATTTTCTTGATATAGACATATTGAAGTCACTTGTGTTGATGACATTATTGATTTAAATTAACCAAAATATTTTTGTCTGTTCTTTCTTTCAGCACTCCTGATGAAAGGGGCTGGACACCACTTCACTGCGCGGCTGGCTCTGGCAATGTGCACATTGTCAAGTGGCTGATCGTCAGTGATGTCAACGTCAACATGCTCACCCCTACTGGCTACAATAGTATGCACCAGGCTGCCATGAATGGGCATGCGAATATCATGATGGTACTGGCCGCCATGGGGGTGGAGGTCAACTGCAAGACGGTGGACCAACAGACACCCCTCCACCTAGCTGCTATGAGGTGAGAAAGAAATTGGTTTCCATCTGAATTCTGAATATTTAGGACAATGTTCAATGAATTTTGTAGAGGGGTGGAGCGTAAGTCAGCAGACCTTTGAAGGAAGTGTGTTTGGGGTTCAAGTCCAAGCTGCAGCACAAATGTTCATCCTGTTATTCAGATGAATGGGGACTTGTAAGATATGGAAATTCATTCTGATTGAATTAACCAAATACCCTCAATGACAATATGGTAGGAAACTCCTAGCGAGTGCAGATGGTACGTAGAATTTAGTTTTCTTTTTAAAGTTTCTGTTGATAAAAAGAGATATTTTTCATATTCCTGAAGCCCCTATTGGAGTTTCCAAAACTTAAATATCTCTTTCTCTCTCCAATCCCTGTGATGTTATTCTTTTCAATTTTGCTGTAATGTTTTAAATTGAGCTTGCGTCTTTAATACATTTTTTACATTTTTTGTCCTTTCAGTGGTCACATCGATTCATGCAGGTGGTTGGTAGCAAACAAGGCCTGTGAGGATTGCGAAGACATCATGGGTAGATCAGCCCTAGACCTAGCTTCGGACTACCAGCACACCGATGTAGAGAAGTTCCTCAAGTCTTGCAGGAAGGATCTCAAGAGAGAAGACAGCTCACTTGCTCAACTCAGAAGCCAGTGAGTAACATGATAATTATCTCTATCTTGGTTTGAGTACAACATTTTCACATGTTTTAGATTTCAATTTCACTCATTCTAATCTATGAAAGACCGACAGAATGACAAAATGTGTAGCTTTTAAATCATTATCAAGCATTGTACTGAATGATGAAGAATAATGTAATTATATATTGAACAGTGTCACTTGTTTTGAAATTCCTATCTCTCAGTTTCTGTGAAAATGTCTATTGCTTTCTTTTCAACTTCCAATAATTGAAGTTTGACTGAGGAGATTCTTCCGTTTTGTTCAAATATTTGTTTTTGCGAGACAAAATAAAAGGAATGAATGAATAAAATATGTCTAATATTTCCCTTTAAAATTACATGTACCAACTGATATGTTTCACATGTGTATGCTATTAAATAATATATATATATATATATATTGTTGTAGTTGTAATCTTAATGCTTTTATTTTGTTTGATTGCACACTACAGGTCACCAAGCAGATCTCCCAGTCAAGATGTAAACAAAGATAGACAATCAGGAGAGGTAAGATCATTCACAGTATTACATTTTCTATTGCACATAGATAGATGATGTATCTTGAAGTGTTTATTTGCAGAAAAACAGATGCAATTGCAGTATTTAATTTGGTACTTACTGCATGTATGATCCATTTAGTACATATTTAGCTCTATTTCATATCCTACAGGATTACTTTGAGACATTTTCTGTCAAATATTTCAATCAACTACATCACCCATCTCAAATGCAATAGTATTAGCTCAAGTTTGACTCTGTTTCTGTTATTTTATCATTCTCAGCAGGCTGGAGCAGCAGGAGGAGCAGATGCAGAAAGACCAGTCACCCCCAAACAGGCTGAAAAGCAGGCTCTTATGGTAAGTTGATCCATGTGTGGTTCTCTACGTAATTGATCTTTAAAGGGTACCTGAGGCCTGAAAAAATAATTTTGTGTATAGTTAGCTTACACAAAATCAACCCCAGAAAACTTAACACGACATTCAACGGTGACAGCATACAGGAGATATTGATTTTTTAAATAAAATACAAAAAAAATAAAGTAAATAAGACTTGAGCAAAGACTAGTCGATCGATCACGATAGCTCACCAAACGATATATCGATTCAGGAACGGCTTCACTTTCAATTTTCGATTCGATAAATGGATTTTGTGACTTAGTTCTATTTTATTTGTTGTTTTATTTGGATTGTAGATTATCCATAAGTTACGCGCCAAATCAATTTCCAATTCGATAAAAACATTTTGTGTTGTATCCTTCATTCATTTCTTGTTTCATTAGGGCCGAATATTATCCGTAAGTTCCGCCCCAAATTAATTTTCGAGTGCTTGTTAGCCCCGGCACTGCACATAGCAGACGACAAAGCGATAATGCGATCGCGATAATTCCACTATCGCATCTTGGCATCCGCCGAACGTGCACGCATAAAACACGCACATGCATAGAAAACTGCTCACGCGGAACTCAACTCGAGTTGAGTTCCGCGCGTCGATCATTCACGCTGTCCTTTATTTTCTTCAAACTCCTTAACCGCTAACCTGTAGAATGCCAGGTAAAGTTATTTGGGGTTAATTTTATATGTTCTAACTAAGCCTGAGTCGAATCGATTGGTTAGCCGGTGTTCGATCGAAGACATCGAATCCCGAATACGTTTTGGCAAATTCGGTGCATCGATATGTAGTCCGCCAGATTTTTGACTACCGTAGCCACCATGAAAAAATCAAATAAAAAAAGAAACTCTGTAACGTACAGCATATATACTAGCAGAGAACGTGAAGGCGACTTCAAAGTTCAAACTGTTGGCTAACTTTCGCTAATTCGCTCGCGGAGGACGTCGCGCTTTATCTGTGCTTTCTCTATGGAAAAATCGTTTTGTCGTTACGAACTGAAGTTTACGATAATTTTCTTGCACTCTCTCTGCATTGTCAATTTGACAATTGTATAATTGAACATGATAAATACGGGCATGAGTACGAGTGTTCCTACTTAATTCGCAATAACTAATATCACACTCTCATCAAATTGGCAATTACTTCTGAATGATCTCTGAAGCTGAATGAAGTCGAGTCTATATTGAGCGACGAAAAGTTTATTTCGTATTGTTTGTTTTTTTTGGCATCGAACAAACGTGTTCCATTCAGCTCTCCAAAGACAAAGTAAGATTATTAATTCTTTGAATTTGAATCATTGTCGGGTGTGTCGACAATGAGCATCGCTTCGTGCGACACTAGTGACATTTTGGCTAGCCATACGGACTAGAAACTTAAGATTTTGGCTCGTCCGCTGTGATTTTTACTAGCCATTGGCTAGCGGGCTATCGTTAATTTCGAGCAGCGAGAGCCCATACATTATGCCCGCGATGCCAGCGGACCGGTCACCGGTGCATGGTGCATGCACTGCGTGCAACTGTGTGCAACTCTGTTTTCACCGCACATCATTTATCGATTAACCGGTATTCGATCGAATCAAAGCCATCGAATCCCGGTTTATGAAATATTCGATATGACTCAGGCTTAGTTCTAACTGTATACCAATAATTTTTTTGGGCCTCAGAGACCCTTTAATCATTTGAATGCTTACTCAGAATATATTTGTGGCTAACTGTAAATCAAGCCATGAATTATGGTATAAATGGTGTATAAAATTTCCTCTTATTTCTAGTCATAATCCTCTAGGAAAGAATTCTTTGCTTTTTGTTTTAATGACTTTTCAAAACTATTCCCAGGGGGAATCCTATGATCTTTTTTGACATTGCACATCTGCATATATGGACCTACTGTCAGCATTGTAAGTCTTTAAGATATAGAAAAACTGCATGTTAAGAAAGCAATCAACTTCTTTTTATTCTTTTCTTTCTTTTTGTAGGCAAGACAGAAGTCTTTTCATGAGCAGCAGAATAAAATGTCAACATCAGGAATGAGTTTCCTCGACAGCATCCGAGCAGAATACGAGGATAATAATCAAGAACAGGCAGCATTCTAAACCAAGAGAGATATATATCATTATGTCAACATATGACATATAAATAAACTTCAAAATTAATAGTGCAGTAACATATATTTCCTGATGGTCATAAATCAGAGTTAAGTCGTAAATGGGATGGAAAATAATTAGACTAATACATACCTGAAAGATACTAAGAAAAATCATGACTGTCAGATTTATTTAAAAATAAAAAAGGGGATTTCCAATGCAAAGAATTTTGAAGTAGGGTTCCAGATGTCATTGTAATATTTTCAATAGGGATGAGACATTTTGTGAATGGTATTTCCTTCTGTTTGATTTATGTTTTATGTGTCGCCCGTTAAAATTGAATATCATTATTCTGTGGTGCCAGCATGTATATGCTTCCTTATTGCTTCACCAGCAATTTCAAGCTATGTTTATGAGAGTTTTGTTCATAATAAGGAAATAGTTAGTGTGGCCATATAAGTTCATAGCCTGTGGTTGCAATAACCTTTCATACATATATATATTAAAGTAAACGGAAGGATTTCTCTACTTGAAGTACTTCACACAAGTTTAGTTTTCCTAGAAATGTTCTAAACTTTAAAGGAAAGTATAAAATGAAATAAAGAGAAAAATGATGTATTTTATATAAAGTGGTGCACAAAAGATACTCCTTCATTTCATGTTGGAAAATGACAAAAGAGGTCATAATCATAATGTTCAGGTAGCCAAGTGAACAAGTTCTTTTTTTTTCCTTTAGGCTGAATGTACTCATTTTCGTTTCATTTCCTATCATTTCCTATCATTTCCTATCATTTCCTATCATTTTGCAAGGCAATCAGGTGTTCATTTTCTACATAGGCAGCAGCTTGTAACCTAGACTTTGTATTTAATATTCAGGTCATATTTATTTTATTATAATATACATATAACCACAGTATGGACCAAGATAATGCAACTAAAGGTGCAAACTTTTGTGACAATCTCATGCATGAGGTAAAATCATTATTGTGTAAAGTCAGCAAAGTCGTTTATCATCTCTTGTTATAAATCAATCCTAGTTTTGATATAAAATAATTCATAGTCAGTACTATATGCGATATTCAATCTTACTAATGTACATATCTGGCAATATTCAGATATCATTTTTTTCTACCTGAGGAATTATCACTCATCTTAATTGAAACTACCGAAGTGCTTTAAGACTAGCTAGATGTACTGAGATATTTTACTGGAGATGTCTACATTTATGTATGGTAATAAAGAGACGTGTTGTCTGTATAAGATACACCTTGTCTGGATAAATACTATTTTTAATAAAGAGTAGCAATATGTAATCTTAAATTTTTAATAGATTGCTGCAGGTGAACAGAGTTATATGTTATACTTTAACTGATATAAGTTTGACATTTATTTGTAACTGATTAAGCTACATTTGTGTGCTATTCAAGTACTAATTGCATCTTGACAATATAATGTGCATAACAATCTCTTTCAGAGTGATTTTAGTCTTGATACAAATAAGATTTAGCAGTATTCTCTGTGAGAGTATTACGTAGAGTTAAAGGTTGCAAAAAGCTTGCTTCATGGTTATGTTATTAATATCAGTAATATTCATGTTAAGAGGCTCAACTGAAATTGATTTTTTTTTTTAAGGAAGAAATCATGTTTTCCCTCATTCTTGTTTTATATTCTCAAATTATTTGGGATATTTCCAGCTGTTATGTTTATGAAGTCGGTTTTCTTTAATGGGAAATGTATATTAAATAGAGACACCTATCTCCTGAAATTGGCTCCGAGGTTTGTAAAAAAAAAATGATTTTTAAACTGTATATACATTGTATATTTATTTCTTATTCTTTGATCATGAAATTTTGAGCGGGAAATTGCCGAGGTTATAGTATGGTTTCTTATATTTGTTAATAGCTCCTGAGACTTTTGTTTCTTTTCATTGAAACAATCATTTTACATGATTTATCAGAATTTTTTTCAATGCCTTATTGCTCAACTGAGAATAAAACTTAGTCTTTCAAATACAGTTCAAGTTAATCCTGTCTCATTATTGCGTATATCAATATTTTATGATTAAAGATAACATAAGCATTTTATTTATTTCAAACTAAACGTTGCCACCAAAAGGCTGAAATGAACATCAATTTGTACTGCACCATTATACTTTTATTTTATTCAATCATCAAAAGATTCAAGAATCTGTAATAAGTTATAGATTATATTAATGTTCAATGGCATGAAATGAGGGCATCGGTTAAGTGGGTTCATTTTCTCATATAATAAGCCGTGGAAATTAATATGAAAGAATACAGTTTATTTGTCCATATATGTTTGTTGATTACATGTCATAGATCTGTTTTTCACAAGGAGTGATAAAGTTCAGGCATACTATTTCTGCTCTACTTTCTTTTGGGGAGAGGGGCTAATTAAGGGGCTCGATTGCAGTTCAGTTAGTAATGGACCACAGTATTCATTCTTTCCATATACAGCTCAGCTGTGAAAAATGTTAAATTTAGTTGTAAATATGATTTCTTTTTAATTGTTTATCAATATTATCGTTTATATTTATAATTAGTTCCGGGGGCTGTCTGATATTTAATTTACCATGTTGATTCAGAATATACTGCTCTCGTGATATGGGTAGTTGGGGAAGGAAGTATTTGCTAATATGAGCCAACTTCATCTTCAGGCGCTTGAATGATAAATGTTCCAACATTTTAATCTGAGTGGGCCTCGTATAACCAAATTTATCGCCTTCTACGCTGATCACACGTGAGGAATCTACTGCTCGCGTGATATGAGCTTTACAGGCTGCGTGAATATTAAAGGAATTCAAATGAGGAGAGACTGTTTTTCTGACTCTATAGTGTACACCTTAAAATCTTCAAGCAAAGGTGTCTAAACATTGCGAGTCGACTCAGTCGAGGGGTAGGAGGAAGGGGCCAAGTTTGGTGACAAACATCGTTTCTCGAGAAATTAGAACAGTGGATGGAGAAAAAAGGTCCTTATCTGGATTTTTCTTTCCTTCCCTTATCGCTCTATTCCCCTTTTTGCTCTCCCTCTCTCTCTCTCTCTCTCTCTCTCTCACCCTCTCTCTCTCTCTCTCTCTCTCTCTCTCTCTCACACCTCTCTCTCTCTCTCACTCTCTCTCTCTCTCTCACTCTCTCTCTCTCTCTCTCTCTCTCTCTCACTCTCTCTCTCTCTCTCTCTCTCTCTCTCTCTATCTCTCACTCTCACTCTTTCTCAAATTCCATATCAATGATCCCCACGCTCTCTAACACAGCTACGATTTTCTCCTCCTACCCCCTCCCCCTCTTACCCCCCCCCCCCCCCCCCCGCATTTCTTTTTTCTACACAATATCGAATAATTCATTCCTGACGAATTCAAAGAAACATAAAATACAGCCTGATGGAATATATTATACATTTTAGTAGTTCTTACTATCGGTAAACTGTGTGAGGAATCCGACATCCCTAATGGAAAGAGAGGCTTGCTGGAAGTCAGAAAATCTATTTACGTCATCAATAATGGATGCTAAATTTTGAATGGATCATGACTATGTCTGGAGTTTTGCGCGTGACTCAAATACTAGATAATAAAGATAGTATTCATAAAAGTCAAGAGATCTTTCATATGTATTTGAGAGCATCAGAAAATCACTAAGTGGATAGAGGCGTATGCCGAGGGGATATCATGGGTATAGTTTTTTATCCCTCTACTATGTTTTATACAAATGCGTGTATTTTAGAAAGATTTCTGTTATACTTTGTATTTGTTATACCTTGTACGGATTTACAGTGAATTTCGAGACCGAACTTCTACTAGTATTCAGCCGTTCCATCGCAGGATATCCTATGGTTTTTATCTTCGAAGGTGGTCGCAAAGACTTTCAAGAAATCATCTGAAAGGCAATTTCAATATCTATTGCATTGCCGATATAGAAATTATATTCAGATTACGTAATATGTCATTATAATGTTGAGCCTTTTAAAGGGAAAATCCACCCTGTATTTAGTTGATTTGAATAAAAGAAAAACGAGAGAAACAGATTAGTGGATATTTGATTTGAGCAAACTCCGATATTAATGAGAAATAAAGGAGTTGTGAATTTTTGAAGTTCTAATCAATAAAAAACACAAATTGGTATAACTCTGTGACGTATCTTGCAAGCTCCTCCGATTTGCTCAGTACAGAAAATGTCATAAACTTTCATTTTCTTAGTTTCTGATGAAGGAATGGATTTGTTTCACAAAGGTTCTGTGTATAAACACACGAACAATGATAATATCTAAGGTGCGTGTATGTTTGAATATTTTCTTTAGAGAAAATGGAAATTAATGATTTTTAGGGTATAGGGCAAATGTGATATAGGGGCTCGATCACAAGATACGTCACAGCTCGAGTTGCTAATTGATATTTGATGCAACTTTTTTTAAAAAATCATAACTTTCTTATTTCTTCTGGTATTTTGTTCAAAGTTTCACTAATCTGTTTCTTTAATTTTCTGTTTCTTTAAAACAGCGTGTAATCAGGCCAGGGTGAAATTTTACTTTAAAAGGTAAAGCATGCACTAATGTGTTGAAAATGTTTGATACCAGTCATATCATTTATCTATGTCAACAGGCTTCTAGTTATTAAAGGCCAAGTCCACCCTAACAAAAAGTTGATTTGAATAAATAGAGAAAAATCCAACAAGCATAACACTGAAAATTCATCAAAATAGGATGTAAAATAAGAAAGTTATGGTATTTTAATTTTTTTTTTCTTAATTTCGCAAAACAGTTGTATGCACATCCTGCTCAGTATGCAAATGAGGGAACCAGTGACGTCACCCACTCACTATTTCTTTTGTATTTTATTACATGAAATACGAAATATTTTAATTTTTCCTTGTTATAATGTGAAACAAGGTTTGATTCCTCGCTGCAATTGTTGCAACCTATACACAATTCAATGAGAGCTTCCTAATTGTGAACTCTGCAGATATTAAAATATTCTATATTTCACATAATAAAATACAAAAGAAATGGTGAGTGGGTGACGTCACTGGTTCCCTCATATCCATACTGAGCAGGATGTGCATATAACTGTTTTGCGAAATTAAGCGAAACTTTAAAATACCATTACTTTCTTCTTTTACATCCTATTTTGATGAAATTTTCAGTGTTATGCTTGTTGGATTTTTCTCTATTTATTCAAATCAACTTTTTGTTAGGGTGGACTTGGCCTTTAATACAGCCATTCATTTCATCCAATCGCCTAAAAAAAACACCGTGACGCCTTCCCCCCCCCCCCCCCCCCCCCCTCTCTCTCTCTCTCTCTTAATACTTCTCTTCACCGTCTCTATAATTATGATAGAATATTGATAAGAAATATCAGGTGTCTAAGTGAAAATTCATTTGTAAACCAATTTTTATTATTTACTTGAACTGTATTTGAAAGACTAAGTTTTATTCTCAGTTGAGCAAACAGGCATTGACAAAAATACTGATAAATCATGTAAAGATCGTATGCTCGATCTGTAATTAAAATTACAAGTCAGAATCGTGAAAATTCATATTGCTGGTTTTCTTTATCTGTATACTAATGTCCTTAACCGCGCAAAACAAAATGAGAAACGACACACAATGAAAAAAAAATGTATTCAATTAGTTATAGCTTAGCAAAATGAAGTGGCATGAAAAGAAGCACCTGGAATACAAAATCTGTGACTGTGGAATATCAGAATTTTATGGCTAAGAGGTAAAACCATATCATTAGAATATAGAGCTGCTAAAATATCTTTTAATTCACAAATAATTTTTTTCCTTTTGTATTTTGGATGTGTATTTTTGTTCCACTGCATTCTTTTCTAAGCTACCTAATGTATTTATTCTTTCATATTATATATTCATTTTCATCATAATCGTCTCTCTAAATACATAAAAATAGCGAACAATCAGAGCTCTCATGTTTTTGAATAATTGAAACATTAATCCAATCATAAATCAAATTAATATACATTACAGTCGGTTAGTGACATTCAGCGTAATGTACACAACAAAATAGTGTCATATACACTGTTTCACTGGCGTACTGGTGGTAGTGGTGGTGGTGGTGGGGGGGGGGCTTGGGCTGCAGCCCCCCCCCCCCCCCAAAAAAAAAAAAAAAAAGAAAAAAAAAGAAAAAAAAAGAAGAAAGTTCCACGATAAAGAAAAAAGGAAAAGGAAAGAAAGAAAAGTAAGGGGAAAAGAAAGAAAGAAAGATAAAAAGAAAAGACATCCATTTTATATACACCCTGGCTACAAAAAAAAATAATGCATTTTTGTGATTACAGGAGTCATGGTAAAACGTCTTTTAGAACGTATAAATCGCTGAATTTTCTTAGTATCACCCCTTCCAAGTTCCACGTATATAATATGCATCTTAATTGTTCTCTCATAATTTTCTTATAAAGGCATGAAGCTTCATGATAAAGGTGGAGAACTTTCCTCTTATAACCAAACCAGCCACTTTACAATATAGGATCATACACTATCACAAGGAGTTAAGGCTACTACTCAGGCTTCGAAGTGTTCTAGATTGCAAACTTTCACTATTCAAAATTGAAAATCCTCTTAGTCGGTCTCTCCGCTCCTTCGTTTTATTATACACTTAAACTTTATTTCAAAGAAAATCTATAAACAGGTATTACATAGCCTATAGGCAGAGAGGAATCGTCCCCCGAAAATGAAAGTCGCTATTAAAACTATCCCCATAAGAGAGAAAAAAAGGAAAATGGTGGATATTAAAGGGGAATTAACCTCATAATATAAATATGCTTATATTCAAAGATGTAATCTATTCCTTCTTGTTGTCCTACGTAGTTTTGCATTAAAATGTACGAGATGGGTATAAATCAAGATTTTCTCAGCAAGATTTATCGTATGCTAGCGATACCCGGGGGCGTCTTTCTTTTTTGCAACCAAGCCTAGGCAGAAACCCCTTTTTGAAGACTTTGAAACAGACTACAAGTATCGGACTTGTATTTTCTTACTCAGTCACCTTATTTTTAAATAAGCAAAAGAAAATTTCGTAATATAAACTTCTGGCCGAGGTTCGAACTCGTGGTTCTTTCACCAAGAGAGGACTGGACTATCCGATTGCGCCACACACAACAGCTGCTCGATGCCCTTGCTCGTTTTATTATATCGCTATAATTCGTTTCATGAATATTCATGCAGATTAGTCTTGACGGAATAAACCGTATTAGTATGAAAAATGCGAAATCTGCCTAGGCTTGGTTGTAAAACGTAAACGCGCTACCCGGGGATGCAATTTTCTTGATGTGTGCATAAAGATATTTTTAATCCGAATGCAAACTTGTCTTTCTTCCTGATACAAAATCCCATTTGAGATTTAAAATATTTAACAGATATATACATATATTCTAAAAACGAAAATGTGTTTTATATTTCTTTGAAAATTACGATTTTACTAAATATAAATCTATTTTCTTGATACTATGACGTACGCGACGGAGCGAATTAATTAGAATTTATGCCAGGTGACTTTCCCGAGCGGCAATAGTGACAAACTATGTATTCACCTGCTTTGAGATAATGGACTTCAAAAGTCAGAATGCGCGCCATGTATAAATTATGTTCTGCTCTGCCAGGCAAGCCCAAGAAAACGATTTAGTTAGCAAAACCAGAGAAATTTAAAAAGAAATCTATAAATTTCAAATTTTAGAATATATGTATACACCTGTTATGTATTTTCCATCATATATGGGGATTTTTTTTATAATGAAGAGATGCAGTTTAGCTCGAGGATTAAAAATATCTTCCTGATCGGAACGCTTTGCAATGGTTCATGTACAACTCCATGTCATTAAAGTAGAACACTCAAGAAAATCACAAATATGGCAATTAATGTATCACTAGAAATTGGGAAGCTTACAGATGGCAATCGTATAAGTTTTATGTCAACTGCGTATATGATGATTATAAAAACAACATAAATAAAAGCTCTTCTCAGCATGTGGAATATCCGAGGATTCGCCAGAAATATAGCGATGTTTTGATGTCGTCATACGAGGGATCGATCCTGCTTAAGCAGACGACGTCCTATAATGAATGAACGTAATTGCAATGCAATTATTTATCAAATTATAAAGAGTTTGGTACATTTAAACATGACCTTATTTCACACCATTCTAAAAGGGAAAGTGAACTGATTCTGATAACTAAAACTGTTTGATTGTAAATACACAGGAGAAGGGTCAATGATCAATGAAATAAACCCCATTTTCAAATTGAAAAGCCCTGCGAATAATAGCTGGATGGTATTCGTTCCCTCTTGAAACGCCGAACATGCCGCGGTGCAAGCAGCTGAAAATACAATGGCGTCTTATTTTGTTTACAAGTGACTGATTCCTTTATTTTTTTAACGCTGCATTTTTCATCAAAATAATACCATACACGAAGTTAAGAGTGAGGCAACAGACTAACATTAAGACTGACGCTAGTCAAGTAAGAGAAATAAGTGAAGAGGAGATGACAAAACAGGCACTGAAAAATGTGTATAATGTTATGGGACATCGTCTGCTTAGACAGGACTCGCCCCTCTTGTGTCGTCACACATCTCAGCAGCGTTCAAGGAGCTTTTCAGCTGCTATATCGGGGGCTGTATTTTACCGTTTTATAATTGACAATAATCATTAATTCAAATGTTTCCAAGCTTTAAATTTGGATAACCTTGTTTAATTTATGCCATCTATGCAATAATAAGTATTAAGCCAATATTTAAAATCATTAGTGTTCTACTCCATGTCATTAAGAAAATGGCAGCCCCCATGTAAAGTGTTAGCAGATGATACCGTGAGCTAGAATGTCTTGATTTAAACCCTTTTCTGATATTTTATTTCTATAGTGATACAGGTCAATGATTAAGCATATATTACACCTTTGAACATAAGTACATTTATATTCTAGTGTTAATTCTCCTTTAAGCTGACTTTGCTCATTACACCTGTGTGCATAAAAGTGGTCTGAAATGCAAACTTTCAAACTACGAAATGTCAAAAAAATTCAGGCTTCGTCGCTACGCCACCTCACAAAATAGAATATTCAATTTAGCAAGATAAGTGCAACATTTTCATGGTACAGCAAAGTGCAAAGACTTCTTATTTGTGGGAGGGCCGGGCCATTTTGTACCCCCCCCCCCCCCATATTCAAAGCATTTATTACGAGTATAGTATGTATTTCGTTCCTGACGCTTTTAAAAAATTCTTCAATTCTTGCTGGCTCAGCCCCCTCAAATTGCTTTGCTCATTAATACGCCACTGCACTGTTTGCCGTCATTGTTTTCGCCACTATCCATGCATTTCCGCACATTTTTCACAGAATTTGTTCCACTATCGGAAAGCCTTCTTGTCAACCAAGTTCCTGTTTGAATCCGAATTTGGCCGTGGTATAAGATCTCGCGGAAATTGTTAATGCAATTCCAAAGAAGTTGTTTTTATGTTTTTTTCAACAGTCACTATATATATAAAAGGTCTTTTATATATCCTTGGATATTGGGTTGTTTGCTTTACTCAGACATCAGACTTACTTGTGTTATTTCTCATTCTGTGGTTAGATATTAATGGGAGTTATACTGGTATAAAACAAAGCGATAGGATAATGATAAAAACACGTAGACCTTCTCCTTGAAAACAGTAAGGAAAGGGATCCACATGAAGTGCAGAGAATGGTAAAATTTCAGCCTAAATACCGCAGCTATACTCAACTGAAAGAGAGGGAAATAAATATGAATATTACATAATATACAAATTAAAAAAAACCCAGATGCATATTAAAAGAAGAAGAGGGTGAGAGATTGAAAACGAGAGAAACAAAAAAAGGGAGAGAAAGAGAGAGAGAGAGAAAGAGAGGGAGAGAGAGAGAGAGAGAGAAAGAGAGGGAGAGAGAGAGAGGGGGGGGGGAGAGAGAGAAAAAAAGAGAGAGACAGAGAGGGAGGGGGCACATTTAGAACAGACAAGGTGCAGAAAAAAAACCCTGGAGTGGCAGTTCCCTTATAATAACATTATTAAAAGCACAACTCTGTGAACATCTATAACTTAATAAGCATATGCATGCAAAATAAAAAGCAATAATGATCATATGACGTTAGCTATTTTGAGCTCACAGGAAATAAAATCACGAAGTAAGTCATGCTTATTCGTAAGTGCACACCATCACTGAGCAAATATATCTTTTATGATGCAGTATATATTATGACGTTGGCAGAGTATGAATTTAGCCTTGGAAGCCATTTTCACAGCACTCTCAATTGTTCAAAATGGCTTGATATGAATTATCATTTTCGATTCCTCTGCGACAGTGTGAGAATTATCAATTTTACAACAATCAGCTTGGTTGTTTCAAACCTTTGGGAATATAATCAGGTATTAATTAAAGTTGGACAAGTGCCATTTATCATTTATGTATACGAAGAGAGATGTGGTTATTCGGTTGCGACTCATACCCGTGAACTTTAATAGCGAACTGATCATGATGATGATGATGATGATGAATTGTGCGTGTGTGTGTGGGTGTGTGCGTAATTTAGGAAATCAAATGATTTTTAATAATACTTTGATCCGTTTTGGCCGGAAAACATTTTTTAATAGAAAACTATTTGAGGCGAATATATAGCAAATTAAGCATGTTGTAGATAAAAATGGCCTTTTAAGGCCAGTTAGCTATTTCCTACAAAAAGGTCTTGATGCCAACGATTTATTCTACATTAACATTTATTCAGCTTTGCCGGTGTATTTGAAAGAGAAAAGGAAAATAGACGAAGAGATAAATGATACGATCGATTACTCTGAATTGATGTATAAAGTAGGCGATAAAATAATATCATATGAAGGAATGACTTCTAAATTATGTAATACAATCTTTATAGATAATATAAAGGAAACCTTTGCATTTAGACACGCGGAAATAACACATTTAAATACCAAGTTTGGGGTTGCGACTTGCTTTTTGACCCCGAGATTATGCACTTTAAATGGGAAATTACGTGAATTTCAGTTTAGATTATTATATAGTATCCTATTTTGTAATTATAAATTGTATCAATTTGTTTTTTTATCATCTAACTTATGTTTTTTCTGTGGAAAGGAAATTGAGGTATGCAACCACTTGTTTATGAAGTGTCAATTGGATAAGAAATTGGGGAACAAATGAAATTGATGCACTTAAATACTTTAAAATGGGAGGAAATTTTAGTTGGTTTAGATGGAAAATGAGAAAAGCACATGTACATTAACCACTTAATTATACTCATAAAATATATGATATACAATGCGAGATCAAAAGGAATGCCCCCAACAAAGAAAGAAATCTATAATGCACTTTTAGAAAGTAAAGATAAATGAACGGAAAAAAGCAATAGCTCGAAATAAGTTAAGTGTACATCTAAAACAATGGACTTATTTTGAATGTTGGACGGAAGGAGGACATACAAGTTAATATTACAAACGGCTTAAAAAAAATTATTATTCATTGTTACAATTGCCCTATATACTTTAATTCGTCACCTATGATTTTAATCTATGCCTTGTTCAGTTAATTGTACTATGGTTTATTTATGAATGGCATGCTATGGAATTATATTATTTGTATTGTCTATTGCCATGTTGAATTATACTGTGTAATCAATGCTTAATTTGTAATATTCATTTTGAAAATCTGAATCAAGGAATACAAAAATTATGAAAAAAGTGTGTGTGTGTGTGTGTGGGTGGGGGGGGGGGGGTAATAATGAAAAACACACTAACAACGCATCCTTCCTTTGATCCTGACCCTGTTGATAATTGTATTTCTCTGTTTGTGTAAAGCATCTAGTCATTTCAGATAATACTTATCATCAGGGCGTTGCTGGTTGCGTGTTCTAAAATTCAAGCCGACTTGTTGGCAAATTCGGTCCCTCCATGCACTCCTATTTCAAACTGGTCTAGATAGTGACACCCCTGCTCATGATGACCTTGTTGGCTTGTTCATATCTAGCAGATGAAGGTCCAGGATTATTTTACCATGGAGTACAAGTCAAATCGGTGGGAAAAGGGGGCTTTTAATGCAGGGAGGGAGGCAAGGGCAGGATGATGGCACAAGTAGGATATGTGAAAAAAAAAATTGTCTGGCAACATCCCCCTGGATCCGCTAGTGATGATTAACATACTAAACTTTCATATAAGGAAACGCTTATGAATTTACGAATTCCTGCAAAATGATTCTCTGTATCAGGGGGCGACAACCTAAACAGAACATAGAGAATTGCCCAATTCGTCACAATAAGCGATGAACTTCATGAACTGCATGTCTGTGTCGATAGGGCCAAGCGAAAGCGGGTATTGTTCCACTTCTCAAAATGTATACTCTCATTTATTCTGTCACGTTCTACTTGGAAAACATGGAAACCACTCTCTACTTGGAAAAGCGAGGTTATCCATTTTTTACCGGCGCGGGGGACCGGCGCGGGGGAAGAGGCCAGGGGGCGTTTCATGAAAGGACTTGTCAGATATTTTATCCGACAAATTTGCTCTCAGCCAATCAGATGCAAAGATTTCAGTAGCTTATAACAGTTGTCGGATAAAATATCCGACAACTTCCTTTCATGAAACGCTCCCCAGGGCATATGTATACATTTGGATCTACCAGTGATCCCCATAATACACCAAACTCTACACAAAAGGTGTGTTAATGAGTTTTCTGAATTCCTGAAACTGAGGGCGATAACCTAAAGATAAAGAGAGAAAACTGCCCCATTTGTCAAAATGTATTATCTCAGAATCGCATGTTATTATTCTACAAGTTCTAAATTAGTTATAAAATGGGTTCGATGTATGCTTGCCAGGTATAATACATGTAAACACAATCATGAGCCGTCACGCCACTAAGTTCTTCCTGGAAATGCAAGATGAAATATGGGTTTGTCATCAACAACAAATTGTTTCTCGTGGTCTTTACTACACGACACGATTAATAATATTTTCCCCTGGAATAAAAACTGCAGCATGAATTACCCACTTCAATTTTCAGTAAAGAATCCTTGTCAGATCGCCTGCTTCGTATGCATTATGAATAAAAGACGTTCTCTTTCGTGGAAATGCATAATGGCGGGTCTCTACTGCTTTAGAGGTCATACAGGATTTACTGGCTCTTAGCTTATTGCAAGGTTAAGGAGTCTCTTATCATCACATTTGATACATACAGTAACCCCATTAAGCGACACTCCAAGAGGTATAGTTTCTCTAGGAAATAACTAAAACTGACGACTGTCCGACACCTGAAAAGTTATAACAGTAATTTCATAATTATGTAGAGACAGAAAATCAGGGAAAATAGGGAGATGTAACACCTCTGCAAAATCGTATTTGGTTTAGCATGAATGATAAAACAATAAGCGATAGTAAGAAATTTACCCTCCAAGAAGAGAATTACTTATGGCCAAAGGCAGATTTAAGGGGGGGGGGGGGGGGGTGGCACATCCGTCCTGTACCCCCTGCCTTTTGAAACCCAAGTGGCACATCTCGAGTGCACACCTCCAAGTATATATGCCCCCCCCCCCCTCCCTTTTTGAGCTGGTGATCTTTTTTTTTTTTTGCTTGTCAAAGAATTTTGGAGTAAAAGGACACCCCAAATGTCTGATGACCTTTTCTGTGTGCGTGTGTGTGTGTGCGGCTTGTCAGGAATTTTCTGACTAATGTGCCCCTTTTTTTTTTACAGAATTCTGGATCTGCCCCTGCTTATGGCCGAATATGAAATGCGATAGTCAGCAACATGTGTGTGGTGAAATTCAGCACGTTTTGTAAATACACGAGGGAATTGGTGCTTAACATAAATATCTGCTCGATCAATAACTCTGTAAGCAAATTCAAACATCTCAACTTCACTGTTCGCCGCTTGGCAACACCCATTAATATCATTTCAATGATTATTTATACGTGGAAAGAGCATTATTTTCTTGCTTATTATTCACTGTATATGCCACAGAACAGCTGAAAGGAGATTCAAGCCTGTAATGTGTACAGAAGCAGAGTTAAGGAGAGCATCAGCAATAATTCAGCCATTTGCTTAGCCCTCGGATTATTATAGGTAACCATTGAATAGCCAGCAACAGTATGAATAAACACAAACATATTGACAGACACTGTAGGTTGTAGAATGAATTTATTACATCAATTGTCCTCCAAAAATCACCAAGGCAACAGTATTCCGTAGTAGTTTCTGACAGGAATCGTTGGTTATACATCTTGCATTGTCTGTTGACCTGCATGTAGGTCATGATTTATAATTGGATCAAATTAAGCATTGATTGCTGAGGGCAGACAACAGGCAAACAAAAACAACCATTGGTTTGACAAAAAGGCAATGGAAAATAAATGAGGGAACAAGAGAGAGAGATAGAGAGAGAGAGAGGGGCAGAGAGGCAGAGAGAAAAGAGAAAAGAGAGAGAGAGGCAGAGAGAAAAGAGAAAGAGAGAGACTGAAAGAGTTACAGACAGACATATGAAACAAATGACAAATTGCACAAGTCATGAATGGCTTCAAATTTATGGTAGTTTCCCCCCACAGCCAAGTAACGGGCTATTTCTTTGTCACACAACTCTACAGACCTATCGCACCTCTTCATGAGACAAAGCCCAGTGTAGTAACGTAAAGGCCACAAAAAGTCACTACCCTAATATAACTGAATTCTGAAAGGAATCTTAAAAAGATCAGACATTGAATTACAAAAATGTCAACTGTATCTTACTGAGAAGGGGATATTCACATCAATATTATTATCAATATCAATATTAATATAGTCAATCTTAGTCAATATTAATATAAATATTAATATTAATATAAATATTAATATTAATATCAATATTAATATCAATAATGCATGGTACTGAAAGCCCCCCCCCTCCAACAAAGGCTGTTCTTGACAACCTGAAAGCTTGTCAGGGGCTTGTCAGACATAGCAACAAGTAATATATGCAAACTGGATTCCAAGTATTGTAGTTCATTCATTAATACCAGGTTAATGGAATACCTCGTTACTAGGTCCCCAGGAAAGAAACATCCATAAATTTGAATAACTTTGTGAACAGGTCTATTGATGGCTTGTGGTGCTACAGGGCAACATTCCTGTCACTACAATTCACAGCTGATGGCCTTTTTTTCTGCCTGGAAGGCTTACAACACTCTATTGTTCATATGACAATTCAGGACCTCAATCAGCAAGTAATTAGATTATTGAAAGTCCCATTTCTAATCCTATTTTGACTTCTTTCAAACCCAGTTGCAGAAGGTTATAAGAAGTGTACATGTATGTGATGGCCATAAGTACCTCTGTGGTTGGAACTTATCTTCATACATTAGTTTGTGCTAGGTTATACACGCTTTTGTGTCAGAAAGAGCAACTTTAGTGTTTGAAGTACATATCTGCATTAGATTTGAAATTGAATACACTGATAAATTGCGCTGTTGGGGTTGACATGCCAGTGACCCTAGACAAAAACAGACGACCCAGTCACCTTTCCATCACAATTACTCCAATGTGTCCCTATCTCATAGACGAATTCAACATTACTCAAATATCTAAGCAATCTCTCTTTAAAACACACGCTCCATTTTGTCGCATAACTGCATGTATTGTCCTGTCAGCTTTATTGACAGAATCAACACAAAACAATGTGGGTTTGCCAACAGAGTGTCACCCTGGCATGTCAGACAATGGCCAAATGGCTTTGAACTACTTCCTGTTGACCTTTTCTGAAGGTCATCCTGCCAATTTTCAAGTTTTACAACTGTTTTGACTGACAATCATATGTGAGCACTAACAAAACAATACAACTCCTCTTTTGCATGTAACAATTGAGGTACCATTTTACATTCTCAAAATTCGAACACCATGCATATATCCATTTTGAACACTGAAAAAATATCATTGTAAAGTTTTGGGCAACACAGTCAAACCTCATTATAAAGAACACTGTCATAAACTCTCAGTATAACAAGGTAATTTTGCGGGTCCAGCTTCTTTATAACCACGTTTCCATTCAGAGGTAATTTCAATGGTCCCAAGGAGTTTGTTAAAACAACGTTTCACTGTATTATCATCACTTTTTAGTGTTACAAGAAATCTTTTTTTTTAAATTAACATTAGTGTATTTGGTAGAAATTCTTTCCATATTTCATCAACATATCTCCAAGAAGGAAATACATGTATCTCCATGATTGAAAGTGCAACAGATAGAAGTGCTCTAGCAAAATGTACTGTAAAACAGATTTCATAGATTCATACGCTCTTATTTTCATTTCCATTTTGTAGCTTGCGGCCCAGTTATGGTACATGTACATGTACATGTATTGTATACCACTGTACTAAATCAGAGAAACGAAACATATGCTTGGTTGCTGCTGAACATATAAACACATGCAAAATATATTAACATATATATCTTCGGCTGAGAGCCAGAAAGGCATTAACTCATACATTTTTGTAAATAGAACTAATGCCCTTCTGGCTCCAAGCCAGGTAATGGGACAACAAACTGCTGAAATGGCATTGCATTGTATATATATTTTGATTCCTTAAAAAAAAACTCATTTGGGTACAGCAATGTGACTGTGAGCATTAAGAGCAAAAAATATTTACCTGTGAAGTCTACTATCACAACACACTATTTTGCGTTGGCTTTTTTTTAAAATTCATGATGAAAAACCGGTTTCTTTGGACTCAATACAACAAATACCAACATTCTACAAACAGTCACTTTCAATTAAATCTGGTGTATAAAAATGATGAAACACATCACGTAGAGTTTACACATACAAATCACACATAAAGTTTCTTGACTTTTCTTAAATATTAAATAAAAAATAGTAATCTTACTTTGTACAGTAATCAGAAAAAATTATGAACTAATTATTAAAAATGATGACACTTCTCAAAAGTGTCTGAGTGTATTTTAAGACAATAAAATTTGTAACCTGTACAAAATTGTTAAATTTTTGCTCACACAAACATGGAAAACTTAGTCAAAAAGACCCAAGATGAAATTACGAGTGAAGACTGGACTTGATAAAAAAGAATGTTTCCACATTATGAACATATCTTTTGATATAAATACAGAAATAACAAACACAAATGTACATTGTGTAAATCAGGTGAAAAGTATGCATATATATTACAGCCACAAGAGATACTTAAAAACTTTTATTCATCGCATGCTTTTTACAAAATTTTTATGTTGCCTTTTGAAAAAATTGAATAATCAAATGTATGAAAGCCTTCACATGGAGCAAAATTATCTTTAAAAAAGAATGTCTTACTCCAACACAAAATGGAAACCCCCAAACCAAACTACATCTACCTGCTGAAGAATAAGCACTCAAAGCAACAAATTGTGCAACATACTGTATTCGAATTTTAAGATAATTCTTTATCTGGCCATAAATATGGATTACTACATGTACATGCAGTATCTATTGGAAATAGAAATGAACTAGTCAAAATGAAGTACATTTCTGTCACAGTGTTGGGCATTCCTTAGGCAAGCAATATTTCAAAAAGTGTGTTCCTCTCTCAAAAAGATGAGTACAAGGTTTTCAGAAAAGCATTTGGGGATCTACAGCTGTAGGTCATATCCAAGAAATAGGGTATTAATCAAAAGGCAAAAATCACCCCAAAAAGGTTATGCTATATACATGTATGTTTATTAAAGCTTTGATTAACTAATATATTAATGTACTTCTGTAAAGATAGATTGCAAGCTTAAATTTCGAAATTGCATATCAAAACAGAGAGTTGCAACATGTATACGATACTCTCTACTCTTAACTAAGAGCAAAACAATCTGAACCAGATCCAGCCTTTTTAATGATTCTACTTTATTATCTACATGAACATGATTAAGATTATGATTTACAAATGTAGATGCAGCATTATATAATGAATCTCCGCTACTTTTTTTCACTGAGTTGCTGTGTACTTTCTTACACTCGTCACGTTAAGTTACCTGAATATACTGACAAATTTAAAGAAATTCTGTTTGTGTCAATTATTAAAATTATCTTTAATCCACCCCCCCCCCACCCCACCCCAAAAGAAAAGAAAAATATATCCAATATATCAACTTTGGTTGATCTATCCAAAATCAATATCAAACAATATCAGGGTAGGGTTTCATCAAGTGTTTTGTCAGTGGTTTTTACCGACAAATGTTATAAGCTACTGAATCCTTGCATCTGATTGGCTGAGAGCAGATTTGTCGGTAAAAATCACTGACAAAACACTTGATGAAACGCTCCCTAGTAGTACTGAATGGAATCACTGCACATGTCGAGGTTTTTCAAAAATAGAACTTTCAATCACAGGTACATGTACATGTACATGACGCGAATTTTTCTCTCAAACAGCAGCTCATTATTTTACAAGGATAAGTTGATGCCCTACTCGCCAAGTACGCATGAATTCTATCAATCATAATAAAGTGTGTTTGCTCATTTTGAACATAAATCCTATACACTGATCACGATTTGGCTCGAGTCTTAAGGAAAATATTTTCTTAACATTACTTAAATTTCATTGCTTTCAAAAATATGTTAAAAATTGTACAAATAATAATATAACAAGATGCTACAAGTACATGTACAACTGCATTCCACATCTATTTTTTTTTCTTGGTGTACAAAAAGGTTTCACTTTTGCACATTCACACAGGACATGCGTTAGAAAGAAAAAAATCATGGACTTCCCTGTAGCACTTGTAAAATACAAGTGAACACTTACCTGAAAATTGAAACCATCCGTCGAAAGGAGCTTGAACATGTACATGTATATGAAGCACCTTGCATGTGAATAAATAGAAACAAATAATAACCACTATGCATAAAAAAATCAATAAAAAATATGTGTATCCCTATTTTTTCTACACTAGATGAGTTTCTTCTTCCTCCTGCTGCCCATCTTGATTTACTGTTTTCAATCTATCATTTTCATATTCCACAAAGTCATCAAAAAGGCTCGGCCACGCTTCGTTGTCGTCATAGTTACTAAGATTGTCTCCAATGACCTCTACAAAATGCAGAAACATCTGCCACGTGTCCCTGGATATACCTTTGACCTGGTTCACAGTCAGGAAATTGCACCAGCGATCTAGGATTGGGGGTTGTCGGTAGAAGAAGACAAGCTTCCATAGAGGTATTGCTATCTCACACGGTAAAGTTCTCTGGCCACCTTCTGTGTCCAGGCCAAAGCCAAATGTGTACCGATAGAGATCCTTGAACATGGTATCGTCGGTCTTCACCTCGTGCCGCAGATCCGGAAACTTTGCCTTGATGGCGTTGATGGAGTCGGCACGAAGGGTGCGACATCCCTGGATGAATTCAGTCCGTGTGAATCGACACATGACGGCCGCTTGGAACTTCCATGCAATCACTAGTACTATAAAATCTTCAGGGCTGACCTTGAGGTCCTGGCAGAATCGTTCAGTGCCTTCCGCCAAGATGGCATCCTCAGAGTTATCTTTATATTTCTCAAAGAGTTTGTTAGCCTTTCGCTCAGAGAAGTCTGACTTCATGGCTGCGTTTGTCTCTACACCGTTCTGTCGCGGAAACTGCTTGTGTGAATCGTTTGCGGGTCTGCTGTGAGAACCATTGTTCGAGTCCCCAGCAGGACGGAGAGGGAGGTTGCCCGCGCGGTTCCCAGTCGAGCTGATGTGCTGGACGTACTGCACGGGTGGGGCAGTGGCGCGCTCTATAGCAGTGCCGTGATGCGGGGGCTTGGGAGGGAGTTGCGCCTTGTTGTTCTTGCCATTCTGCTCTTCCACGCTGGTTGAACCTGGGTTGCAGACGGAGAAACACTTGCCCATGAGGGTGGCTGGGTGGGTGGCGCCGGGCAAGACAGCCTGGGGACCATAGGTGAGCACTGGGTTGGTGTGGATGGACCAAACAAGGTCACAGAGAGAAGCCGTCCCTCAAATGATCAACATTAGGAAGGATCTGAGGAAATACAAGAAGATATAGAAAATCAGCATTTAGGAAATAATAAAGGCAACCTGAATGTAACACAACAGAATGATTCCAGAAAAGGCACAGCATAAGATACATGTAGCACATACATGTACATGTACGATGTACCCTCAATTTTACACAACAAATATTTTAAACTTATTGCAGTTAGAACTATGAAACATGCATGTACATTATATTCACCTCCACAATAGGAAGTCTTGGCTCATACATATTTTGTTATTGAACTGCAGATCAAGCAATATTCATATAATTATATGTATGGTGTGTTTAATAAATTTCAATGAATTATTATTCCATGAGCAAAACTAAATCATCCAACCCTGCCAAGCAGGTTAATATCATGAACTTGAAATAGTTGACTATACAATTGAAAGATAATATTTCTCTCTTGTATAAAAATGCAGGGTCAAGTTGAGGCAGTGTTTTGATAGATGACAGCAGCTACAAACATGTAAAAATACAGAGATCACTTTGTGACAGTTGAAACAACCAATACCCATGTACAGTAGTTACACAAATTTTACGATCTTAGATCCAGGATTATTTCACCGGGAAGGGGCAAAAGAATGTGTACACTCCTGTACACGTCTCGCCCCAAAAAATTACATCAGTTAAAAAAAATATCCCCGGTATCTGTCACTGATATACAATGTAAAATATAGGGCCTCCATGATATCAAGCAAAATAATACCTTCTGATTATTTGATTACTGGTACACTATACGTGCCCAAACATATGGTATGCGCACTGAATGTTTGCGCTGAAAATTTACCAATGGACAAATCACCGAAATATATGCATGTACATACAAATTCTCCCTCCAGATCTACATGTATATAATATGCAATTCACACCAAGATTCCTTAGACCAGTAGTCAAACATCTAGAGTAAACAATGCTTTTCAAAATATGATCAGAAAAAATTCTACATGGCATTAAATTCTTCCATTTTGGAGCTACTGGGCACACATAAGTAATTCATCCGCTCGCAATGCATGCCGGTGAGGCGGAGCAAAGATGATTTGAAATTAATTGATTATAAATATTTATATAAAATCGATTAAATGTCCTTAGTAAATTTAAAAAGCGTAAATGGTGTTTGATAGACATACTCTTTCCAATGTGACACCTTAGCTGAAGTTGGCTAGCCTTTTATTATTTTTAAAGGATTTATTTTATCACTGGTGCACTTCCACTGTTTCCATGTGCGAATGGGTGGAAATTTCGGCTAGCCTTGTTTCAGGCTAAATATCCTTTTTTTATCGCCGGGAAAGTGCCCAAATAAGGTACTTCATTTGGGAGATTTATATATTATGTCTCTGTTGTGTGAATTTAAACGATTTCTACCGAGCGATGTTCAAACTATGATGTTTAGACAAGCTTCGTTATAACACCTAAGTGAATGGGGCCGATAATTACTTATGTGAGCCCTATAATGTAAGGCTGCGAAAAGTACGAATGCAGATTTCTTGGGTTTCCAGAGGTGAATTACCACTGAACATGTAGCACTTCTCTAAATATAGCCAGGAGTCAGATTTTATTGTTCTTATTCTAGATTTCAAATCAATGAATTTGTCATTCATACATTATGTCATGTAATTTCTCCTACTTCTCTCACTCTCTCTGTGCTCCATTATGTTTTGCTTCAATTGCTTCAAGCGATACATTTTGTTTGTGTTTTAAACAAGCTACGTATAAGATATCAAATCATGTGTACCGGTAAGTTGGGAAATTCTTAACACACCTACTTGTACAAGTATCTCATTTGCTGTGAGCAATAAGAGCGTATACTAAAAAAATGCACATGTATTATAAACATAGAGTTAAAGACCTTCTGGCTCTCATTTTTTAGAAACTGCTCTGCTACTGCCCTTTTGCTTGGCACACCGTGACAAATTTTAATTGTACATGTATGCACATGTACCGTTACTGTACACTAATAAAATATGAACAGCTGAATGGGACCGTAAGAGTCCATTATAATGTATGCGCGCACCGGCTCAGAGAAAAGCAGGGATTGAAAATGTATCTAGTCCTGGATAAACTGTAATGCTGCATAGTCTGAAGCAATATCTCATTGTTGATTCGAGGCACGAAGGCAAAATTCACTCTCCATTTCTACCCACCGCTGGATATTTAATGTACATGTCAGCCTGCATAAGTGCGTACGTCAATGCCCGATCCGTATCTCTCTTCATCAAATGACAATAATTTACCTCTACAAGTATCATTTGAAACTCCTCATTAATGCTACTCATCGATGCATCCATGATACAATTTGCGCAAATTGTATGTGGTTCCATGCGTAAAAGCCTGCATTGCACTAGGTTGGGGAACAGAGGGAGGATAGATGAGGCAATGTCTTTGTACCCCTCCCACCTTGTTTTTCACGTTTTCTGCCACAGAAATATACTGTAGATGTACGCGGTCCATACACTTGATTAATTAGCAAGTGATGAAAGTGTATGTTTGCAATATTGCTGTACACTGAAGTTGAACAGTGCTTGAGTGACATGACTTGATTTCTGTATCATGCCACATTTTCAATGGCTTTCAATGGCATTCAATGGCAATCAATGTACAGGTTATAGGTGTAAACGATCACATTTGACACTTTTGTTCGATAATAGAAATACCTTGAAAAGACCAATATCAAAATGAAGTTTGCACATTGTAAAATTGATACAAGGTTATTTTTTGATGATGAATATTTTGGGACAGTTCTTCAAAACTAGTAGTATTGTTTTGAAAGTTAAAATGTAGGGTTTGATGTCTGACATAAAATATGGACATGTATGTATCAGTATTTGATATCCACAATTACCATTGTGCAACACACCCAGCTTTCCAAAACACCCCTTATTTGTACATGTACCTAGTGTCGTGACATGACACCAGGCAAGTATCAGAAATGAGGCTAATCCTAATGATCTTGTCTGAGATTAAACCCAGATGGAGCACTACTATTCTTTGGAAAGACAATCTATATTTGCCACTCTCCATCCAGGGGGGTATTTCATAAAGCTGTTCGTAAAGTTACGCATTACTTTACGGACGACTGGAATATGAAGTGCCAGATAGGATGCCCAAAGTTTTTCCTAATGTTTTTACAGAGTGTGACTGTATTACCACTAACCTCAATTAAAAAATGGCAAAAAATATAAATGTATTAAAAATGTTTGTTATAATAAGAATGTTAATCTACATCTGCACAGTTCAACTTTTATTGATGCAGTTAAAAACGTTTGAGCATCCCATTTCGCTTGTCATACATGTAATAAGTCATTCGTAAAGTTGTGCATAACTTATCAAACAGCTTTATGAACCACCCCCCTGGTATTAAATTGGAACCGGCAGGAAAGAGTTCCTTGAATGCTGTAAGCGCCGTA
The DNA here is from genome assembly GCA_025617745.1 of Heliocidaris erythrogramma. Lineage (NCBI taxonomy): Eukaryota > Metazoa > Echinodermata > Echinoidea > Camarodonta > Echinometridae > Heliocidaris > Heliocidaris erythrogramma. Next base: position 20,413,445 of record CM046857.1, on the reverse strand, counting down.
ATCGGTAGCTTAGCTAGTCCAGGGGAGCGTTTCATGAAGCATTTTGTCAGTGATTTTTACTGACAAATTTGCTCTCAGCCAATCAGATGCAAGGATTTCAGTAGCTTATAACAGCTTATAACAGTTGTCGGTAAACATCACTGGTAAGTAATAATGGAGCGCCTTGAGCACCGTGCTTGATGCATTGAACGCTATACATGTAAATATCCAATTATCTACATGTAAACATGCTAGTCTGTTCAATGGCCTGAACATTGATTCTACACCTTCCATTACCATACCCAGACAGTACATAATTTTCTTCATCTAAGCACACCTTTCTCCATGTACTGTGTATCAATATCATTCCCGCTTTACATTAGTTTGTTCCCATGGCCTAAACATTAATTGGAACCTTTTACTGTGTTTCCACTCAAGTCAAAAAGTGTCTTCAACACACCTTTCTGCCACCCTGTCTTGTCTGCATGGCAGGACAATACCTTTCACACAGCAACTAAAAACAACATTTGGAAAAGAGTTTTCCCATCTAAACACACCATCTTCCAACCTGTTATGATGCTTTACACATTGTCTGTTCGCATGGCCAGATAATTGATTAGCTACAATGTACACCTTTCACACCTGTGACTTGCTCAATAACTCTGTGAATGTCAAGGCAAACATGGAAAATGAAATTGAGCATACTCCACGTGGTACATGTATGTTGTGTTTGGAATCAATTTATGTTGGTGTAATTATTAACAGATTGCTCCTGATAGGATAGTGTGTGTATGTGTGAGGAAGCCTTCATGGGTATACATGCAGATAGATAGATAGATAGATAGATACAATGTAGATAGAAGAAGCATTAGGGGCATAATTTGGGCGGTGCAACAACCCTCATCCCCCTCCCCGTTGAACATTTTTGTCACCACATGCACATTTGGTAGATACACATGTATTTGGTTCTTGATTCACTTTCTTGCAGGCCTACAAATAAGGGTGAACTCCAATGTGAGTGCATACATGTACATGTGTACACATAGGCCTGTCTATAATCACAACATGTACAGTACATAAATGTGTGTCAGTGGCGGATCCAGGGGGCACGTGCCCCCCCGGCCAAAAAAAAAAAAAGCTTTTTTTTTTGCTTGTCCGAGAATTTTGCAGGGAAAAACCCTTTTTTTTTGGTGTGTGCCCCCCTGTTTACTAAATCCTGGATCCGCCACTGTATGTAGTGTACATACAATAAAAGAAAATTACTTTACAAGTACATGTTGTTTGTGTTTAAAACCATATTCTATATTTATCATCTACATCATTGCATATAGCTTTACATAAAAATGCAAACTGTCAAAACAGTGACGTGCAGACAACAGATGGCATTATTACCATGGTAACCGCCTCTCCACAGTTCTACTGTAGGCCATTAGTAAGATCTGACACTTTCTACACCAATGACATTACATAGACCAACATGTAGTAATTAGTAATCACTCAGTTTTTTAAAGAAATTTGTACGACCTACAAGAATATAGTCCCATCATGGCAAATTCATGGATTGCCTATTCACAAACAATGTGTACAGTATGTGCAATGCACAATATTATGCTTGTCGAAAGAAAGGCGGTGTTTCACTCTGCCAAATGATATTAATCTAGCAACATGTACAATTTTGCTTGGACTTTAAAACAAAAAAAATAGTATATAAAATTGTGCATTCCTGGTGAAGGGGTTGAAATTAACCCATAAAATGCTGAGCCAGAAAAAACTAAAGATGAAGACCCACTGGAAATACAACGTATGTAAGGCCTGCAGGTCAATGCTGAAATGGAACATGAATTGTCTCAAACAGGTTTAAGCAGCTGAAATCAGCCTCAAATACTGCAATGTTCATGAAAATTATACAAAAACATGTCAAGCTCATCAAAACACAAATATCAAGAAATCTTTCAGATATGATGCTATACTTCCGCTGAAATGTCACCCTTAAAATCAGCAATATCGAACTTCAATTTCTTAGTCTTTTAATACACAGCACAATATTTTGGGGTCAGTTCATAAACCAGCACCCTACATACATGTAGTACATCATTTTTCTATTGATACTATTACTGCTCATAGGATATCCGGGCACTCTGCTACAAAAACCAACAATCGGTGCAAAGAATGCTGATTTATCTCTCCAAAATTATGCATGAAGGCTTGTGCTGTCCAGCATGTCATCGTAACCCGACGTCCTGGAAAGTCAGGGTTTGGAGGCCAGCCGGAGAAAGGGCTGGTCTTTGTGGGTAAGGTGATATGCTTGCCGCAGGGGTAGGAGGATGTCTTAATCGGAGTTCGGTATGGCACTCGTGATAGGTGTACAGGTGTGGAGAGTCCCGTTAAATGAAATTAAGATGATGAGGAGAAGAATTTGGTTTCTCGCCCCGGAAAATGGCCATGGGAATGTTGAGGACAATGACTGCTCTGAAAATGTGACTTCCTGCAAAGGTTTACACACGATTGCATAGTGACACAATTCTATTTCTCTCTTCTTCTCTCTTAAAATTCTCTTGCTCTCTCCTTTGTACGAAAGATACATTCACATTCACACTAAAAATCTTATTATCTGTTGCTGATTTTGATTTTTCTTGTCATTTGTTAGCAGTCGTCACTTTAGGACTCATGTTGTACTGTACTCCATACGATTCTTCCCAAATCTAGCTTGTTGTCCTGAACTACATATATGCATTGCATGCTGTCTAATACATGTATGCAAATGTGATTATGCTTTTCAGAGAATGTGATTTGCAGCAAGTTTTCACCACTTTTGTTTACATGAATATTTTGCTGGTCTGAACAACCCAACTACCATGTAGTGCATGATAAACAATACAAAATAACTTTGAAGTTAAAGTCAATTTCTCTTGAAATGCAAAGAACTCCATTACCAGAATTCAAGAGTAGCTTGAAGGAGGCAGCAATAAAACCAGCAGTTAACATTTATCCTGGGAAACGGTGTTGTTCAACGTGCAATGTATGCACACATCATGATTCAGTAACATGCCCCAGCTCTCTTTTCATGTAAGCATGAATAATGGCATAAAGGAGCTGTTTTGACAGGCCAATTTGGGTAAATAACCTGATGCAGCCTCCAGCTACTAATGTCTGCCATTAACACATACATACCCCCCCCCCCCTCCTCCAATATGGAGAGGGTACTAAAACTTCTTTGAGGTGTCAGTCTATAATATCACAAGTCTTTGTGATTTTACAGAGGAAGTACATGTAATATACCACGGTACAGGTACCTGTACATGTAACATGGAAAATACATGTTTCCATTTTATCCTGGATGCAATTCCCGACTTTGGAGCTGAAGTATCGTCGAGTCAAGCTTCAAGAACATGGGGGGAAAAAAACACTTGAATTTAAAGCCATACTAAACTTGGCAACTGCATTCATTCACAAATTGTAGGTACATGTATGGGAGGACTAAGCATACATTTCAATTGTTTTAAAACCAGGCAGAAGGTGGATATCGTCCCCACCCCGTACCTCATCTTTTCACTGGTCCAAAGAATGTACACAAAAGCCTACACTTTGCGGAGACTTTATACTTGTACAACTGTCCCATAAAGAAAGTTCTTGTAAGAGCAGCCTGTATGATTTTTTCACTTACATGATGATGGTCCAAAAATAAACGCATTTAAAGTGAATATTAAATAGTAAACACTTGAAAATGCCCATAGACACAACACTTGACAGACTTGGCTCACTCCATCCTAGGGAACCGCCGCCTCATACATGTACGTACAATGCATGATACGCCTAACTCTGAAGTGCAAGATGAAAAAGTGCATTAGAACCATCAAAGCTATTGTACCCTATAAATCCAGATCCAATAATGCTACTCATGTCACTCGCATTTGATTAAAGTGCTTGCTTTACGACAATTTATGAACAGATGCCAGGAAACACAAATATTGTGACAGAGGAATAATCAATTTCTGACGGCAAACCTGCCTTCGTAGACTCGCAAGGGATAAAGTAATGGATTGTCTAGAGCCGTTCAATGTGGAAGCTTCAATGCAAAGTTAGAAGCCTGTGGTCGCGTACTGTCAACCGGTTAGGCATTAAAGATCAGAAATAGCCACACAATAAATACAATACTAAGCAAATATCGTCATTGCTCATGCCCCATGCATGATGCTTTTAAAGCAAGTACAATGTAGGATTGAGGAAAAAAAGTACAGATGCAAAGTGAAATCTGGATTAAAAAACAAGGAAGTTTTATCAAAAGTTTAATAGCATTTGTTTCCCCAACAATAATTCTAGAAATATCATTGTTATAGTTTGATCTGAAATTTGAATGAGAATATATACCAATCTGTAATCTATGTATCTCTTGGAAACATAATATACATGCACACTGTAACAAGTCACTAAATACCTCTTATATTTCATTTCCTGATAGTTTACCACACAACTTATTCCTATGCTATATGTACATGGCCTTGTCTGTAAAAGCAATCACATCTTGAGGTCAATGTGCCATGCAGTGCACAAGGTGCAACATCCTACATTAGCTACATGTAAGCAGTTCATGTTGGAACATTTTGGTACACGACTCAAATTACAAGCTGCATCTTCGTCAAAAGGTGCAAATTATGAACTACAGGTTACTTAAAGGGAAATGCTACCTTAATGGCAAGTTGCTCTGAAAGAAAGAGGAAAAATCAGAGAAGCATATTGGTGAAAGTTTGGACGAAATCAGACAGGCAATAAAAAAGTTATGAATTTTCGAAAGTTGCGATCACCATACATATGGGAATTTCAAATTGGTCGAATAGGTAATGTCACTGTAATGTAGCTGTGGACAACTCCCCCATTTGCTCCAACACACAAATTGACTAACATGTCATTTTTTCAAAATGTATAATACTCAGTATTATCTTTTTCTTTCACGCGGACCTATAACAATATGCTTTCTCCAATATATTTTGAGTACTGCCTTCTGAGAAAACCGCAAATTAATGATATTTTTGTGTATGACAAACAGGAGAGTTGTCCACAAGTATGTCACAATTGACTGACCAAATTGCCAATTTGAGATTCGCATAGATGTAGTGATCTCATTTTTAAAACATCCATCACTTATATTCCTTGTCCGATTTCTTTCAAACTTTCACCATCCTAGTTTCCTACTTTTACTGCTTTCACACAAATCATCTTATTACCAAGGTTGGATTGCCCTTTAAAGTACATATGCACTCAAAATACATGTAGGCCTACATGTACATGAGAGACTGAGGCAAATTTTTCCCTGAGGTACTGAAAAATAATATTGCCTTCTACAAATGTAGGCCTACATATTACATTTGGTGTTCCCATAATAAAACGTTTCTAAGCACTTCCAAAGGGCTTCTTAGAAATTATTACCCTAGCTTTAGCTCAGCCAACCAATCTTTCTCAGCACTCAGTGCATTTAAGAGGTAAATCCTGCTAGGTACACTGTACATGTACACTGTATCCACTTTGGAAATTACAAAAATACCATGGCTTACCAGGTACCCCCCCCCCCCTTCCTACAATGTACTACACCTGGGTCAAGTGTGGCAAATGTAGACTAGCGTCTTGCCATAAGACATTACTGCAGTACTTGTAGCATGGACTCACACCCTAGACCTTGTGACAAATCCAGTGACTTGGTTATCCCCTAGACAACTACATGCATGCAGAACACCTCCAACTCTAGCAGGATACATGTATAGCAGCAGCAGGCCTCCTTTCAGCCCTACAAAAGTTCATTCAACAATGCTTACCCCCCACCCCCCCCCCCCCCCCTCCCCCCACAGCCATGCAGGCCCTACCAAAGAAACACCAACAACTAACAATGGACGCTCCAAGAACATAACGGAAGGGCATTGACTTTATACACATAAATTTGTAGACTGATTTAATGTTACAGGTAATTATCACATTCTATGTCACACATACAAATGAATGTATGCACATTAACCGTCATTTAATAACGGTTGTATTATAATAGTCGTCCTTGGTTACTGTTATGGTGCATTGTGCAAAGTGGCACGAGAGCAATCTGGCATCGTAAAATACATACATGAGCAGAGCAGTGTACAGGACATGTATGAGTATGAACAATAAAGCCTTTTCAAATACATACATGTATGCATTGTATGTACTTGTCTGAAAGTGTTTTCATTTCTGTCTCGTGTCCATGCACATTGTATGCGTACCACACATGTGGCCGTCTGTACACTGTACATGCACATAAACAAATTCTTTGAGAGCCTAAGAGATGATTTCCCTTACATGGAATCCAGGGGCGGTATTCAAATCAAAACGCGCATTAAGTAAGTAAATTACTAAGCATTTAACTTGGCTAAGTAAAATGGCTTAACTCGTATTCAGATCACTTTAAGGTATTTTTATTTAGCAAGCCGACTTTAAGGCAAAATACTTACTGATATCCATTGTGACGTCACATGTCCTGTCCAAAATCATACGCAATCAATGCTCACAGTAGATGCACACTTACAAGGTTTGCTTGTGCGCAGCTTATACTGCTCCGCGTATGTATGAAAGCCATGTACTGTACCTGCCAATCAAGTAATTGGCTTAAATCTGCTAGGGAGCTTTCTTAGACTTAGGGTAAAATACTTAGCCAAAAGATTCAACTGAATACCAAAATTGCTTTGAATTGAATTGAATACGGGCCCAGGAACTCAATCATTATCTGTTAATATAGACACCCCTTTCTAAGAAACTTACAAGACTGGTCACATCTGTCTGATAATGTATGCGCATACAAAATGTACCTACATGTATATAACGATGACGATAAAAGTGGTCACACCTAGGGCACACCTGATCAATAAAATCATTGGCTCTCAGAAAATATCGGTGAGCTTTGTCCTGAAAAAAAAAAATCAGTGTCAAATTTGATGTGTGAACGTTTTCCATCATGCTCTTCCTAAATATGGTCATAAAAATACTGAAATACAAAAATCAAAATTTGATGACGGCACACTTCGGTACTCTATTAAGGACATTTTCATATTATTATTCAAAGGTTATGTGTACGGGTACTCACTTGTATGATGTACACATGTTTAAAATCTTCCGAAATATAATCCTTCATTCACTAATGCCTTGTACATGTATTGTCAACATTGTAAACTCTCAAATTTGAGAGGACATTTCAATTTTTTCAGACAGTGTGATATGCAAAATAAACACACATGTTGTGTAGCCTCAACTCACCAATTCAATCACTCCCTAAACATGAACTTTGTCTTTATGCTGTTGATGGACTCTCTAGATAAGAGAACTAAATCATTTAATTGTCCTGTACATTGTAGAATTGATTTTTTTTTTTGTCCAAATGAGTTGTTGCTATCTTACATACACAATTGTACATGCAGCTTATTGATCCTGGTACAATGTTCAAGAGCTCGCCCCCCCCCCCCCCCCCCCCCCCCCCAAAAAAAGTGGTGCTGTTCATACACTTTTTGGTTTCATGTTGAAGTAATTCTTTGATTTTTAAATTTGATATTAAATTTAACCATAAAAGCTATTCCAACAAAATTACTATCATTTTGAAGGGTAGAATGCTATCTGCCTGCAAAGTTGGAAGACGGGCAGTGCCACAAGCAGCGCCTTCTGTACAAAGTCAATTGGAAATTCATATTTTTTGTGCAATAATTTTATGGGGGGGGGGTCAAAACTTGGTATATGACTACAAATTTGGTATTAAATTAAAGCTGGCTAACATTCTCCACTTCACTGTTTTATGATTGGAAGGTTTGGATAAGCCGCGGTAGTGACTGAAAGTGAAATAATAGTAATTTCAGTTCAAATGTGGCACTGTGTACAGGAACAAAGTCAATGGGAAGGTTAAACTTTTAAGCAATTGTTGAAAAACTGTCATATTTTCAACACAATTTAGCATAGGTACAAATTTTGTAGCACGTTAGAGCAACTGATTTCTACTGTACTGTCTTATGACTGAAAAGAAGGTTTGAATATGCACACTGTGTACATGTATGCAATATTATTATTATGATGTAACGCTATACCAAGACTTACAATAAGATTGATTTTTTTAGCTGAAGTTTGGTTGATTTTTTTTCTTCTGAAACAATCAAAACCCCTTGAGAATTACGCATGTAAACATTTGTAAAGATCAGAATGTGTTCTGCACGAAAATAACACTGCCATGGGGGAGGGGGTGCAGAAAAGGTTATATGATCAATCAAAACAATAAGATAACAAAAAAGAAAACATTTCCACTTTGAAGTCCATGTAACTTTTTTTGTCTAAGTTTTTAGTGGTGGCAATTATGCAAATGATGCAGTAAAGTGCACACAGTACATGTACACTAGTTACTAAAATATTCAAATGGAAGTACAATGTAAAGTACATTGAATCATTGTCCATACATGTACATGTGCAGGTACAATGTAAAAAGCTTATAGGTAGTTTAACGAATCTGAATGTTTTATGCCGGATACCGGCGCTATATAAATGTTCATATTATTTAAGCAAAGTTATTACCTTCTTTGTTAATTGGTATGTTATAATACTTTTGATTAATTTTGTTTTGGAGCACAGATGGAGCCAAATCTGTAACTGAAGTGTACATTTTACACTGACTACATGATAATATACAGGGGAGCGTTTCATCAAGCGTTTTGTCAGTGATTTCTACCGAAAACTGTTATAATGTAAGCTACTGAAATCCTTGCATCTGATTGGTTGAGAGCAAATTTGTCGGTAAAAATCACTGACAAAACACTTGATGAAACGCTCCCCAGGAGTTTGTACAAGTTTGTACATGTATACGTACAACCCTACATTGTATAGAGCTCTAATGATCATTCACGAGTAAATATTTCATCAGTAAATATGTGTATTTCATCAGGTATTAATGCACAATGTAGGCCTACAAAGGTACATGTACTACATGTATAAGCTACACTGGAATGCCACATTTTACAAACACAGTACATGTAGCAAACTTCTCTACAAATTCTGAAATGCATACATCATGTTCACACATCATGATCGTCCTCAACACATCCAAACGGAGATATCTGAGGCCACATTCTCTTCCCCCTTGTCTCCCCCAACCATCTCGCTAATAAAGCATTCATCCTAACTCTATGACAACATCGAAGACATGACTCATCGGCAGAGGCTATTGAATATGACAGCATCAAGCTTCCCCATGCTTGAAGACTACGTCCATTGTAGGACCACTATACATGTGTATGCAACCTCATTCACACTTGACACATTTTGCCACATGCTAATTGTTTTGATTCTTTTGTTTCGAGTTAACGGAACCCTATTTTTCTGTGACAAATTTTAATGGTGACTTGAAATCAGAGCAATCAAAATATCCGTCATAAATAACGTATACACGAAGATGTATTTCAATGTATATTCAGAAATGTGCACAAACTGCATCAAATAGATAATGCAGACTACAGACTGATCAAGAGATCAACAAGGTTGACATATAAATTGATGGGCATTAATTTGAATCACAGTATTGAGGACCCAATTGATCAGTTGTTTTGAAGCCATTCTTATTTGCATCATAACTTACATGTAAAAGAGGGAGCATCACCTGCTTTCTAAATTTTAAATCAAATGAATGTGTGAATACATTTGTTGGTCAGAACCTTCATAAGACTTGACAATCTTAAAGGGAAAAAGTCCACCCTGATTTTAACCCCCCCCCCCAAAAAAAAACCCAACAAAACAATGAAACAAATTAGTGATTCCGATAAGCAATTTTCTTAGTTTTTGATAAAGGAATAGATTTGTTTCATCCAGGTTTTGTGTGAAAATCAGTATCGATTATGTCTAAAGATACATGTATGATTGAATATTTTATTTAGAGAAAATGGAAATTTAATGATTTTTGGAGAGGAGCTTGCAATATAAGTCACGGAGTTGCCAATTTGTGTTTGATTGATTGAAGTTCACAGCTTTCTTTTTTTTAATAACAATTTGCTCAACCCTTCACTGATCCGGTTCTTTTAAATTTTTCTCCTTCTTTTAAACCCAACTTGTAATCAGGGTGGCTTCCCCTTTATTTTAACGTTTATAATATCACTCATGTAAAATCCCACATTAATCTAAACAGTTCATTGCAAATATAAGCAAGAAGTAAGCAGATCGATCTGCTTACTGTAGGTTTACCTAGCAATGGGAACATGGTTACGAAATGTAAATGTTAACACCTCCTACATGTACATGTAGCTATCCAGTGACTATTAATTGATGTGTGCATGCTTACAAGCATTATACACATCTGAGCCATTTAAAAGATGTCTTTAATAGCTTAACATGTTTGTTTTGACCTCTGGCAATAAAGGCATGTAATCAAATGGTCTGGTCATTTGAGCTGACCCAGTCTTGCATGCCTCTTACCCTTTTGTGACACACAGCCCTAAGAATAGCAGTTATTTAGAAGAGAATGATTCATAGGCTTGTCATCTACATGTGACCCCTGGGCATGCTCGGTCAGGGGAGGGCATCTCGTCTGCATAGATCCAGAAGGGCATTAATTCATCTATAGGCCTACATGTGTATACTTTTACACAGAGTTAACGTCTTTCTGGCTCTCCAGGACCACAGACCTGATCTATCTGCTTTTCTACTTCTTCTTTGTCCCCAAGATTCCTCAATTGATTGATGAACACAAACACTAAAAATGATTAGGCCTACAGTCCACTGATACTCTGAATGAAAAGGGGGGGGGGGGGGGGGGGGGGGGAATCATTAAATCAGAGGGTTCCAACTTCTTTAAAGGGGGAGACCATCCTGATTGCACATTGGTTTTAAAAGAAGCAAAAAATTTATCAAAACAGATCAGTGAGGGTTTGAGCAAAATACGATAAGAAATAAGAAAGTTATGAATTCTGGAAGTTGTAATCGATCAAATTGGCAACTCTGTGATGTATCTTGCGAGCTCCTCTCCCATTTGCCCTGTACCCCAAAAGTCATTGATTTCCGTTTTCTGTAATGAAAATATTCAATCATACATGCACCTTAGATATTATCACTTTATCGGATTTTGCTCAAACTTTCACTAATCTGTTGTCTCATTTTTTCTCCTTTTAACAAGATCAACTCGATACCAGGGTGGACTTTCCCTTTAAGTCTGTGTAACTGCATTAAATTAATTGAGATGCTTTTTTTTCCTAATTAAATTTTGTGTCATGAATATCAAATTAGGCATACACTGTACATGTACCTGTAATTATGAGACCAATTTGAATTTAATAGAATGTAACATTTTTAATCATTGTAACTGAAAAGTGTAATTTCTTTGATCGACTACTACATTTATTTGTGTTAAGGAATATTGTGTAGTTCGTAACTAAGTTCCGTAAGGCACTATACTTGAAAAGAAAGAAAGGATGAAGAGAGTTCTAAGCAAGCAATGGCTCAAAATCCAATGAAGGAACATGTACATGTACTGTATACATGTGCATAAACAAGGGTTTAAAGGCATGATGTAGTGAAACCTAAAGCCTACAAGTATCATTCAAAAGCCATTTTGGGATCTAATTTTCCTCAGTAAACTAAAAACATATGGCTCCATAATACTGTACATGTACATCACACACAAAAATATATATTGATCATGAAACTTACTGTATCAAAAGCACTGTATGATTTTCAAACAACATTGCATGTCCAATTTCTAAATGCTGCCTCATATTTATCCTTGATAACAGCATTCAATTTTGTTGTGAGATATCGTTTTTGATCAGAGAAACCAGAACAATGACAATAGATGTAGGTCGTCTGGACAATATTCATGATGTCACACAATAACTGACTCAGACGTCAACCTGAATACATGGTGAGAATTGAATTCTACTTCATGAGTGTATATTTGTAGGGTATACAAGGATCCACAGTTGAAATTTTAGGAATTGAATTTTAGATTCAGAAGAAGGAGGAGGTGGAGGAGAAGAAGAAGACAAAGAAGAAGAAGGAAGAGGAGAAGAGGAATGAGGAGGAGGAAAGAGGGAGGAGGAAAGAGGAATGAGGAGGAGGAATGAGGAGGAGGAATGAGGAGGAGGAGGAGGAATGAGGAGGAGAAGAGGAATGAGGAGGAGAAGAGGAATGAGGAGGAGAAGAGGAATGAGGAGGAGAAGAGGAATGAGGAGGAGGAATGAGGAGGAGGAGGAGGAATGAGGAGGAGGAGGAGGAGGAGGAGGAGGAGGAATGAGGAGGAGGAGGAATGAGGAGGAGGAGGAGGAGGAGGAGGAGGAATGAGGAGGAGGAGGAGGAGGAGGAGGAGGAGGAGGAGGAGACAAAGAAGGAGGTGGAGGAGAAGACAAAGAAGGAGGAGGAGGAGATGAGGAGGAGGAGATGAGGAGGAGATGAGGAGGAGGAGGAGATGAGGAGGAGGAGTAGGAGATGAGGAGGAGGAGGGGGAGGAGGAGAAGGAGGAGAAGGAGGAGAAGAAGAAGAAGAGAAAGAGGAGAAGAAGAAGAAGAGGAAGAGGAGGAGAAGACGAAGGAAAGGAGGAGGAAAACATGAGTACCTACATCTTGACATCACTCACTGCTATAAAAATGGACTGACAAAAATAAAACTTCAGTTTCCTAGGCTTGTGAGATGCAAGCAAAACCTAATGTTCAGTATCAAAAGCAATTGCTGAGCTTTTGCTAGTTTTATGTATCCATCCCAATGGGTGCACATGGTGAGGAAAGCCTACAGAAACAGATGCAGAATATTGGAACCAGCTACATTTAGAGTTTAAAAAAAATCAAATTCATACATTACTAATACAAACATGTAATGTAGTATGTACAGTCAAACCTGCTTTAGCGACCACCTGTATAGAAAGACCACCTGTCTATAAAGACCACAATTTTTGTTTCCCTTGAAAAGTGTTTCTCATTGAAACGTGTATTAAAGGAACCTGTACATAAAGGCCACCTGCTCATAAAGACCGCTTTTCTTGTCTCCCTTGAGCGGTCTTTATAGACAGGTTTCACTGTACTACCATGGACCTACTAGTAGGTCCATGGTATTACAAAGCTTGGTAGTAAACAAAAAACACACCTACATGCTTCATAAAATGTATATATATGTAATGTACGTCCATACACAGATAGATCAATTCAACCCCCTTTTTTTCTTTCCTTGTGTCTTCACCTTTCATTGTTGGACTTTACACATGTATATTGTGATGGAGGTGCATGTTATTATAGTGAACAGCCAGCACAATTCAATGCACCTCTCATAACAAGTGTCTTTGTTGCCTGGAGATTAGTCATTGTGTTAGATTTCGTCATGCTTGAAGTACTTACTATACATGGGTGAGGTTGGGATGGTCATGTTCAATCTAAAGTACATGTATTTGAATATGCCTCAATAATATTTCTTCACTCATATAAAGTTTCAATTTCATTCACCATTGTACAATGAACAAGGGTACATGTATAGGCAACCACTGTACTGTAGCAGTGTACAACATGTGTAGGTCTGCTCATAAAGAGAGAATAGTAAAATACAACACATACATTACATGTACTGTTCTCGTACCATTACAGGCTCACCACTTAATATGTTTAATACCAGACATGACACATTGTGTGGATACTATTAAACTTTATTTTGAAAAACAACAGAAACCAGGAAAATCTTGTTTGTAGAACATGGTCTACACATCACTGTATCTTTTTTTTCCCCTCTCTCTCTCTTTCTCTCTCTCTCTCTCCCCCTCATTCCACCACAGGAAGTTTGTATGTGACTGTGAGAAAAATAGAAAAATATTTGACATATTTATATTAATGTACATGTATACATGTACATATACATGTTGTAGGCCTACATTTTATACATGTACATGTACAAAATGTAGCCTATATGTACAAAATGTAGCCTACATACATGTACAAAAACTATACATATCAAGTTACATGTACAAAACAATGAACAACCAATACTCCTTAAAACAAACAATACTCAATGACATGGCATATGTCATTATCTTTCTTGCATCACGCCTACACACTGCACACATGTTTTTGTTTTGTTTTTATGAACTGTATAAGGCAGAATGGCAGAAGAATGTAAAATGTACGCCCACTACTCATAGGTTATTTTTAGAGACACCGACTTAATCAATAATTTGACAACTCCCTCTACCAGGTATCCGTCTGTCTAATGAACAAGAAATTACTCCATGCAACATTTATAGCCTGGCCTCTCTACATCACTATTCCAGTAATCGCTTTTTCAAGCAACATCATCAGGGAGGTGCAAAAATGCTGGGCAAGCCTACTCTAGCTTTTCAAAGATATTTTTAGTTCTGGTAGCAACAATGGACCATACCCACTTCTGTGTGCAGTGCATACTGGTTCTCAAGGAGGTTGGGCAATGTTTTGATGACGTCACACCGAAGACCAATCCTGCTTAAGCAGACGACGTCCTATAACGAATGAACGTAATTGCAATGCAATTATTTATCAAATTATATAGAGTTTGGCATATTTAAACATGACCTTATTTCACACCATTCTAAAAAGGAAGGGAAACTGATTCTGTTAACTTAAACCATTTGAGTGTGAATATATACAGGATAAGGGTCAATGATCAATGAAATAAACCACACTTTCAAATTGAAAAGCCCTCCGAATAATAGCATGGACGGTATTTGTTCCCTCTAGAAACGCCGAACATGCCCCGGTGCAAGCAGCTGAAAATACAATGGCATCTTATTTTGTTTACAAGTGACCGATTCCTTTATTTTTTAATGCTGCATTTTTCATCAAAATAATACCATACACGAAGTTAAGAGTGAGGCAACAGACGAACATTAAGACTGACGCTAAGAGAAATAAGTGAAGAGGAGATGACAAAACAGGCACTGAAAAATGTGTAAGATGTTATGGGACATCGTCTGCTTAGACAGAATTGGTCTCCGGTGTGACGTCACACATCTCAGCAGCGTTCGAGGAGCACTTCAGGTGCTATATCGGGGCTTTATTTTACCGTTTTATAATTGATAATAATCATTATTTCAAATGTTTCCAAGCGTTGAATTTTGATGTAACTTTGTTTAATTTATTGCCATCTATGCAATAAAATGAATTAAGCCAATATTTAAAATCAATAAAGTTCTACTTTAATGCCGATTTACATAATGGTAACTATTCCATACCACAAGCAGGCCTTACACTGTATTTATAGGGATACCGACTTGTTGTTTTGAATAAAATATTCTCACCTGTTTGACTTATCAATCTCTTTCTCCCACACTCATTCAATCAATGAACTTGTCCAGTAGCACATAAACGACCTTTGCCAAATTGAATACTTGGCTAATGAATTGTGCATGTGTACATGTGCGCATGTACAAGTATCGTAGTGCAGAACAATATACCTTTTTATTATTTATCTACCATTCTCGTTTCCTCTACGTGTATATACGTGTTTATATTGTTTATACAACACTCATTACTCACATCTCTCCCTCATAGACCACGCTCAATGCTGCCTTTACTCTTTTCCTTTAAATTTCCCCTATTAAGAAGTTACATGTACATTGCATTATACCATACTATTTGTTATGATTATCATCGTCTGTCCTTTCTGATGATTTGTTTCATACTACATGTACATGTATGTACTTTCCTTATACATGTACTTCTATTCATTTTCCATCTTTTTCCTTTCTTTCTCACTTGCTCATTCGACTTCCATTTACCGTTGTATGATTTCAATTGAATATGTTGTTTGTTCTCCGTTCTCACTTCTATGCCTTGATTCTTTTCCCCATCTCTGCTTACAAACTTCATTTCAGTTTTAAGTTATGCATTTCAAGCGTTTATACCAATGCTTTACTATATTAATATGTCACCTTTGTTTAATTGAAGAAAGTATTTCCAATAAACCATTTTGAATTGAATTGAATACTGGAAGCAGAAAAAAATATAAAAATAAAAGCAAAAATAAACAAATAAAAACCACATTAACAGACAAACAAAAAGAGAACAAAACAAAAACAAAACAAAATTTGTGCACATGAAATGCCTTAAATTCTCACAGCGATTATATTAGAAATACTACAGGAGAGACAATGTCATCACTGTAGGCGTGTACACATCTACATTTACATGTACATGTACATGTAGCCTATAGAAACGTCATTAGACTATTTGTCTTCTTGTTACTACATACAGTACATGTATCTTTATAATACAATGATTCCACAATGAATAAGGTTTGTTTTGTAATTTAAAGTCAATCAGACCCTGCAACAAACAGCTGAGTGCTTGGCATAAACCAGCACTTAAAAGTCATATTTACATACATGTAGTATAGGGGTGGGAGTTTCGGGTATTTTTTCAATTCGGGAACCCGACGATTTTTCGGGCGGGTTCCTGGTTACCCGAAAATCATATAACACAAAGCTTATATTTACCCTTAAGAAGCTATTAACACTGGGAAAAACTCGAAAGCGCATCACTGCAGTGGGGCGCTACATGGATATTTACATGTAGATATTGAATGGCTGGTCGACGTTATCTACCGCCTTGTCATGTTACATACATGAGTAATCATTAAATACTTATTTTCGGGAAACGGGCATGTAATATTTTGACCCGGGACCCGAGGCTCTCGGGCGGGACCCGGGTACCCGGTTTTTAGTACCAGCACTAATGTAGTATGAACCTGTAAAATTCTGAGAGACTCCTAAATTGTTGACGATTAATATACGGGTTGGCCTACATTTTGGTAATAACCCTAAAAATCAAATTCATATTCCTTCATTTCCATTAATCTGAGTACAATCTCCTATGTAAGAGGTAAAAAAAATAATCATAATAATTGATTATTTGGATTCCTGGTCATGGCCCAAGTTATTTTTTGTTTTCCTACACATACCATGTACATTTATGTGTATTTCCTTGGTGTTTTGTTACTGGTATTTTTTCTTAAAGTGTTAATTTTTTTAAAGGAAATAAATTTAGAATCACTATATAAAACATAGGAGGTACATGTACATGTACATGTACATGTACATGTACATGTATGTGATTACATACAGTACTGCATGTACATATATCATCTGTTTGGAGCCAGAGTGTCGTTATTGTTAACTCTGTACAAAATGATAGGAGATGTATGAGATAAATGTATGTAGGCTAGCAATTTCTCAAGACAATGGCCATATACTGGACATGGCCAGAAAATGACCCCCATAAAAGTTGTGTACACTGTACAGCTCTGATTACGTACAATTGTGTGTTTCATTTATGACGTAAACAAAACCTTGATGGTGCCAGTACCAGTGGTCTTGAACTGATAAGAAAGGTCTGACCATGTACCTACTAGAGAGTCTGACCATCTGACATTTGAAAACTTGACAATAGACCTGTTTACTAAGTGATGCAAATTTATGGATGTTTCTTTATTAGGGACTTAGTAACGAGGTATTCCATTAACCTGTTATAAATGAATGAACGACAATACTTGGAATCCAGTTTGCATACATTACTTGTTGCTATGTCTGACAAGCCTCTGGCAAGCTTTCAGGTTGTCAAGAACAACCTTTGTTTCAAAAGTATGCATAAAATTTGAATAACTTAGTAAACAGGTCTATTGTGTGGTTTGTTTTATCCATACAATCATTACAATGTACACTGAATGTTTATGATATTCTGTAAAACCAGAAGCATTCATGCGAACTTTAAATGTTCACAAATTTAGCGAGTGGTTCAGATTTGCAAAAGTTTCATGATGCAAAATCATTGCATTATAACTGACAGTAACACTAAATTTTTCGAAATTGCAAAAGTTTCTTACTGTGAAAATTGCTGTTGTAAATTTACAATTCGCGAAAAGTTTCATGTCGCAAACGTTTCGGGTATTACAAAATTCTTCATTGTACATGAACATTTATGACATGTAGATCGTGCTATCTCTTGTGGACCAGCCCCCAGAGGTGGTCCGGTTTGGGATCGCCTTGGACAGCTGTGGAATGCGCTGAAACGACGTCACTGCATGCTTAGACAAAGATTACCCTAGGAGACCGTGCTTTTGTTAGTGCTGCACCCAAACTTTGGAATGATCCCTTTCCCTCAATTACATGTAGGTATGCATCTTCAATATTTAAAAACCTTCAAAAACTCACCTGTTTCAGGAAACCTTTACATAGACATGTTTTGCTATAGAACCTTGTTATCCTTCTCCATAAATATGATTTAATACATGTACATGATACCAGTACTACTAAACTGATTTCTGCTTTTGGTTTTGTCATGAGCCGTTGAGTATACTGTATTTATATGTATATAGAAATTGCGCGCGAGGTATAAATTTACAATTTTTATTATTATTGGGTAAATAGCCATTTTGTATCGAGCTCCAAATGAGAACTCATGGAAAGGTGTCTTTCACCAACAATTCACCTTGTATTTTCACATACCGGTAATTCTATGATCCTGATAGAATAGTGATACGAGTCTACAAAAAACAAAAACAAGTTGCAACTTCACATACATGTATCTGATCTACTCATTTAAGGTTAATCCATTCCATCATGTCCATGATGCACTCTGTGTTCATGTTATTTTTGATAAAAAAATAATTCTACAAATTAATGTTAACAAAGAAAGACAAAGACAAGTCAGAGATATTTTTTCCTGTTGCCAGAGTCTTAGAGACTCAGTCTCACTCTAGTCTCAGAGACATCAAATTAGTGTCCGAAGTTTGGAGTGCTTTTCAGCAACAAATTCAACAGTGTGATGAAAAGCGCTAGGGCAACTGTTTTTCTGTAAAACAGAAACTTACTACCGTCATTAGTTTCATCATGCATGGCAAAAAACAGTTTTGCCACATCAGCAAGCAATGGTCATATTGACCATTAGAATCATATACATGTGTGTATACTGGGTATTGGGGATACAGATGTAATTTTGTTTGAAATTGATGTTTTTGTGGGCAAACTGATACTTAAGTATCATTCTTTAGATTTTAAGTTATCAGTTCGTTAAGATACAAAATGTAGAAAGTTATAAAAACTTACATTTACAGCCCTCTATTTGGTACTTGTTACCCACATCTCCATACGGATCACGACTGCTCTCAATAATGTTGCGCACTAGTGAGGCCGCTCTACATGGTTACGCACCGTAGATACGTACGCAGAATGTTACGCACACAAGCTATTCTACGAAGACCTGAAAGGGCCAAACTGACGACGTAAAAAAATTAAAAATATTACGTACGTACGTAGTAATTATTACGTACGTACGTAATATTTTTTCTTTTTTTACGTCGTCAGTTTGGCCCTTTCAGGTCTTCGTAGGAGATCGACGAACCCATCGCGCCGGTACTACTACGAGCGCTGAGGGCTCCCTTCATCATAATCGTGAAAAATACAAACTGAATGCTGACGGGACAGTCTCGATAGCAGTTATCGACAAAAAGGACCCAAAATTTCAGGAAACCCTCTTCAAAGGTCACAAAACAACCTGGTAAGTTTTAATCATCTATTATTCAATATAATTCTTTGGATGTAAGTAAACTGTAATATATTATATTCAATTAAATATAGCCAAAAATGCACAGTGATGCAGTTTAGGTATGGGATGTGTGTTGGCTGCGTTACTACACAGTCGGCAATGGCGTGTACCTATGAGTGAGTTTTGCTAACTTAAAATGATGGCCATTTTTCGTTTCTGGCAATTTCAAAGCAAATATATCTCCTTATGTAACCACAATGGGCCTTAAGTTATAGTTAGCTCATATTAGACTACACTACAGCAGTGCAGCATAAGCAGCAATCATGGCAATCAACCAGCTGGCCTCAATGCCTGCAGCCGGCGGACAGCCACTGGACAGCAGACCACGGCAGACAGCACGGCGATCTATGCGGGCAGACAATGGCATTCATAGTACCGTGCACTCAATGACTAAATTTTCCTGCATTCACTCACACGCTAAAAATGAATGAATCCATCACGATCATTAGCAATCAGACAAAGATATCCCGAAATATATGACGAATTTCTCACACAAAACTTCAGATTTTCATACACATTCATGGAATCTACAAACTTACCTTAAAAAGTGACTCGAAAACATATGAAAGAGGCAGAAAATCGCATTTTTATCCTTTTAGGAGCCGTCGATTTGGGCAAGAACAAATGACTTCATCGTCGACCGACACAGGAAGTAAAGTGACGTTTAAATCACGTGATAGGCAACCGGTCGTAAAATAATGTTCACGCAAAACATTCATAACTTAACTTGATGAAAATAACTCTGCACAATGCTTGAATCGCCCCCATTGGTCTTCTCCTTCTACCTCTTGTTCTTCATGTTCTTCATGTTCTTCTTGTTGCTGTTGTTGTTGTTCTTCTTCTTCTAGTTGTTCTTCTTTTATTCCCTTCTTCCTTTTCCCTTCTTCTTCTCCTTTTCCCCTTCTTCTTTTCCCCCTTCTTCCGTCTTCTTCTTCAGGCTTCTAGCCTCTCATATCTCCTTTTCTTTATTTTCTTCCATCAATTCCTCGGCCTTGTAATTCTTACTTTCTATCTTTCCTCTTCTCTCTCTTTCTCTTTCTCTCACCCAAGTCTCTCTCCGTATCTAGTTTCTGGCGCTCTCTCTCTCTCTAGGCTCATGCACTCTCTTAATTTCGAAGACTTCTTAAGTCCGAAGGACTGGTTTTGCCCCCCCCCCCCCCCCCCCCCCCCCTAAGTCCAAGAGAGTTTTAAACCGCGGACAAAACAAGTCGTTTGGACTTTGGACTTACAGAAATTAAGAGAGCACCCACAAAGTCAGTATGCTGACGATGTTAACTCTCGAAAACACTGAAACTACTCATGATCACTTCGTGGGTATTCGGAAGAAGTAAAATGGGATTCATCTGACAAAATTCACTTAAAAAGATTAAACTTAAATCTTTCGGTCAGGTAAAAAAAAAAATAATAACCCAATTTATGAAAACATGGTTAAAAGAGAACAAGATCTTATTTTGGATCGAACTTCAGCTTTCAGAATGCTTTGTGGACTAGCGCCACCAACGTGAAACACAACACAATCGTTTCCAACTCACATGGTTGTACCGCAAACCATTTTTCTGAACACAATCGTGTTCAAATTCACACACACAAAAAAAAGTTGCAACAAAAGAACATAGGTGTCGATCCCAGGGGAATGGGAGTATTATATCCCCTCCCCCCCCAAAAAAAAAAAAAAAAAATGAGGTGGGGGATGGCCTGTATTATCATCCCCCAATATTTTTGGATATAAAAATGAGAATTATGATACATTAACTGAAAACTAATAACTCATTATATGTTTGATCTTGAAATACCATCACATTATTTAATAGTAAGGAAATAAGAAATGCCATAATTTCAATGCGAAAATACGAAGAAAATTCGTTCGGTCGCATTGTTATTCTCAATTAAGTGGTTCCGTCCATTGGCGTAGATCTGTGCATTCCTTCTTTTCATTAAAAACCTTTTTTGGGGTGCTCTAAAATGCAGGTTTATGGACAGATTTTTGAAAATGTCCCCCTCCCAGACCCTCCCCCGCTCGGTCGCTTCGCTCAGTGGCGTATCTAAGAGGGGTGGGCAGGTACCCCGGGCGGCACTTGGAGGGGGCGCAAAAAACGTAAAAGAGAGAAAAGGAAAACAAAGGGGGACTCAAATGAAGAAAATCTTAATCCATACCGATTCGTCCCCAAACCCGCAGGGTAAATGTACTATAGAAATCTATTTTTCGAAGTTTTTGAAGGTTTGAAATGCGAAAAATTTCCAAAGCTCGGTCGCTCGTTGCTCCTTGCATTTCCTTGCATAATTATTTTCTTTCAGGATCTCGTAATTTCGCGCACTCATTCTATATAGTTCTTAAATAGCTTAAGGGGTTCAAATTTGAAAAAAATAAAGATGTCATTGCTTTGCTCGCTATATCATGACCGTCCTGCTAAATGTTGCACCCAATATAAGATAGTGTATAAAACAGCATCTGCAAAGGTTAAACTTTTGAAAGAAATCTCATCTCAGGTAACCTTGCTGAATTTCTCGACTCTTTCTCAAGCCTATTATAGTTTTGTTAGTTTTGCTAACGAATGTATAGATGTGAGTGAATAGAAAACCGTTTATCAATGTATAAAATTCGAGCTAGGTGGTAAATTGCAAAATTTCCTGTGTAAAATGCAAACGAAATTGCGTTTTTTAGGGTTAAACATTGAAAAATTGCCGATCGGTCGCTTTGCTCCCTTGCTTGCATAATATAGATAATTTTGGGCAATCGGGGGGGGGGGGGGGGGGGGGGTAACTTCATTGTTTGCCCCGGGCGCCATATCGATATGCCACTGGTTTCGCTCCCTCGCCGGTCATCCCCCAATCATCAACACGGATCGACACCGCTGTAAAAGAAAAACAATATAAATGAACGATACGGTAGTGTCAACAGTTTATCAGGAGCATTCATATTAATTTGTATAATTAAATCTATAGCTTCAAATTTTTTTTTTTTTTTTTTAATATTTATGTTTTTATTAAAAAAACAAAGCAAATTACAAAACAACAAATTACAAATAAATAATTTGAATAGCTTCAAATTTTCAGGTGAGGTGACAATAAAAGTGCATGGTTGAAAATGCAAAAATCACAACACTTAAAGGAGAATTAACCCCTAATTACAAATTTACTTATATTGGAAGGTGTAATATATTCCTACTTGGCATAAATTGGCATAAATCATTTTCTAATAAGATATCCGAAAAGGGTAAAAATAAAGATATTCCAACACCCGGTATGGTCTCCTACTCATTGCATGGGGGTTGCCATTTTCTTGCTGATTTGGAGTTATACATGAACCATTGAGAAATGTTCCAGTCAGGAAGATATTTTGAATCCCAGACCTAAATTGATTTTCTTCATTACCTAAAATGCAATATGTTACGAAAAATATAAAGTGGGTGTTTACATGTACTATAAAAAATAAATCTTTATATATAATGATATTTTTAAATTGTCTAGTTTTGCTTAACAAAACTCTATTTTCTTGGGTTTGCCAAACAGAGCAGAACATTATATATGCAGCATGCATTCTGAATGCATAGTTTGAAGCTATAGATGCCCAGGGAAGAAGCATCCCTAAAATTGAATTAATTTGCTCCGTCCCATACGTCACAGTATCGAGAAAATAGATTTCTATTAAGCGAATATAGATTTTCAACAGAAATAAGGAAATCTTCAGTTTAAAAATAAATTGACATATATCTATTCTATATTTTTAATCTCAAATGGGTTTTAAATTTTGAAAAAGGCAATTGGGCATTTGGATTAAGAAAATCTTTTTGTACACATAAAGAAAATGGCAGCCCCCATGTGCTGCTAGCAGCCGATACATATTGCTAGCAGATGATAAATTTTGCTCAGAAAATCTTGATTCGTATCGATCTCGTATATTTTGAGGCGAAGCTATATAGTCGAACAAGTAGGAATAAATAACACCTTTGAACACTATCGTCTTTATTTTTGAGGTTAATTCTCCTTTAATTAAAAAACACGAAATTATTATCGCTTTATTTTTTGAAAAAGTGGATTAAAAAAAATCATTATTATTATTATTTTTTTATATGTGTTATTCTAGGTTTATTACCTAAACGTTCGAAGATAACGGAAAACCCTTGGAAATTTTGAAGATTGTATACACAATGCAATATTATACAAATAATGAATGTTTATGAGTGCAATGGAAAGAATATTTTCATGAGTTGAAAGATGGAATGTTCCATTCAATGAGTATAATGTATAAAACTAAATTATAAAGGCTATGTAATCGAGTTCCCCGGCCGTGACAAGAAATCGCCGCGCATGCATGGTCCGGACTGTCTTTTCATCATTTTCCGATTGTAAAATATATATTATAATCATAATTATACAACACCTGAGTAGATCCTTGTAATTTGATTGGAGAATAATAGGTCACATGTTATTAAATATTTGTTCCATTCCATGGTTTAGCGCTAGCTAGCGTGCATTTTTGTTCCATACGATTTTTTCCATTCAACGCCTCGACCTATTCAGTGTAATGCGCGGCTGCGATACAGCGCACGTAATGATACTACCGGACTTTGCCCATATCTATGTGTTATTTTACGCTCGCGAGCGACCGGCCCAGCGCCGTAACCTTTGTACAAATAACAAAGATAATAATAATAATAATAATAATAATACAACGCACTTATATAGGATCTACTCAGATGTTGTATAAAACCAATAATGAATTTTTTTCATTCGTGCAATGGAAAGAATATTTTCATTCGTTGAAAGATGGAATCTGTTCCATTCAATTCGGCTTCGCCTCATTGAATGGAACATTCCATCTTTCAACTCATGAAAATATTCTTTCCATTGCACTCATAAACATTCATTATTTGTATAATATTCAATACTTGTATTTTCTCTGTAATAACGGTATACCAGCGAAGTGTTATATTGAGAATGATTAAGTAATAGTGATGTCTATTTCTGTCTTATTATTCACTATGACCTGCACGTGGCAATCATCCATGGTAAAAACCTGCGTTCCTATCTGCATCTTGGAAAGGACAAAGACTGGAACCACCGAATATAATGCATAAATCAATATCGGAACGCCTCGATTTTTGTCGTTCTTCTTGTTTATCTATCAAGATGCGACTATTCATCGCCTTGTGTACAGCCCTATGTACTGTATTTGACTTCGATTAATGATAAAGGTCCTCACAACAACGAAGGAATACGAGAGTGCAAAGTGCCGTATAATCATGCGATGTTCTAAGAAGGCAGGGAGTTCCTACTGATAATCATTTTGCATCAAACAAAATGGAATGAAGACGGGAACATCAATATTTAAAGGTAAGTGCAATTGTATCCAAACTGTGGATTTACAGCCTTTGATTAAGTGTAGCTCAGGGAATTTTGCTCAAGAAAAAAACTAAGATAAGCAACACATTGATTCTTTATATGTCAGGAACTTTTGGCAAAGGAAAAATATTTATCAGTCTTAAAGGACATATGGGGCAATTTCACTTTTCCTAAAGCTCTTTATTTGTTATTTTAGGTTGTTTTTTTTTGTTCATTATTATTTTGTATAGTTATCTTTAGTTTTAAGCTCAGTTCAATTGTGGTTACTTCAATTATACTTAAAGGGCAATCCAACCTTGGTAATAAGGTCACTGGATTCAGTTGCGATTCTGCACATTACAGTGCACGTTCTCCACTCCTCTGGGGAGCATTCCAGCAAGTCGCCTGTTTCCAAGCGCGCAAATGCCAACCACAATGACGTTATGCAATAATTATTATATAATACGTAACAATCTTGGAAACTTTACTTCAAAATTTAGCTGAGATGAAGATGAATTGTGACAGGTAATGATGATTTTAATTACACCCTAATTCATTATCACGTACATCAAGGTGTAGAAAAAAACTTGACAATTTATAATAATGTATCGTGAAGACCTAGTGGACATTGATAAAATATTATTGTCTTAATAATTCTTGTTTATTTGCGATGTGAGTAAATGTCCCTTGTTGTACACAGCAAAAACTGTGGTGTTAATGGGTGTACATAGAGTACCACACCATGCATTTTACACCGGTGTTAAATTTGTGGTGTTAGTTCCACACCCATTTGTGTTATTGTAACACGTTTGGTTGTTATTTTAACACTTTAACACCCTTTGGTGTTAGGTTCCAACTCTATAATTTTATAGGGTGTAATTCTAACACCTAAGGGTGTGGTCCTCTATTAACACCGACTGGTGTCAGTTTTAACACCCCAGTTTTTACAGTGTAGGGTTTCATTTTTGTGCGTTATAAATTATTCTTCTTCCTTGGTTTATTGTTATGTGTTTAATATTGAGCCTGATATTTTGTCAATTAAGATGTTTTTGTGACTCTAAATAACTATTTCTTTTAATTATTCTTTGAAAATGTCATCTCTTCATGAAAAAAAAACGTGTTGTGAAGGTCATATTGCATGTGATGTCATAAATGGCCTCATACAAAAGTTGAGTACATATACAGTTAACAACACAATTATTCATACCCCTTGGAAAATTCTAGTTTTTTGCATTTTTCCTAAAAATGAATGGTTAAATGAAGTTACTTGCACATCACTTGAATACATTTAGTTATCATCTGCAAATGAATGCCGTTTCCGGTTTCACCTCATTTGCATAACAATAGAAAAGGTGAGTTATCCAAACTGGGCGATGTTCAAAATTATTCATACCCTTGGTGATTTATTGACTTTGTCAATCAGTATGAATCCGATCCTTGTGATTAATGCTTGTAATTCACTTTATTTTAATACACCGCCGTCACAAGGCTTCCGGAGGGGTCTCTGCTGGGATATCAGGCCAGTACCTGTTCTCCAATGGCTCAATCTCCTTGAGGATGTGTCCACACATGCCTTCACCTGACCTTCAGGGAGTTCATTAGATTTCGTGTCCTACAGGTGATGCAGTTGCATGCATGATGCATGCATGATGACAGGACTATGATATTGAAATTTTCGGTCATTTATTCCATGCATTTTAATGAAAATTCTGTATCTACTTATGAAGCAAAGCACCATTCCTGAAGAGCCCTTCCCTTTTGCACTGCCTGTGGGAGGGTTCACCTTTATTCATTGGCCCCATTCTTAATCAGAGTGCTCAGGAAGGCCATGTTGGTGATATTAAAGTCATTGCATGACTCTAACGTCAGGTCACCATGAATAACAGTATGTAACCTTTGAGTACCATACACATCCCACATTGACTGTTACTGTATATCAATCTTCATATGGTATATTCTTTGTATCTTTGGTATGAAAGCTACAATCCTTGATATCAAAATGAATGTAAACCAAATTTATACCATATGCCCTCCATGTTACCAGCTGCAGTGCACAAAATGCTACCACTTTGACAGTGCACTGGAACATAAAGATCAGTATTTTAAGCTTCACTAGAGTACCCACTTGCAGGTGTCCATATAAAAAATGTGTCAATCAGTGTAACTGAATAAACTGATAAAATTGGCACCATCCAACCTTTAGACAACTACCATGGCCTCCCTAAACATTCTTAATAACAATGGAACAAAAGTATCAGGAAATACCTTCCCTTGACAGTGCAACAGTGAATGCCTCTAGGGAAGTCTCTCCAGGAAGAGTGCTTTGTTTCAACTTAGATACAGAATTGTCATTAAAATGTAAGGAATATTAACGAAAATATCAATATCATAGTCCTATCCTCATGACGTATAAAACTACACCACCTGCAAACACAAAATCTGCTTTAAATCCATCGAATCCCCTGAAGACCAGGTGATGGCATGTGTGGACAACTTCCTCAAGGAGATTGGGCCATTGGAGACCAGGTATTGGCCTGATATCTCAGTAGAGACCTCCAGAAGCATTGTGACAGTGTGAAGAAAGTGTTACGAGCATTAATCACAAGGATTGGATTCATACTGATTGACAAAGTCAATAGATCACCAAGGGTATGAATAATTTTGAACATCACCCAGTTTGGATAATTCACCTTTTCTATTGTTATGCAAATGAGGTGAAACCAGAAACAGCATTCATTTGCAGATGATAACTAAATGTATTCAAGTGATGTGCAATTAAATTCAGTTAACCATTCATTTTTAGGAAAAATGCAAAAAACTAGAATTTTCCAAGGGGTATGAATAATTTTGTTGTTAACTGTATATGTGTATTGATTCAGTCTTAGAGACAAAATTGTTTACCTGAATAACATCTAATGTTGATCACTTTTCTTAATTGCTTCATGTGGCAAATCCTGCCCATGCATTCATATTTTGGATGAAGAATGCTTGCATTGATTTTCCCCCTTTTTTTTACTTCATTGTTCATCAGGAAGTTTAATACTGTGAAAAATATATCCAACTCGATGAAAAACAAGAATTCAAATTGAAAAGGAATGGACTCTTCAAAAGTATGTTTATGATGTTTACTTAAAACCTTTAATAGTGACACAAAAGGTCACGGTTGATTTAATAAAGATGATGGAAGAACAAAGTTGTATCATGTGTGAATTTAGCATATTTCTCTTTATCTTTAATTTCACTTGTCTATACTTAAGATTCAAGATCAAGATTCAAGATTTATTGTCCATATATAATACAGAAATTTGCTTTCCATTGGTGTTACATGTAATATGTGAAACATAGACGTAACATGGTGTTCTGAGAGCCAGAGGGGAGATAGTGCAATAAGTAAAACACATCCCTCCGGCTCTCAGCACACAACATAACAAGACAGTTAACAATTAACAGTACAGGTTGTATAACATATTATGAATAGTAAGACAATATAAATATAATTCTGAGTCACATCAAGAATGCATTCTGGACATAAATATGAAACTGGAATAGATAGCAACATCACAACCGAATTGCGAGCAGAAAGAGAGCTTGAGCTCGAAAGACTGATATGAGAGAGGGTGAGAGAGAGAGAGCGAGCACGAAAAAAGTGAGAGGGGAGTAAAGTAGACAGAGAAAGGGAAAGAGAGAGCAAGGAAGAAAGAAGGAGAGTGTGAGAGAGTGTGAGAGAGAAAGAGAAATGGAGTGACGCAGAGAGAGAAAAGCATCGATAAAGTTGCAAAAAGAGTCGCCTTACTCCACCACGGAACACTATAGATATGGTGCAATGTGACACCCCTTCCTCGATCCTTCATCCTCGATCTTTCTCCTCTTCCTACATCATCTCCAGGCTCGTCCACCAACGTCTCTATCTCCTTCTCTTCATCCCCTCTCCCTTCTTTTCTCCTCCTCTTCACTAACCACTGGCGTAAATCCCGGGGGATGGGATATTACATACCCCCACTTTTCGGGGAGGGGGTGTGGCCAGTACCAATATAAGCCTACCCCCTTTTTTTCAAGGAAGAAATAATTTCTATATCAATCAGTTATTGATAACATTGATAAAATTAATATGAAAAACTGCTATCGTTGTGATAATTAAATGTAATTAAAATGCAATTAGAATGCTACCGATATGGTTTGAATGTCCCGAAATTTCCGATTTTATATATCAAAATCTGTCATCCATGTCCATTACTAATGATGTTTTCCATTGGTGCAAATAGGCATTACATCCCCGCTTCTTTAAAGCACAGTTAATGCAAAATGTAGACCTAATACTATTCAGTAAAACATGGTACTGTATTATGAACGAATTAGTGTAGAAAACAAGTTCAGATATTTTCACGTCATGCTGAGGACACGAGGAGACTTCTCGGGACTTTACAGCATTCTCCAAAATGACAGTCTATCTAATACATCTTCTACAAGTTCATGAGTCTTCTTTCAGGATTCAGAATGACGCATCAACTCTTTAGAGAAATTTTAGGATTATTCAAAATCAGGCGCTATGGAGTGGGGGGGGGGGGGTACAGTGTCCCCAGTATTTCAGGAATTTGAGTATTCTACAAGTTCCCCCTTTTACATAGGAAAGTGTTCCTTTTACTTCAGATAAGTGGCCCCTTTCATTTATATTCCTCCCTGTTCCACATTCTTACAATTTTATATCCATTAATAATTGCCAGAGGCCTATTCAAATTTGAGCCCCTAATCTATAGCAATTTGGAGCAACTTTATTTATTATTTAATTTCGTCAAGACTCGCTCACATTCATATATACATATATAGCTATGTTACTATTAAAGGTCTTTTCAGTGTCTCCTGCCGGGACTGTGTTTAAAATCCTTTTAGAACTGGGTTTTTCCTCTTTATAAGATGTTATTGATCACCATGCAGCCTCACAAATTGCCCGCTCGCTTCGCTCGCTCTCAGGTCATCAAACCCAACTGCAAACTTTGACGCTTAAGTAAATAATATTAGAGCATGTAAGAGAGAAATTGAAATCCCAATAAATGTAATCACAATGCAGGGTATATCATTATGTGCCAATGTTAAGAGAGTTTCTAGGACATGTACCCCCTGGATACCCCCCCCCCCCCCCGCCCAGATGACCACCCCTAGGATAACTACCCCCTAGGGCAACCACCCTCTAGGACGACTACCCCGGGACAATTACCCTCTAGGATGATTACCCCGAACTAACTACCCCTAGGACACCCCCCCCCCGGCTGTTGCATAGTTAAGCCTATGATAGTTAAAGTATTCAGTAGACAACGGATTAACTTTCCAGTTTTTTGCAAGCGAGCGAAGCGAGCTAGCGAAAAAGTTGGCCAGTTTCCCTTCCCTTTCCCTTTCCTTCTTTTCTTTCTGTTTTTGTCTTCCTTTCTTTTTTTTAATTCTTCTCCTGTCTCTTTTCACCTTCTCCTTTCCTCTTCCCTCTCCCTTTTGTTGACGAAATACATACTAATGTACGTCCAACTTGGTAATAATCAGTTATTATGCATAGTTGTTTGTCACAAATTGTAACCTAGCAAGGTGAGACAGAAACACTCAAATCATAATGCTCCTATCATGTACAGAGCCCCACCCCGCTCTGTACCGTGATGGACTACCTTCGGTTTTAATACCGATTCTTCCATCTCCATCAAGTTTTCCAGTAATTTGTTGAAATTTGTCGAAAATTATTTCTTTCTTTTTTGTTTGTTTGTTTGTTTGTTTTATTCACGTGTTAGATCTAATACTATTGTCTCTACTCTTTCGACTTATTGTATTTATTTGATTTCCCTTTGACTTTCAATCAGTTCTTGTAATTTCCCTCGTTTTGCGATTTTGTTTCGTATATACTTTAATCTATCTGGAAATGTTTGTCATTTGTTTTTCTAATGACATTTGTCAGCCAGATAATGCAAGTCATTCTAGTTTGACTCTTTCATCGAAAATGTTTGTACAGAAATAAGAAATTAAAATGAATATTTACAATACTTACCCTGACACTGAATTTCGAAAAGATACCAAACCTTTATAACTGAAATGCAAATACCGACTGATTATTCATATTGCATGGCTTGGCTCCTTTCGTGATATACATGTAATTGTTTTGTTACAAATAGATCAGATGCTAATCAACTATTTTAATGCGAATTTAGAAATAGCCGAGCGCTTTGTAATTGTATGTGTCGGTAGAAAAGAAGTTATGTTTTATGATGTATTTTAGTCAAACTAGCCTATCATTGAGTATATATGACCGATATCATTTTCTTCACAGAAAATATTCAAGATTGTGGTTTGCGTCAATTTCGACTTTTTATCGCAAGGTTTTTAAAAATCTACGATTTGGTATCTTTTCCAATACAGTGTTTGTCTACATCACCCTCTCCAGCTCGTCTACGACTTCGTCGATGCTAGGTCGACAGAGGTGGGAGTTCTGTCGACAGATGTTGCCGATGGCGGTGAGATCGGCGTTGGTCGTAGCATCTCCCATCAAGGTGAGAAGTCGTCCGAGTTGGAAAACGTCACTCGAGACCGAGGTGACCAGGTCATCGAGAGCGCATTCGGGGGCGATGTGGACGTACACCTCCTGTAGAATAGAGAAGAAAGAAAATATTTTTAGTTATATTCGTATGAAAATTCCTGGAATAAAGAAGGTCTTGGTTTAAAATACACAAGCATTAATTAATAAACTATGAAGATTCTCCTGGACTGCTATTCAATTATTTGGACGCAATACTGCACTGATATGTAACAGGGGTCGGTGCAGAGAGAGAGAGAGCGAGAGAGCGAGAGAGAGAGAGAGAGAGGGGGGGGGGGGGGGAGGGTTCCCCTTTCCGCACAAAGCGCGAAAACTTTGACGTTTTTGTAAATTTGAGAGAAAGATAACCGTGCTTGTAGCAACCAATTTTTTAGGCGCAAAGTTATAGTTGGACTGCTTTTCAATTATTTGGACGCAATATTGCACTGTATGTAACAGCGGTGGGTGAAGGGAGGGGGAAGTTATTTTGACGTATAATTTTGAGAGAAAGATAACGGCTCGTAGCGCCTTTTTAGGTTTTTTCTCTAACTTCCCCGCTTTTTCGCTCTCGGGTTTTTTTTTTAGGGGCTGAATGGGGGGGGGGGGGGGGCATGGTGCCCTTGTGCCCCCTGTCTACGCCAGTGGTTATCGGCGCCCTCTTCATTCATTAAAAAAACTGGCAATGATCGAGATAGATATCAGCAAAGGCCTACCCTTTTACGATACTTCTCCTTGTCCTCGGGAGAGAAGTAGTAGGAGTAAGGTGAAGTTCGAGTACACGCGAGCCCGAAGTCCACGATGACAGCCTGCCATCGACCAGCCTTGGTCTTCCGGAGGAGGCAATTATCCTCCTTCAGATCATTCATGAGAAATCCTTTCTCATGAATGCGGCCGAGGGACTTGGCAATGTCGAGAGCCAGACTAAACCTGTCAGAAAACAAAGAGGGTATTTATTTATAAAAATATTAATTATATAAGTGCATAAAATATAGTGAAGTTGCTATGCAATAGCATTTGCACAAATTATTACGATTAGATATAAGAGCACACACATAGAACTTTATAATTAAAGACTTGGGTTTAAAAGAAGTCATATTTATACTTACCAGTCATGTTGACCTAGGGCTAGCTCTCGCATGCCACGGCTCAGAGTCCAGGACTCCCCAGTACTTACGTCACCGATAAAGTCCATTGCAAGCCCGATGTTACCTGGGCTGATCTCGATGCAACCATGGAAGGTGGGGAAGCATTCCTCCCTGCCGAGAACGTCAAGGATGAAGGCTTCTACTTCGATGGCGCTCACCTGTCAGGTTAAACAAGTTACAAAACATTTAAGCTTTGATGGTAGTCACAAGTTCATGATTCTCTTTCCTCTGACATTATCTGACGCTACGATGCCAATCAATATTATTAGGTGGTCTGTCGGTATCGACAGATCACCTTTTAATTTTGTCAGAATTTTCTTCATTTCTTTATTAGGTGGTCTGTCATTTATGACAGACCTCCTTTTAATTTTGTCAAGATTTTTCTTTTTATTTATTCTTTTTAAGGCAAATTCTTGTTCCCACCAAATCTCAAAATCGGCCAGGTCAATATCATCGAGTTTCATGTCATGTATGAGGTCAATCATGGACATGGTCCATTAAGCTTTTGGAGGTCATCAGGTCATCGTGACGTCATCAAGACGCCATTTTGTAAATTTTCAAGATCGATTATATCTTCATAATCGATCATCAAAATTCAACTATATTCACATCAAATAACCTTCACATGACGGGTCATCAAGTCATGTCCTCACAGGTCATCCAGAGGTCAGGACGTGCGCGTACGCGCGCGTCAAAATTTAAAAATGCTCAAAATCACGTACGATCAAGTCTACATACGTTTCAGGTCATTTTGAGCATTTCAAAAATGTCCGTCCGTAAGCGTCCGCGCGCGCGTTTTACTCGCGCGCAAGTCGTAAATAACGTTAAAACGCTGTTTTTTCGATTGATTGCCAATCCTAACACATTTCTTCATCATTTCCACCAACTTGGAATCAATTTCAATCAATAATAAGGTCGTACGGGCGCGTCAAAGTTCAAAATCCGTGCGCGCGTCTATGACGAAAATAACGTAAAAACGTGCAAAAACATGCCTCTACAAAATTAACTCTAGCTCTTTAAATAGTCCACAAACCCCCCAATTTTTTTTCCTCTTTGGGTAGAGGATGAATCATGGATATGATTTCATGTATCATTTGACCCTTATAAACATTATGACGTCATCAAAATGGCGCCAGAATTCAAAATTTCCATTTTTCATGTTTTGACGTCTCACATTTATGCAAATCTGGCTCTGAATTCGTAATTATTGGTCGTTTTTCCCCCAGATTTTAATATGTTGTAGCCGAGGCAATTTCCTACAAAATCAGTTCACACCACTTTTCATTTCGATGACGTCATCACAGTGAAATGTTCAATTAAAGATGCCATGGCAGAATTTTCCCTATTTGCGTGTTATGTCTATGGAAGATGATTTTTTTTCGAATCATGAATCTACATGACATTGTTCTCTGAGCTGTATCTCAGTTGTTTTTGCTCTATTTTCTTCCAGATTTTAGTATGTTATAGCTGAGACTATAAGCTTTTATAAGTGTGGTCTCCAATTTTTGATCAGATGTCGGGATCATGCCCAATTTTTTACTACAATGTGGGATTTGAGAATCCCGTTTTTCGTTTACGTGTTATCTCTATGGGAAATATTTTGGTATATTGGTCAAAGCACTTGCCTCTCACTCCGGTGACCCAGGTTCGATCCCCCGGTGGGGCCATTAAAAAAAAAATTTTTTTTGCTTCTTTTTGCCTTTCATTTTACCATCTTGTTCGACTATTATAACATAAGCAATCACAAACCAGGTAATAAAATGCCTTATTTTGCGTGTTATGTCTATTAGAAAGTAGTGTGCAGTAGTTATGTATAACCCTATGGAAAATCTGACTCCCTGAAGTGTATTAAAGCTATCCTGCAATATCATTAGTCCTATTTGATATTACAATTTCTCAAAATTGGCTTACTCAATTATCTTCAAATTTTCGTCAGTCATCCGTCCTAATAAAGTCAAGTTCGCGCATCTTTTTCAAGGTCATCAGGTTATCGTGACGTCATCTAGGCGCCATTTTGTACAAATCAACTTATGGTCCTATCTTCACAACGAAATGTGATTTCTCTTTCATATTTGGCATGATTAAGGTCACTGTCATTGCAGCCATGGTATGGTCATCACCATTATCCCCATCATTATCATCATTATCACCATCATCGTCATTATATCATCAATCATCTTAATAATCACCATCACCATAATCATCACCATTATCACATCATCAATCTTCATCATTATCCCCTTCATTATCATGATTATCATCACCATTATAATCATCATTACATCATCATCATCATCATTATCATCACTGTCATGATCATCATCGCTATTATTATTATATCATCACCATCATTATATCATCATAATCATTATAACAATCATTATATCATCTTCATCATCACCATTATCATCATCACCATAATCATTTTACAATGACCGTTTCACACATTTTGCTACATTCCTGTCCTCAAGAAGCATCTCCATTCATGGCATTCTTGACTTCCTATCTTCAGTTTAGTATTTCTTCATTATTATGATCATCCTGATTACGATCATGACCATACAAATTGAAAGACAGACCACCTAATTCGTCCTCATGACGAATTAAATTCTAGTTTATTTATTTTTATTACAAAATTTTGTGGCCACCAAATCTCAAAATCGGCCAGGTCAATATCATTGAGTTTCATGTCATGTATGAGGTCAATCATGAACACGATCCATTTAGCTTTTGGAGGTCATCAAGTCATCGTGACGTCATCAAGACGCCATTTTGTAAATTTTCAAGATCTATTATATCTTCATAATCGATCATCAAAAATCAACTATATTCACATCACATAAACTTCACTTGACGGGTCATCAAGTCGTGTCCTCACAGGTCATCTAGAGGTCAAAACGTGCGCGTACGCGCGCGTCAAAATTTAAAAATGCTCAAAATCACGTAGGATCAAGTCTGCACACGTTTCAGGTCATTTTGAGCATTTCAAAAATGTCCGTGCGTAAGCGTCCGTGCGCGCGTTTAACGCGCGCACAAGTCGTAAATAACGTTAAAACGCTGTTTTTTCGATTGATTTGCAATCCTAACACTTTTCTTCATCATTTCCATCAATTTGGAATCATTTTCAATCAATAATAAGGTCGTACGGGCGCGTCAAACTTCAAAATCCGTGCGCGCGTCTATGGTGAAAATAACGTAAAAACGTGCAAAAACATGCCTATACAAAATTCACTATAGCTCGTTAGATAGTCCGTTGACCCCAAATTTTTTTGTCATCATCAGGTAGGGTATGAATCATAGATTTCATTTCATGTATCATTTGACCCTTATAAACATTATGACGTCATCAAAATGGCGCCAGAAGTCTAAATTTCCATTTTTCATGTTTTGACGTCATCACATTTATGCAAATTTGGCTCTAGATTCGTAAATATTGGTCGTTCTTCGCCCAGATTTTAATATGTTGTAGCTGAGGCAATTTTCTACGAAACTAGTCGCCACCATTTTTCATTTTGATGACGTCATCATACTGAAATTTTCAATGCAAGATGCCATGTCAGAATTTTCCCTGTTTGCGTGTTATGTCTATGGAAGATGATTTTTTTTCGAATCATGAATCTACATGACATCGTTCTCTGAGCAGTATCTCAGTTATTTTTGGTCTATTTTCTTCCAGATTTTAATATGTTGTAGCTGAGACTATAAGCTTTTACAAGTGTGGTCTCCAATTTTTGATCAGATGTCGGGATCATGCCCAATTTTTCAGTACAAAATGTGATTTGAGAATCCCGTTTTCGTTTACGTGTTATCTCTATGGGAAATATTCTGGTCTATCGGTAAAGCACATGACTACCATGGTCAAGGTACCTGGTTCGATCCCCGGGGCCGATTTTTTTTTTTTTTTTTTTTGCTTCTTTTTACCTGTCATTTTACCATCCTCTTCGACTAGTATAACATAAAAAATCACAAATCATGTAATAAACTGCCCTATTTTCCGTATTATGTCTATTAGAAAGTAGTGTGCAGTAGTTTGTGTACAACCCTATGGAAATTGTGATTTCCTGTCCTGTATTAGAGCTATGGGGCTAATCTCCCAAGGATCCTGTATCATCATCATTATTATCATCACCGTCATGATCACCATCGCTATTATTATATCTTCGCCATCATCATTATATCATTATAATCATCATAATCATCATCACCATAATCATTTTACAATGACCGTTACACATTTTGCTACATTCCTGTCCTCAAGAAGCATCTCCCTTCATGGCGTTCTTGACATCCTATCTTCAGTTTAGTATTTCCCCATTATTATGATCATCCTGATTACAATCATGATCGTACAAATTGAAAGACAGACCACCTAATTCGTCCTCATGACGAATTAAATTCTAGTCTTTGTTATTAAATTTATCGTCAGCTAAAAGCCAGACAGACGTTAATATTTGCAGAATTGTTATGAATTAATGCCTTTTACTGATCAAATTTCTCATCTACGAGTAATGATTGCATCAGTGCCTAATTTCAGTTGTGTTGTCTGAACATCTCTCTTATGCTACTGATTTACGACATAATTAGATAATACCAACCTTCGATGTCATCTTCGCGATGTCATTCGGAAGTACGAAGGTTTTCAGAGCGATGGGCTGATCGGTGACGCGATGACGGAACAGATAGACAGTTCCGTGGACCCCGCTGCCCAAGACGACATCGCCACCTCCTTGGTGGAATGACTTCAGATCACCCATTCCCCACACGAAGGAGGAGACTGGGGCTGGGGCAGCTGCTCTGCTTGAAGGCGAAGTGGCTCCACCAACAGCCGCACTCACTGATGGAGATCTAGAAATAGAGAAAGATTAGATTTTAGTGCTTTCGAGTTAACTGACTGATTAACTGATTATTTGGCACAAGAAATTACATTTTTAAAAAGTTATATGTAGTATATGGTACTGGATCAAATTTGCCAACAAGTTTGCCAAAGATTTTTAAAACCTGTAACAGAATAATATTTCAAATTCGCCAACAATAGGAGAAAAAAGGAAACTCTAAAAACAAAAACGATTATTGGATTTGCTCACTAGGGTTAAATTAGGCCAATGTGATTTTAGAATCTGCTACCAATGGGAAGGAAGGTTTTCCAATTAGTTAAATTCAGAACTAAAAAGGGGGAAAGGGTAAAGTTTGTCTTACCGTGAACTGCGTGGTGTATGATGGGGAACCATAGGGGCTTGAGCAGAAAGGGGCACGGTGGGAGGGGTACCAGTTGGAAGGGTACCAGGGCCACTAGCCTGTGGGCTGGGGCTCGGTGGTCTAATGAGAGAAAAGAGGAACAACTCATAATGTCCCTCCTACATGTATCATTAGTTTTTCTTATATTTCAGACCATACCATTGGCGGGTTCAAGGGGGCACAAACAACTTAGAGAATGCCCCTCTCTACCTTTGTTATCCCCTTTGGAAATTTTCGCTGAGAATTTTTTTTTAGACGGCTTCTGCCACTATAAGTTGCACTATCATGCTTCATGATTGAAACTGACTGAAATTAATGAGCTGTTAAAGTGGGCTTATTTTTACAAGATCTTTCCTTGTTTTGAATGTACATGTATTTATAAAGCAGTGATATAAATTTGAATCCTATACAAAAATTAAAGTTAAATTGAATTTGGATTAAAATTTGAAACTGTTGTTGGATCTTTTTTTCGTTATTCTTACAGGAGGGGTAATGGGATGGTGTCGATGGGGGCTGTGTCTGGTGTAGATGGAAGGTATGGTGCTGTGTCTGGTGTAGATGGGTGGTATGGTGCTGTGTCTGGTGTAGATGGGTGGTATGGTGCTGTGTCTGGTGTAGATGGGTGGTATGGTGCAGTGTCTGGTGTAGATTGGTGGTATGGTGCTGTGTCTGGTGTAGATGGGTAGGTGGTGCTACTCGGTTGTCTAAAGGTGCTGTAGAGGGTGTTTCGGGATTATCTCCAGAACACCTGTTCGATACGGCCAAAAACAACACTATATACTTCCCATAAAGATAATGTGTGAGTGTGTATCTCATCTGCAAGGGAAATTGGGATCGACATTAAAATATATTATGAGGATTTGAATTATAACTACCATGTACTTTCAATATTAAGAGCCTCTCCAGTATAATATACTTTCAAAAGCATATGATTTTTTTTTCAATATTTACCAAGAGACACGAGAAGACAGCCCGCCAGCGGCAGGAGGAGAGAGGACGTTTGGCTGCCAAGTCAGGTCCTGAAAAGGCAAATTAAAAGAAAATTATAAACAATTATGTTTTAATTATGAACATAAGTGATTAAAATATCGACAAAATGAAAAGAGAGTAAATTACGATGGATATATGCATGCTTGTATTCATACATTATTTTGCCTTGTATCATTCATATTTATTTTATCTCAGAACAACAAGAAACAAAAAACAATGGACAAAATAATAGCCTACAAATTGGGCCATTATTATTTTCAAACTAAATACAAACAAAAAAATGTATACAAAATAACGATAATATTAAAAGTAAATAGTATACTTGGAGATTCTGAACAGCATCATCACGTTGCTGTCTGGCCTGGGCCAGCTCAGTCTCCAAGTCCCGGATCTTCTTGGCCTGGTCCAGGAACTTCTCCTGGAGAGTCTTGGCCCTCTTCTCTGCTGCCTGAGTCCTCCTCTGTGACTCCTTCACCTGAGAACTGATGTTGGTAATGAGTTCTGCAGCGTCCCCGTCGGCCCCAAGACCGAGGTGGGAAGCCAGGACCTGTTATGCCGAAAGAAAACAATTGAAAATAAAGGTTTTAAAAATCTTATTTCAAGCATTATATTGTTAAATATACCAAACCTATGTTTATGATTATGATAATGGTACAAAATATATGTCTAGATTTAGATTATAAGTGAATGGGGGAATATGGTATTTTTAATAATCAACTATAATCAAATATACTCAGAGCTTACAAAAAGAAAAAAAAGAAGCTACAATATTAAATAAATTGCTTGCTTGCTATGGTGCCTTGTCAGTTCCTCCAGTCATTGGCGATCATGACTCTGCATCTACATGTACTTATTATCTCTGCTTATGATAACCAAAGATAGAAATAAATAATTATTATATTTATCATATGTTTTCACAGTCATTACTAAGATCAAATATATTTTGTCTATTTTAAATTGTTATTATACTATTGTCATTATCATTATCATCATCATTGCCATCATTATGAGATTTTACTGGTTGTTTTCCTATCACTAAAGTAATTTTAATCATTGAAACAATTTCAAGTGCAAGACAAACTGAAGTTAAAATGGTATAGATTTATTAATCAGTAATATTGATTGTTGCATGATTGGGAATAAGATGAGGACTTACAGCAAGCCTTTCCTGGAGTTGCTCTTTCTCCAAGTTGTTCTGTAAGCATTGCAGAAGGAGCTTGCCTGACATAGCTGGTGGGGGCGAGGCGGGTGAAGTCAGAGAGAAGCTAGGATCTTGGTATGACCTGCACAGCTCCTGTTTGTATTAAGGTTGAGAAAAATTATCTTTTTATTTTCTTTTTTTTTATACTGGTGAAGTGACATCAATTTTCATTCTTCACACTTTTATACCCTCTTTCATTACACAATTTAGTAACGATCATAATCATACATTAAACTCTTGAATTTTAGTTTATATACTATTCGTGAAATGTTTTTCTTCCATTGAAAAAAAATCACAATTGCATTGTTTTATTCATTTTTTTTTTGTTCTTTTTTGTTTTGTTTTGTTTTGTTTCATTTAGGTGATTTTCTGTGCTTACATCCAGGGAGTTAGCCATTGCTGGTTTGATGGCAAGAGCTGGAGAAACTGACCCGATGCAGGGTATAGGTCTCCCGAGAACTCAGGGGTGGGGTGAGCGAATACGACCGACGCAAAACATCGCCTAAATCTCTATTTCAAGTGATATTAATAGAAACTGAGATCTAAATAAGGGGATAAAGTTAGTGGGGAGACAAAAGAGAAGAAAAGATAACAGAAGATGAAATAGAAATAGCGGTCTGCAGAAGACTAGTAAAAAAAAAAATAGTAGCAATATACGGTGACAGGGTGTATGACCCCCCCCCCCCCCCCCCCCCCCCCCCCCCCCCCCCCCCACACACACACACGTGCATGGAAAGAAAGAGATGGGGGTGAAACGTAAAGATGAGATTACACTCCACACCCCAATACCCTCCCCGCATATTTGGCGGCTTGTTCTCTCGTATTTCATCCTCATTTCGGATGCCCCTTCACATGCGTTATGCACGGTACCGCATAAGTTAGCATTTCCCCGAGTTATACGGTACGGGTAATTTTGTGTGCATGTTTGGAAAAAATATCAACATATTATTTGCTTATGAAAATGTGGAATATCTATCCGATTTTATTCAAACTTGCTCAAGATATTAAACAATGTGTAAGAATAAGATACTGACCTGGTGATTAGATATAGAGCTTTCGAAAGCAAGCAAAATAGTCAAAAACTGTCAAAAGTTTGGCAGTAAGATCTCTAGATCGCATAAGTTGCAAGAATGTGGTTTGTTTACATTTTTGTTACCAGGGCGTTAGGGCGCGGTCATTGAAATATGGGTACGCGCGCAAAGAAATACAGAAAGCCGCAGCGCGTTCATTGTCATTGTCATTCATTGGTTTGCATAGGCGTTACACGCTTCAACCACGCCCTGCCACGCCCTGTGGTAAGTGTAATACGCAGAAGCCAGAGCATAGTGATGAGCCTGTCATTGAAACTTACCAATGTCAATGTTATTACGTCATCGCAGAGCAACATAACCGACAGTTTTGAATATTCATGATTTTAGTCGCCAATGAGTATACTTTCTGAAATAACCATAGTTCCATTTTTTTTTTGAGAAATGTTTTATATACCTTTATTTTCCCAAGTCCTGTGTTAGTGCTTATTTCTTTTTTTTTTATTTAAATGAAAATAAAAGTAATAAAACTCAATATTGATTTCTAAACGAAAAGAAAATTATCCCAAATTTACCCAATCACCAAACGCCTAATATTCATAACATTGGTGGTGCACACTGGCGTAGACAGGGGGGGGGGGGGGGGGGGGCATCGGGGGGCCCCCCTATTCAGCCACTAAAAAAAAAAAAAAGCGAGAGCGAGAACGAAAAAGCGGGGGAAGTGAGAGAAAAAGGCCTAAAAAGGGGCTACAAGCCGTCATCTGTCTCAAAATTTGCTAAAACGTCAAAGTTTTCGTGCTTCGCGCGGGAAGGGGGTAAATAACTCTCCTTTCCCTGCACCCACCCCTGTTACCATGGGTGTCGATCCCGGGGGGGGGGGTATATATATTAAAAAAATTGAGATGGGGATGGCCTGTATTATTACCCCCCCCCCCCCCCCTTCCAATATTTTTGGATTATGATACATTAACTTAAAACTAGTAATTATCCAAACTGATGATGCTTGATCTTGAAATACCATCACATTCTTTAATCATTAGAAGTAAGGAAATAAAAAATGCCATAAAATTTCAATGCGAAAATATCGAAGAAAATTCGTTCGCTCGGGTTGTTATTCTCCATTAAGGGTTAAGGGGTTCCGCCATTGGCGTAGATCCGTGCATTTCTTCTTTTCATTAAAAACCATTTTGGGATGCTTTAAAATGCCTGATTTATCAACAGATTTTTGAAAGATTCCCTGATGTAGGAGGGGGATACCCCCTGCCACCCCGCTCGGTCTCTTCGCTCAGTGGTGTATCTAGGGGCAGGGGGCACGTGCCCCGTGCAGCACTTGGAGGGGGCGCGAAAAAAGCAAAGAAGAGAAAGAAAATTAGGGGGGGGATGAAAAAATCATAATCTTTAACGGATCACCGCCCCAAATCATCAGGGTAAATGCACTACAGTTTTTGAAGGTTTGAAATGCGAAAATTTTCCAAAGGTCGGTCGCTTTGCTCTCTCGCATAATTATTTTCTTTCAGGATCTCGTAATTTCGCTCCCCCAGTATATAGTTCTTAAATAGCTTAAAGGGTTCAAAAAGTTTGAAAAAATAAAGATGTAATTGCTTTGCTCGCTATATTATTATGTAAGTTTCATGTGACTCCCGCTAAATATTGCGCTCCCAATATAGGATAAAGACATAGTGTATAAAACAGCATTTGCAAAGGTTCAACCGTTTATCAATGTATAAAATTCGAGCTTCTCTACCGTTCAACTGCGGTGGTCAAATGCAAAATTTTCTGGTTAAAATTCACAGGAAAATGCGTTTTTTTAGTGTTAAAAATTGAGAGGAAATTTGCCGCTCGGCCGCTTTGCTCCCTCGCTTGTACAATAACGTAGATAAGTTTGGGCACTGACGCCTAACTTCATTGTTTGCCCCGGGGGCCATAATCCTTAGATAAGCCGTTATCGTTCTCTCAAATTTGCTAAAACGTCAGAGCGGGAAGGGGGGAAACTCCCCTTTCCCTCACCCACCCCTGTTACATACAGTGCAGTTTTGCGTCCAAAATAACTGAAAAGCAGCCAGGGCGTCGAACTAACATTCCGCCTAAAAAGAATGTGCGAAAACGTCAGAGCTTTCGTGCTTCGCGTGGGAAGGGGGAAACTCCTCCTCCCTGCACCCACCCCTGTTACATACAGTGCAGGATTGCGTCCAAATAACTGAAAAGCAGCCAGGGTTTTGAACTAACTTTCCGCCTTAAAAAAAGTGCTGCGAGCCGTTATCTTTCTCTCAGATTTACAGTGATTTCCAAATACCTTTGTGTGTATATACCTACTTGTCCCCCCCCCCCCCACCCTCCTCTCTCTCTCTCTCTCTCTCTCTACTCATCTCTCTACTCTCTCATTATTCTCTGTCTATTCTCCAGATATTGATCTTTTTCTTCCTCCCCTGGCCCTCCCTTTTCTCTCCTCCTTCATTCGCCGCATCTCTTCCCCCATCTTCGTTTCCTCTCCAAGCTATATACTTTCTCCTCTTCCCTGTTCTCCATCTCATTCAGGCTCCTCCACTCCATTTTAACCCCTCTCCC
The DNA here is from genome assembly GCA_025617745.1 of Heliocidaris erythrogramma. Lineage (NCBI taxonomy): Eukaryota > Metazoa > Echinodermata > Echinoidea > Camarodonta > Echinometridae > Heliocidaris > Heliocidaris erythrogramma. Next base: position 20,369,859 of record CM046857.1, on the reverse strand, counting down.
AGACCTCCTAAATCCCTTCTCTTTCTTCTCCAACTATGCACCCTGCTCCTGCTCCTGCTTCTCCTCCTACCCCATCCTCTATCCTCTATGTATATTCTTATAAACATCTAATTAAGGAAGGCGGAGAAAAGCCGAAGAACCAATTAAGAAAGAAAAAAGAAAGCGAGTAAAATGGCATTTTAGGCAAAGAAACAAAACAATACAAACTTACTAAAATAATATACACTCTCTGTTTAAGGCATCCATGAAATTAATCTAAGGACATCAAACAAAACAACGGTATTACAAACAAGACACTCCAAAAATCATTTTATCTTGAATTTTCCACAATGGGTCATTCCTTGTCAAATCACCCATTTTTTTAGTTTATAACGATGTAGCTCTCTATTAAATGAGCATGTTATACAGGGTTGGAAAAAAGTTTGGAATATTTTTATTCCAAGAATTATTTCTTGTCTTAAACATATCCCTCGTCATTTTAAGTTCTTCTTTGAGGTTCAAATAAAAGATATGTGTCCCTTTTTAACTTTAAAAGCACAACATTAAAAATCAGGCTTATCACACAGTGCAGAGGTCCACTTGGAATTCGGAAGCGTATATTTGCTGTTTTTGCAAATGTCTAACGAAAAAGTTAAATAATCAGATACAGTTTAATTGCTATACCGAAGTCCTCAAAATGACTGCAAACTGCACGTAGCTTTTTCAAAATTCCACGTGAAGTACAGAAATGTATAACAAGATTGTTTCAGTGAAACAGGTTTTTATTCATAGACGCCATAATTTTCTGCATGTGTTTTTTAAAGACACCACCAAAATACCCAGTGTACTTTGCAGCATATCTTCTGACAATCTGAAAAGTCCTGTTGGATTTGTGGGGATGAAAATCCCATAGTTTTGTGGCAATGTGCCAGTTAATATCGCCCAAAGAATTGAATAATTAAACAACTCGGTCAGAGTTGCTTTATACAATATGCGGTGTTAACTGGGACTGCTTTCCTGAGCCTTGTCTGATCTCGATGATCCATCAATTCAATTCTGTGAAAAGACGAGCAGACTGAAGCAGCAACCTGTACCCGACTCGTCGCCTGCTAACCTGGGATTTGAGCAAAGACATGGCACAAGATACATCTAAGGAACTGAAACTGCAAAGGAGAACAGCTAAGGCGAAATTCACTCGCTATGGAAACGCACTGGCAATGTGCATGGAAAAGCATTGTTCACACGCAGAAGTTAAGGACGCTTTCCAGAAATATGAATATGCATTCAGTGATGTTGAGAATAAGCATGAAGCTTACTCAGAGACTGTCGAAGATGACACTGCTTATGAACGGGAGGAAATTTGGATGGCGGATGTTCAAAAGACATTCACAGCTGACATGATTAACTTCAATGCCTACTACAATGCTGTACAGAAATCTTCTGTACAGATGACAGATGATGATAATCTGACAAGTCCAGATGCGGGACATAATCCTATCCAAGGAGCCAGTCTACTTCGAGATGACTCAGATGTGCATGATACTGCCACTGCATTTGCCTCCTCCTGCAAGATAGAAAGAATCAAGATGCCCAAGTTCTACGGAGATGTCCGCACTTATCATATCTTTAAGGCAGACTTCTTACATATGGTGCAGAACAAGTACACCAAGAGAGACTCAATCACCATACTCCGGTCCTGCCTGGAAGGAAAACCAGCCGATATGATCCAAGGAATTGGAACTGATTATGATGCAGCATGGGAATTCCTGGACACTATGTATGGTGACCGTCGTTTCATTGCCGACGCCATCATCAACGACATCAACTGTTTCAAGCCGCTTAAAGATGATGACGACACAAGATTTTGTGAGCTGGTGCACTTGATCAGAAGGAGTCACAACACCTCAAAAGAGGTTGGCTGTCAACACGATATGGATAACAGCCAAATGTTAGCCTTGATTGAGAGAAAGCTAAATAATGATGACCGGAAGGTGTGGTTTAGATACTTGGAGCACAACAAGATTGATGCAAGCCTTAATACACTCTTGGACTGGATGACTACAGAGATGAAATCAAGAATGCGGTCATCAGCTCCGGTTAGAAGTGGAACCAGCAAACTCAGAAGTCAAGTACACCATGTAGATCAGAAGGAAGAACCAACACAACCCAAGCTACCTCAGTTCCATAGATGTTGGTTATGCAAATCGTCCACTCATTGGATAGATCAATGCAGAAGGATTATCAGCATGACCCAACCAGAGCGCCTGAAAGTAATCAAGGACAATCATGCTTGCTTTAGCTGTTTAAAGAAAGCTGGAAGAGACCATACATCTAAGACATGCCGGAGAAGGAGGAGATGTTCTGAACTTGATCGTGGAGAGCAATGCAAGTATTACCATCACCCCCTGCTTCACAACAGTCCAGAAAGGAATGATGTTGGTATCGCTTGTGTAGCCAGCAGGCCGGCAATACTTCCAGTCATCACCGCACATATCATGGGTGCTGATGAAGAAAAAACTGGTAATGTCCTACTAGATTCTGGTGCGCAGATCAGCTTAATCAGACAGGCCGTCGCTGATGAACTGCACCTAAAAGGCAAACGGACGACAATTACCATAACCAAGGTCGGTAATGTAGAGGAGCAGCTGCAGACTCAAGTGTACAAAGTGCTTGTTAGAGGACTAGATAAGAAGGCAAAGACACACACCGTAACAGCGGTAGGAATACCCAACATCAATGATGGTGTGACTGATGTCAAGATTGATGAAATCGCCTCTCATTTTCACTTCAAGAGGACTGACATACACAGAGATACTGGGCCTATTGATTTGTTGGTTGGAATTGATCATTCAAAATTTCACGGAGGTGAAACCAGAGAAAGAGGCACATTCACAGCAAGAAAGTCTCCATTGGGCTGGGTGATCTTCGGAGCTGACTCCTCAGAGAAGAATTTACATGGATCTGTAATGCATGTAAAACTGGCTAGTCCTGTGAATCTGACAGACTTCTGGGAGACTGAAACGATGGGAGTTCAGTATAATGACTGCCAGTGTACACCCATTGACATGACCAAGAGAGACAGAGATGAATACAACATCATCTACAATTCATGTGAGAAAGAAGGCAAGCAGTGGAAGATTCCTTACCCATGGAAAAGGAACCCTAACCAGCTACCAGATAACAGAGCCCAAGCAGAAAAGGTTCTACAGTCTACAGAAAGACGACTTGCCAGAGATCCACAACATGCTGAAGCCTATAACAAACAGATGGCTGAGATGGTAGACTTAGGCTTTTCAAGGAAGCTGACTGAGGAGGAAATGAACACCTATGAAGGTCCAGTACATTATGTGTCTCACCATGCTGTAATCAGACCTGAAAAGAAGAGCACTCCAGTAAGAATAGTGTTCAATTCCTCTGCCAGTTACCACGGACACACTCTGAATGATTACTGGCACAAGGGTCCAGACCTGCTGAACAGTCTATTTGGGGTCCTGCTCCGGTTCCGTGAGAATGAGGTGGCAATATGTGGGGACATTTCAAAAATGTACCATCGTGTTCTGATCCCCCTACAAGACCAGCATGTACATCGGTACCTGTGGCGAGACATGCAGCTAGATAGACCACCAAATGTGTTTGTCAAACTTGTACTGACATTTGGAGATAAGCCGTCAGCCGCAATGGCCCAGATTGCGTTACAGAGGACTGCTGAAGATGGTAAAGAACAGTATCCTGAGGCAGCCAGAGTCATTCAGAAGGATGTCTACATGGACGACATTTGTTCTTCTGTACAGACAAAAGAAGCAGCCCTGCAGCTAACCAGAGAAATGGATGAAGTGCTTGCCGAAGGGGGCTTCCGTGTGAAGGGCTGGTCTTCAAATGAGAAACTGAAAGATGACAACCACAAAGAAAGTAATGGTAAACAGTTACTGGAAGCTGTGACAGAGGAAAAGGTACTTGGAGTCGTATGGGACCAAGACAGAGATGTGTTCACATACAAAGTTAAAGCTCCAACTACTACAGATACATCTGGTAAGCCCTCGCCCAGACTGACAAAGAGGAAAGTACTGAGTAAAATCGCCCAAATTTTCGACCCTCTTGGCTTTGCATCTGCATTTCTGATAAAGGCAAAGATTGGTATGCAGAGACTGTGGCAGATTGGAGTAGAACTGGATGAGGAGATATCACCTGTCGAGGAAAAGAGATGGGTATCACTGTTTGAGGACATGACAGAGCTGCAGAATGTAGAAGTGGAGAGATGTCTGACTCTGCCCCTAGCCATAGAGAAGCCTACATTATGTGTATTTTCGGATGCTTCAGAGAGTGCATTCGGGGCATGTATGTACATCAGATGGCAGCTCAACAACGGACAGTTCAAGACCAGATTTGTAACAGCCAAGTCCAGGGTAGCCCCACTGAAAAGACTGACGGTGCCAAGACTGGAGTTACAAGCAGCAGTGATGGCCACCAGACTGAATGCTTCAGTGTTGAAAGAGCTAAGAATGGCCGTGGAAAAAACGGTCTATTTAACAGACAGCACGATTGCCTTATCGTGGATCAGAAGCCAAGCCAAGTCATACAAACCATTTGTATCAGCACGGATCGGAGAGGTCCAAAGTAATTCTGATCCAAGTCAGTGGAGGCATGTTCCAGGCTCACTTAACCCGGCAGATGACATATCAAGGGGCATACCTGTCGATCAACTGAAAGACAGGTGGAAAACGGGACCAGAGTTTCTAAGCCTACCGGAAGAACAGTGGCCAGATGACCAAGTACAACCTGATCGTAATGCAGTAGACAAGGAAACACGGAAAGTAAAAGCCGTGCTGAATCTGACTAACGCAGAGGTGATAGACTGTGAAAAGATCTCAAGCTGGAAAAGACTGCTACGAGTAACTGCCTATGTCTTCAGGTTCATTCAAATTCTGAAGGCTAAAATCCAGAAAGGACCACCACCAGATGATAGCAGTCTCAACCCAGCTGACCTAATGAAAGCCGAGATGTACTGGATCAAGAAAGCACAGATAGGTCTAATACCCAGAAATGAAAAGGGAGAATTTAAGGTGCTATCTCCATTCCTAGACGATGATGGGGTGATCAGAGTTGGTGGCAGAGCAAAAAATCTGCAGACGTCCTACGAGTCCAAACATCCAGTGCTACTCCCATCCGGACATCATATTTCGTTGCTGATCACACGCTACACGCATGAACTAGGCCATCATGGGGTAGCCACTACTACTGCCAAAATCAGGAGGAGGTTTTGGATTTTGCAGGGAAACAAGTTGGCCAAAAAGGTAAAATACAGATGTGTTGTATGCCGCATGAGTGACCACAGTACTGAGCGTCAGCTAATGGCTAACCTGCCGGAGGAACGAATGGCACCACTGACCCCAGCATTTTATTACACATCTGTAGACTATTTCGGTCCGATGCAAGTAAAGGTGGGAAGGAATAAGACTGCCAAGCATTATGGGGTAATATTTACCTGCCTAAATACCCGAGCGGTCCACCTGGAGCTGGCGGTTGACTGCTCAACAATGGAGTTTCTACAGGTCCTGCGCAGATTTACATCCATACGAGGGCAGCCTGCTCAACTGCTAAGTGACAACGGAACTCAGTTCGTTGGAGCAGAAAGAGAACTACGCGAGATGATCCAGGGCTATGATGATCGTGAACTGAAAGATTTCTGTGCCGATAGGGGGACCGAGTGGAAGTTCACAACCCCTTCTGCACCCCATCAGAATGGCTGCGCTGAATCGCTCATCAAGAGCTGTAAGATCGCCCTGAGGAGAGCTGTGGGAAGCCAGGTTCTGTCTCCTTTTGAACTTTACACCTGTCTGAAAGAGGTCGCGAACTTGGTCAACCAACGCCCAATAGGTAGAAACCCGAATGACCCAGACGACGGCGCCTACCTATGTCCGAACGACATGCTGCTCGGAAGGTCATCGAGCACAGTGCCACAGGGACCATTTCGAGAGACTCAAAATCCAAGGCATCGTGTACAATTCGTACAACAAATTGTAAATGCGTTTTGGAAATGTTAGACCCGAGACGTGTTTCCACTGCTAGTACCACGTAGGAAATGGAACACAGAAAAACGCAATGTTCGCATGGACGATATTGTAATGGTATCAGATCACAATGCAATTAGAGGAAAATGGACACTAGGCAAAATCATCCATGTATATCCTGGGGCCGATGGGAAAATTAGAAATGTGAAAGTGAAAACGGTGGACACTGAACTCAGAAGGCCCATAAACAAAATTGTGGTCATATACCCAGCTGAGGGGTATGAAGATTAGACTTTGAACAATGTTAACATGTCTTAAGGTTAATGCTTATAATTAATGAGTATCCTCATTGGGGTGGGGAGGATGTTTCAGTGAAACAGGTTTTTTTCATAGACGCCATAATTTTCTACATGTGTTTTTTAAAGACACCACCAAAATACCCAGTGTACTTTGCAGCATATCTTCTGACAATCTGAAAAGTCCTGTTGGATTTGTGGGGATGAAAATCCCATAGTTTTGTGGCAATGTGCCAGTTAATATCGCCCAAAGAATTGAATAATTAAACAACTCGGTCAGAGTTGCTTTATACAATATGCGGTGTTAACTGGGACTGCTTTCCTGAGCCTTGTCTGATCTCGATGATCCAAAGATGTTCAAACACAAATAGAGCAAATCTGACAACATGTGGTTCATTGGTCAGCCATTGTAACATGTTTAACAATATTACGTAATCTTTGGTACAAGATGGAACAGTAGACTTCATTCAACACAGTTAATCCGATTTGGATGAATTATTCATCACAATATAGTAGAAAGTAGCATTTAAAATCAGACATACTCATCGCCAAAAAAATATTCCAAACTTTTTTCCAACCCTGTTATATAATGTCTCATAAAATAGACAATTGTTAAATTGTGAATGGATTTGTTATCAGTGTATGGAAAACGTTGGGGTCATTTCGTGTCAGATCACCCAATGGGTTAAACCCGACCCCCTTCACAAATTGCCCAAAATTTGGTATGGGGTAATCAACTCTAAATTCCCAAGCTAAAAATTCAAGTTTTAGCCCTATCGGCAAAACGGTTTTTGCGCTATGGCACGCATTCCACAGGCAGTCGGCCAAAAGTGGACACTTTTTACAATTTTGAAATGACCATATCTCTGTAACTACTGGGTCAGTCTTGTTGATATTGATATATTAAACATCTTTAACAAAGAGTTAGTAATAACCTCGTAGATTTCATGGAAACTGAAGACCGATTACGGGGGGGGGGGGGGTTAGATAGGGGATAGAACCACTGAGTGGTTCGAACTCAAGTGCATAGATTCCTTTTCTTTTTAAGTTGTTTATATAATTATGTACAATATGTTATGCTTGATTTTTTTTTATAGAAGTTATAGTAGTTTTGAAGCATAACATATACTTGATTTATTAATGACTTATTGCTGATTTCTGTTAATTTATGTATTATGTATGTGTATTGTGGAAAATACATAATCATATATATGTTGATTGTTATGTATTGTTTTTGATATCATATGGAATCAATAAAAGATTACTGAAAAAAAAATGAAATCAATGGCTTAATCCATCCGCTGCGATATTTTATGCAGATTGGGATATAGAAAATGCATAAAAATTAATGACGAAATATACGACTCATACACCAAAGGCATGAACTCATTTTGACAAAATGGTTATACTTTATACTCCCAAGATCCCAACCACTGAAATACCTCGTACGCAAATGTTGGAGAATCGATATAGGTACGATATGATGTTTAATCTTTCTTCGTATAAGAATATCCAGCTGATATTATGGTGCTTTTGAAGGTACACAGAGACAGTTGAATATTTGCTTACAGTTCTCGTGTTACAAAAACAAACACAATCTTCTTTCTTGGATTTGAAGAGCAATTTGAATAGACATTCTTCAGCTTACGATTCGACGAGAAGCCCTAACGACCAGTCTATTGTTAGGCGATAAATAACCGTGTAGTCCCTACACTGGTGTCTTGAAAGTAACAAGGTATGGAAACAAACACTATGAACATGGCGAACAAAGAAGCGGACAAAATATACAGCTCCTCATTGTACCTTCCACAATTGCTCTGGTAGACAAAAGAACATCCCTTGATTGCTATTATGTAAAAGTATGTAGAACAGGTGTCGCGTGCATATTCACCTGTTCGACTTATTTCACATAATAGTAATGAAGGGAGGGTACAATGAGGAGCTGTATATTTTGTCCGCTCTCTTTGTCATCGCGTTCATAGTGAAAATAGGTATCTCTTCCAATAGACCGCTTCGGTAATGTGCAAATGTTATGCATACCTTTCAAACAAAGGTTGTTCTTGACAACCTAAAAGCTTGCCGGACATATCAACAAATAATTTATGCAAACTGGATTCTAAGCATTGGCTCATTTATAAAAAAGCAGGTTCATGGAATAGCTCGTCACTAGGTGTGCAGAGAATATAAGTACATAAATTTGTGTACATAAATTTGTATACATTACAGAAGCGGTCTATTTATACGTCCAGTAACATGTGGCGTAGCGTTCCAGACACTGAGGGGGCACGGGGTGTCATATGGGCAGGGGGGGGGGGGGGCACTGATCCACTCCGGTCTTATTGAAAAGTGAAAGAACAGACAGAACAAGGCATTCTAAATAGCATCACCTTTTTTACGTGTCTCTGTTACTCTTTGTTTTCGCAAAATATTTGTCAATCATTTCAATGGTATCCTATAAAATGGCCTCAGGCGTCTATAGATAGCCTCGTCAGGATAAAACTTTTATGGGTTCTTATTCACATCGTTGAACAATTTGTCAAGATGGATAAACGAAAATAAAAGAATCAGCGGCAAGATTACTATTTTCCGCCACCACAACAGTAACCATTGGCAAGTGCACCGTGACGCATTTCGCCACATCTCATATTATGAAATCTGTTTGAAAATTTACCCGTTTTATTTAATACAAACATAGGTGATTTTAGTATAGCGAAGCTACCGCGGGGGGGGGGGGGGGGGGGGGGATGAGGAGAAAGAGAGGCAACGTACCAAAAAAGAGAAGTGATACGCCCCCACTTTTTGACACACCACCATTTGACACACCGGGTAAGACCCCTCCCCGACACAAGACTGTGCCCTCTGAGTGGATTGATCCACGCCATGCCACTGCTATAAACACGACTCCTTCATCATAAAACAATGACATTGGTATGAAATGATATCGGTAAAAATGGCAAACAAAATTATATCACATTCACAGAGAACAATTCGGATTCGTGTACGAAAAATGGCGATCAAAATAAGTTCAATGAATTCCAGCTCAAGTTACACATTAATCATCGCCATGATCTAACCAGTAACAAACACCACAAAACCACAATCATAGTTCATGTGAAGTCATATTTTATTGATTTTTCAATAATGACGTGAATGACGCAAATGAAATGAACCGAAACGATTGTTATAATAGTTTTTTGACACATACTTGAGCCCCTGGTCCAATAATCCACTGCTGGTAATGAAAACAGTTTATTCCCTCTGTAGTATCTCTCGAGATGCAGAGGCAATCGCAAGATAATTCTTTGCTGAAAAAGTGGAGGTCTCATACATTTTTATAGATCAGTAACGTATATAGCGAAGGGGAATGAGGATGCCGCTGGATTGTTGAATAGAATGCAAAACAACAGGTCATCAAAGGGGGGGGGGTGCATGGTAATCTTCTGTATACGTTCCCTTCCCCAGTTGCGGATTCAGGCTTTTGTGAGGGAGGGGGCACATTTTTAAAAATATTTTCTGACAAGCAAAATAAAAAACAAAACAACAAATAGTAAAAAATTAGCGTTTTTGGTGTCTTCTTTTTCGGGAAGGGGCCCCGGCCCCAGGCCGCCCCTGCCTTAACCCTCTTCCTTTCTTGCTTTCTCCTTATTTCCCCTTCTTTCTCTTGCCCTTTTATCCTTTTTTTACAATTTGAAGCGGAGCCGCAAAAGCCCCCGTGACCCGTAGCTATATTCAGACGGGAGGGCGCATATAAAACGTCATAAAATGCTACAATGTTATACACAATATTGACTCCGAAATCAATGCTCTTCCTCATGGTCTATTCCATCTCGGAAGACTACCAAAGGACAACTACATCACACAAGCAAGATAATCATTCACTTATACAATAACCTTTGGACAAAAAACAAAAACAAAAACACCCCAGTCAGGGGCGTCGATCCGGGGTTTTTCGGATGGGGGGGGGGGGGGGGGGGGGGGGGGAGGCAATGAAAGTTTTTAAGGCTATTAAAATATCCTTCATTATTTTTTTGCCTCTTAATTATCAGCTTCTCCGCGGTTACATGAAGCAGAGAAAATTAAGTCATTTTTCCTTATTTCATTTTACACCTCGCGATTTGTTGGGAGGGAGGGGGCAAAACGATGTGTTTGTATCCTCAATATTTTCGGGGGGGGGGGGGAATGATCGACGCCCCTGACCCCATTGGGCTATATTAGTTGTCCGGGGAATAGAAAGATAGTTCAGATATCGGTTATTCGGACAAAATAATCATTTATCATTTATCAATTTCGGAAAATAGCGTTGAACACGGACATAATATACTAAAATAGCGTTGATCACGAACATAATATACTAAAGCTTTTCGACATGTACTCATCAGAGTAAATTCGCATGAATGAACAGAACGCCAGAAACTAAACAATATAATAGAGCTGAAAGCACAGTGGACGCTAAATTGCGCGCTATGATTGGCTGTCACGCCAATAAAACAAATTTATCAAAGTGTTTTGATGACGAAATTCGGTTGTCAGCACTAGCGTATACCCGATTGCGGGCGGGGGGGGGGGGGGGGGGGCAAAGGCAGACTGCCCCCCCTGACAACTTGTCAGAGAATTGGAAACCATAAAATCTTCCACCTGCGAGCTTTGCTCGTTCTCAAAATTAAGAAAATTGAAATAATTTGGGGCAGAAACGTCAAGTCTCTTGGCGAAGTTGTACTCGTGCACCTGTAATTACGATAGCAAAGCCTCCCCCCCCCCCCTCCTTTGGAAAATCAAATGATGATGCAAAAAAGAACTAATCAAGTTCAAAAGGCTTTGGGGTGTAAGTTCCACTCTGTTATTTGTTTAATTCTACGGTCTGTATAATTAGTCCGTTTAAAAAATTAACTCTTATCAATTTGATATAAATAATTGCCTTTCAATAGACATGATAGGAGTTCTGTCTGCTAAATGGACAGGAGTACCTGAAGTGTTTATTCTTCTCAGAGTCGATGTTTAATTAACGTCTTTGTTTGTTTTCCTATTTATCATTTCAGGAGTGTACCTTACTCGAAAAAGTAAATATGATGACGGCGACAGAACAAACAAACAACACTTATCCCGTCAAGAAGCCGATATCGAGGAGATAATAATCAGTCTGAGTAATTCCTTTGACACAGTTAGCGTGAGCATGGACGGAGTTGCACGCAAACTCTAAATGCAGACAACACGAACATAAACATGATTATCTGTTTATGTTAAAATAACACACACGACGGTTAAGACGAAATACCTTTGAGATCAGTTGCTATTTTGGTCGAGACATCAAGCATGGGTTTCAACATCAAGTTCGTGGTAGGCCCTGTTTCCAAGGACCTGATCTGTCCCTTATGCCGAGGAGTCCTTGTGGATCCGTTGATCATGCACCCTTGTCAGCATACGGTCTGCTCTTCATGCCTCAAATCTTTCAGACCCGTTCCTCAACTCCTGAAGTCGTGCGCACTCTGCAGAAGTCCACTGTTCGAGGAACCGTCTTTGGTGCCAGCGAACATCATCAATCGTCTCCTCAGACTTACCGTCAAATGCCACCGGGAATGTGGACACCGATGTGAACTCAGCGCGCTGCCGGGCCACGTCCTCAACGAATGCAAGTTTGGTACGATCGAATGTCCGAACAAGGTCAGAGGGTGCCATAAAGAGCTGACGCGCAAGGAAATGGACGCGCACGTCGCCGAGTGTGATTTTCGATTGGTGACCTGCGAGGGATGCAAGGCGGAGATCGTATCTTTACGACTTCCGCTTCATCAGAAGCGACAACGCTGCGTCGAGGGGAAGCTGATGATGCAACGCGCCCGGAGTGCGGCGGGTGCCATGAAGCAGGTACGCGAACATCAAGAACAAGTGAGAAAAGAAGCCATCACCCTTGAAGGACAGTTGACGAGGCTCCGTTCAGGCAAACTCGAGGCGAGGGGGAGACTGAAGTCGGCACCACCGCGAATAGCAATTCTCTCCGAGGCTCCGTCGTCCAAGTCGAGACCGAAATCATCCCGTAGTTCGGCCAGCACGATATCTCTATCATCATCATCATCATCATCATCAAACAAACATCTGAGACCTCGTAGACCTAAACTTAACGTGTTCATGACTGATACCACATCCTATGATGCGATTCTTCTCAAGGACACAACATCAACATTGTCTATATCCTCGTCATCATCCTCTTATCGGCTAGCATCGTCAGAGCACGAACACGACATGAGCGAACCAATGGACGTTGCTTCAGAGAGTATCGGAGATCATAGGGAGTCCATCTCATCAGTAAGCGTTGTCCATCACCATGGCAACTGCTCAGAGAGGAAAGAGCTATGCAAGAGATGTGGAAAATCGTTCAACCCCGCCAAGAACAATGAGAGAGCATGTAGGTGGCACAGGGGTGTAAGTAATGCAAACGTATTTCCCTTTTCTTCTTCTTTTAATTTCTTCATCTTCTTCAAATCAAGGAATTTTTGGGCAAACTTATCGACAAAATGTACCACCCCCAAAATATACCGACGAGTCTGGATCCGATCACGTTTAATATCAGGTGTATGAAAGTAGCTCCCTGTGCTTAACTACATGTAATGCTATTGTCCTGCTATTATCTGTTTGACCTTAATATACATCAAACGAATCAAAGACGAAGGAAATATTGTAATTTAATAAAAGTCATAGATCGAATTAGCATTTTTATAACAATGTGCGAACTGGATTATATAACATAACACAATTGTAACTTCAGTTTCATTCTTTCCACTTTTATATACCCTCATGCATTATTTTGGTTATCATTGGGATACTTCTCTTCAATCTTCAATATGCAGCCGGTGAGTCAAGCATTTTAATTTACTTAATGGATGACAAAAGATGCATACTTGGGAGAAAATGGGAGAGAATGAGATAAAAATGAAAGTGAGAATGAGATAAAAAAGAAAGTGGGGTGTAATAATGTATGTAGACTATAACCGAATTCTAACTTTCACCCTGGACCAAACGCTTTACCTCCCCAATAACCCTAAACTTAGCCCTAAACCTAACCTTAAAACTAACATAAAACACCATTGCAACCTTAACCCTAAAGCGCTATATCTTTGACGAAATAAAGCCTTGTTATTGTCGCCGGGGCGTATGTCGGAGATCGCTGTAGAGAAAGGGGAGAGAGCGAAAGGACGAGGGATGGATTAGGGGCCGATGGGATGAGACAAACAAGGAATATGTTAACATGGAATTTAATGAACGTAATCATTATAATTTAAGTTCGTAGAACACAATAGTAATGCATTAGTTGCCTACTGAAATTGATTCGATCCGAATAATCAATAATGTACCGCAGTATAAGATCATCAAAAAAGATAATTTTTCGACTGATTGTGTCAAAATGAACTTTTACACATGAATGTTTTATATTACCTTTACATGTATGTCTGAAACGCTTAGGCACAGAATAAAGTACATAATACCAGCCTTCGGCCAAACAGAATTTTTTTTGTGGTCATTTCATTTGCATTCATATATTTATTCAGCCGCTCGTCTTCATTAAATTAATTTCTAATTATTCTTTTTTCCACATCTTTGACTCCTGTTTACACCCCTCTTCGTACGTTGACGCTTGTCTGTTTTTCTTCATCACATTGCGCAGATCGTAAGTATTGATTAAATCACTTGTTTGTCTTCCCATTAGACCTTAGATGATGGCCCGGATTTTTCTTTAGCCTTCGGAGTCTTTTATCGATCCAATTCCTCAAATTGGCACCACCTTTATTATTTGTCCACCTGATTTTTACGCGATTTTGAGCTATATATACATGTATTATTTTGTTCCAGTAAAATAAATATTCAGAGATTAAAGTAGGTATTTCGTATAACCAACAACCGTAGTATGCATATGTGCCGTTCTCAATCACGTTTGTGACCGAAATCCTGAAAAAAATGTTCATTTAAACCTAATTTTTCAGTATTATTTTGTCTTTTAGTAGAATTCTCCCATTTTGGACTTTTAAATAACAATTTTAACCTCCAACAGAAGGACGGTAATTATTTTTTATGAAATTTTTAAAGTAAATATACATCATTTTCTTTCAGAGGTCAAAATAAGTCGGTCACGTGTGTAACCTCGCATGAAAAAGGGTCTTACTTGCCGGTATTCAAACCTATTTTACTCGTATTTCCCTTGGAGTGCAAGTTTCCAATTTTCATTGTGTGTGGTGGGATTGCTCTGAACAATTTGAAAGCAATTTCTTTCATAAATGAGTGCACATTCTTTTCTTTTAGAGGTGAAAATTGGGTCGGTCACGGTCGTGCGTGACCACTAAAAAAGGGTATTTTTAAATGTCTCTGTAAACACATTTTTTTTGTCGAAGGAAGGGAAATCTTTTTTTCATGTAAGAAACTGGTGATACAATAAAATTAGAATTAGATGGTCATGTGTGTGATCGATTGTTTGACTTTATACAGAATGGCACATAAGGAAACAGTATGAAACGAAACTAATTATTTTGTTGACATTTAAAAGATGAACAATCAAAGCAACTGAGTCGATAATTATGAATTAAACTCTATCTTCTTTCTCCCTTTCTGCCCTTATTCAACTTTGCGTGGATTCAGGTGAACTTATTCGTAAGTATCAGTCTGTTTTAGAGTTATAAGCATGATGATTGTGTAGAAAGGAAAAAAAATAATGGAACTGATAAGAAAGCATTACAAGCCACGCCTTGATCCCAATATTTAGGAAACGATATAACACAGTATAATTGTTATCTTTACTTATAGGTAACGGTAAACATAAACAAAATTCATTCTCCTCCATCTGCAAAAACAGCTGACATTGTAAATTCCATAATCTTATATAGATTACAATATACATTTTCTGCAAACCTGAAAATTACTAACATAGGTATCATCACATATCAACATTGTCTTCATTATTTATTTTTCTCCGTTTCTCTTTTGGACAACTCTATGGATGAACACAGGGGGTGAGTCAAACAATATTTCAATTTCACAAACCTTATTTTGAATGACAGGTATAATAGTCCAATGATATTTTGAACGAAACAAGACACGTTTACTTGATCATGAACACGTGGCTATATACAGTCAACTTCGGGGAACTATCAAAACTTTAAAATGTATTTTTATTTAGTATCTTGTATATATCACTTATGTTTCTTTAAAAAAAGTAATTTCTTAGCCCTTAATTATCATGTTTTATTTTAACTTATTCTTTATTTTAATAATTTAATAAGCTTTTAATAAAACGTGAATTAGTAAGTGCGTCGTATATAATGTGTCAAAATCTATTTGTTTGCGTTAGGACAGATCAAATATTAATAAAAAGGCTGCCGCAATGATAATCAACCATTGGCTACAGTGACTGATCACTTTAAAGCTGAAAAATGATGTTTTATTCTAACTTCAATTTTTTTTCTGCTCCTCTCCGCATGTTCTCCGGATACAATCAACATCTGGAATAGAGGGTAAGTAAACATTTTTATCGCATATGTGTAATAGATGTCCATAAAATTGCGGAATATGATACTGTAGAATTATTTAAAAATTAGGCTATTATTTAGTTAATTAAAAAAAACCGCTTGAATTCCATGTGAAACAGTGTAACATCCAAGTTCATCAACAGTATTTCCTCATTCAGTTCCTCTGAACAGAGCTCTTGCGTTATTTTAGTGGTAAATACACTATTTGAGTATGTAGTTTAGTTTTATTTTCACAAATCAATCAAAATACAAACCATACATTCTGGAATTACAGAAATCGTTTACATAATGCAAGATAAGATATATCACAATAATGGTAGAATTAGAAAATAAAGAGAGTAATTCAAAGATTTGTATTCATGTATAGTGGTGGAGCCTAAAGTAAAGCTAGGCTTGTTGTGGATAGGCCTCGGTTAAATAAATAACTTACGCAAAAGAACATAATAGTAGAAGGGAGTAAGGAGGAATTAGAGAAAGAAGGTGAAAGGAAGCTATAGGAAGGGAAGAACTGAACGCCAAGGAAAACATTACAGAACGAAGACAAAGATTGTCACAAGAACAGGGACGCACAGGTACTTGACAAGACAAGAAAGGATAGAAAAACAAACAAAATTGCAAGGGGATCATTGCACATGTATTGATAATGAATGACAGTGATTGAAGTTTCTGTTTTCTCTTTTCATTTGACAGACTTGTACGATTTGTGGACAGCTGAATTTCAAGAGAGGATGCGTTACCGGGTATCATCTCACCTCTTTATAGATCGAATAGAAGCGATTGCATGGCATCGTCAGAGTCTGGAGAATCTTCGCTTTGGATGCACGTGACAAAGACAATACTGATAAACTGGGGTGTTACTGGCGGGATAGGGATAAGGGGACGTGACACCCTATTCAAATTGAAAGGAGGAAAATCATTTGAAAGACTGTGTAATTTACTGTTTTATCAGGTATAGTGACTTCTTTTCATCATGTTTGAAGCAGGCCCCTGGGAGCCGGGGGTGCTTTTTTTAAGCGGGTGCGCAGCACCCCCTAGAAGGCTTAGGATGGTGGGGGTGCTGTCGGGGGTGCTGTAGCTAAAAGAGTAGTTAAAAACAGACCCCAAAATGCTGAGGACCTATTTCTTCTTGCTTGTCAAGAGATTTTTGGAGTTAAAAAGAGACCCACAAACACCGAGGACCTTTTTTTTTGCTCGTCAGAGATTTTTGGAGTTAAAAAGAAAACCCAAAATGCTGAGGACCTTTTTTTTTGCTCACAGCACCCCCAGTAACAAAATCGTTCCCAGGTGCTGGTTTGAAGTCACAGTATACTGCTTTTCATATGTGACAATTCACCTCATAGTCTATTACATGTATGTACATTAAAAATTGCTATAAAAATGCTTTGACATGAAACAATTTTGGATTTTGTGGTTGCTGATGTGTTCTATGCAAATGTAAATGTTATATATATTTCTGTCAAGGTCACATTTTAAAACACTTTCCACGTCTTACGGTCAATGTAATACCTTGAATCTGTATACAGAAATGATGTTCAGACTATACATGAGGTTCTCGTTATAATTATTACCACATGATATACAGTATGAGTGATTTTAAAGGGCTATTAAGGGCTCGTCACATTTGTCCGATAACGTACGAGCGATTTTTCATTAAAGGTACATCTTACAGCTGCCCTACCACCCGGCCCTACCATTGCCATACACGGGCATAACGGACAAATGTAACCAGCCTTTTAACCTCTTCACTGGCTGATTTTCCGGAAATGTTCAGGATTATGTTATATTCTTATTTAAAACATAATATCAAATGCAACTCTGGTGATTCAAACCCAACTCTAATAATCATACCCAACTTGACTTTCAACCAATCAGAATCGTGGATCAATTAGAACTTGCAAGGGACTTTGGGTGTTATGATTTAAAGGGAAAATCCACCCTGATTACAAGTTGAGTTTAAAGAAGCAAAAAAATTAAAGAAACAGAACAGCAAATGTTTGAGCAAAATACGATAAGAAATAAGAAAGTAATGAATTTTTGAAGTTGTAATTAATCAAACACAAATTGGCAACTCTATGAAGAAAATACCCAATTATACATACACCTTAGATATAATCAATGCTCATGTTTTTACATAAAACCTGTATGAAACAAATCTATTCCTTCAACAAAAACTAAAAAAATTAAAATTTATGAGATTTCCTGTACTGAGCAAATGGGAGAGGAGCTCGCAGAATACATCACAGAGCTACCAATTTGTGTTTGATTAGTTACAACTTCCAAATTTCATAACTGTCTTATTTCTTATTGGATTTTGCTCAAACTTTCACTAATCTGTTTCTCTCATTTTTCTTCTTTTATTCATATCAACTTAATACCAATGCAGACTTTCCCTTTAATAAAGAAAATGTACACAAAAGACCCAAGGTGGAGAGCAGTTAAAACAAAACTAACAGCAGATGATATGTTTCATAATTGTTTTAATAAAAAATGATTTTCATTACATATATCCATCATTTCAATATGAAATGCAACTAATCAAAAAATATGTCTGCATATCTTTTACAAAATGTTCCGTTCGACTACTTTGAAATCCAGCTGTTTACTATTCATAACAATGCTCTTTTACTTGTAATCGTTATCAACCATACTGATACATAAAATATGCCATTCACAATACATGTGGCTGAACTTTATGATTGGTTCATCTCATTGAAACAGCAACATACAAATGATTATGAAATTAGTGTCTTCATATACCTTTTGCATATACTATAAACATATATCGCAATATCCTGGAATAAACTAGCAACTGTTGTTTTGACTATGAATACATAAATCTAAGAAATATGAAACTAATGGAAACTTTCAACTTTGCACGAGGCTAGAAAAAGAAAGTTGCAAAAGTATATGGAGAAGACATCTTTCTAACATTAATCCACATTTGCCACTCTCCACCCAGGTGTTAAATGGGTACCTGGCAGGATTTATTCCTTGAAATGCATTGTGCGCTAATTACGGCTTTCAGAGCCATGGTAATAATATCCAAACCCTTTGGAAGTGCACAGGGACTTGATATCATAATGTGATATGCGCTATACACGAACAGTTTATTATAAATATCATTATTATTATTATTAAATCTATTCGGTTCCAGGTAATTAAAAACTAGAACAATGGTTCGACATAATCATGTGATTGTTGAATCATACTCAGTGTAGTAATTTAAATATCATTTTTATGCAGGTATATCTAATGACATTATATATAAACCATAAACATTCAAGGAAAAGTACTTTCTAACATTCACTGTTACTATCAAATACAATTTATTTGCAAATTGTATTGAAAACTGTGCCTGAATACAGTGAGCAGTCAAGTATGCAGTTTACTGACATATTTACATGTATGTGTCCATGATGACACGATACAGTGTATCTGTTTTATTGTTTATTCATAATTTATAATCAATACTGCTAAGTATTGAAATCAGCCTGCCATGATAGTTGTCAGAAATCTGATACTCTATATTTTGCTTCAAATGTTTTATTGTTCCACTTTAGAAAGAAAAGCAACTATATAGCCGTTAAGGATTTTTCGAAAAATTCTTCAAAAAAAATCATCAAAGTGCCCAATGCATAAAATATGTGAGAATATGACATGTTGATCGATGCACTATATATTGTAGTTTCAAGCATTTAACCATGCCACTTTATACATGTACTAATCATAAAAAGACATGACCCATTACCACCCCCTATTTTTACAGCATTAATTGAGTATAACAGGGTACTCAGTGTCACCAGCACATAAACACTTAGTGCTAACTCTGTAAGTAAATATATAAACAGTAAACTCTTCCTCAATGAGGGTGAAAAATACTTAAAAAAAAACAAATTTTAAACCTGCAAAACTACTTGGTCCTATTAAACCATCCCCTTGGGATGCTGTGATGCCATTTAATCCATTTTTAACCGAGTGTAGGAGCGTAAACAACATGTCTCCCAAGAACCCAACGTGGGGTCTACATGAACTTGAAATGACATGATCAGATGAAAGACTTCTTTAAAATGGGTTTAAAAACGTTCAAAACATTAATAACTGGCTGAAAAATTGTGATATACACACACTTGTACAATAAAAACATGAAGAGGGCAATTCCATGGTTAGTAACATTACACTTTATCAAATTTTAATATTTTTGATACAGATAATTCAATAGCTTTTTCATCTGAAGTCCTACTCTTGCAAATATATATTCACCTAACAAAGGTCTACAGTACATAAAGAAATCAAAAGTAAATGAATAAAATAAGAGCTGTAATGAGAACGTTTGATGACGGTTAGTAACGTTACAAAAAAAGGACATGGGAAACAAACCAAAGTTTTTGAAAAAATATTCCTCCTTATTGTATTGTACCTCAAACTTGGAGCCATATCAGTATTACTTCTTAAATAATGACAGATGTTGCCCCAAATTGCTTAGAGATTGTATCTCTCAATTTGTTTGAGTAGAGCCCAAAACCTTGGTTAGTAACGTTACGGTTAGTCACGTTACAGTTTGTCCAGTACTACATATTTGAGATTTTTATACCTTTTCAACAACTTATTATTGCCTACTTTCTTTTAAATTGGTCTCACTAAATGCCCTACAAATTATCTAATCAAAAAATTCACAAAATATGCAGTATATTTCTGTCCATGACTAAAAAACTGTGTGAAGTCCCATCTATCTAAATTTGTGTATGGTTTGGATTCTTCTATAAGGGGCCATATTAAATAAAATTGTTTTTGGTGAGTATGAAACCCCTTTGTAAAAACAATTCCTGTATTTATTTAAACCCCCAAAACAACCTGCATTTGAGAAAGAGCAAAAATAAAGTTTGGCCTAATGTCCGCTTAATCATGGAATTGCCCATGAGATTGTTCCTTATTAGGTTCCTTATTAGGTTCCTACTTCTCTAAGTACTGCTACGAGGGTTTATATGTTAATATCAAAAGTCTATCATCTTTAAAAACAGATTACAAAAAATAAAACAGTACATCAAAGTTGAAGACTAAGCTCATCTCATATGTGAAGTAAAATCAATTTGATTGTCAAGAATAACCCCAGAGCAGAAAAACACAAACAGAGTGCTGCACGATATGGCAAAAAAAAAATTGGAAGAGTACTGAACATTCAAACACAAACTCATTTTTTGGGTGGGGGTGTATGTTTTTATACATACAGCCCATCTGCAGTTTGACTGCCATAAGTCTACTTGTATGACATGATTACTGTTAAATATCTTCTTCATCAAACACAACCATAGTGATTTCACTGCATATGTGAGAGAGAATCTTTAGTCTAGCTTCAATGATAAATAAGCCATTTCCCCCATGCCAATGACCAAGTGGTATGAGAAAGAATATGTTGACACAGGTAAACTACATACAGTAGGTACATATAATAATTTGAACAAAAAGCTATTAAAGTTAATGACGTACAGCTTATTAGACAATGGAATACAGCATTATGTGCCCACCTCTGATATAGTTTGGAAGACATGGACATCAAGTGAATATTAACGTTGTTAACCAATTCCATCCTGAGAACATCAGGGCAAGTGATATTCCATAGAAATCCTCAAGCGGGTATGTATTTCCCGAGTCACTCTCTGTTGAGGAATGTATTTCAGTTCCGAGTACATCTTGGACGGAAAAGTGTGTCATGAGCTACATTTTGGATAAATAGAGACAGAAAATTTAAAGCAAATTGGCAATGAATCATGTGAAAGCATTTTATTTTGCTTGGCCTATATTTTTTAAAGCCATGTAACCTAGGTTTTTACTTTAAAGTGGAATTAAACTGGTAGAATTTGAACAGCGCCATCATACAGTCATTCCTTAAATCAAGATTACAATTAGAGATTATTTGCATCTTATTTTCAATTTTAACTAACAAGAGGCTAGGAAAATAAGCACATTTTTAATTTCATACTATTACTTTTGACTTGCAAATGTTGAAAATTGCCTGGAAGTACATTCTAAGCTTCTACAAGGAGGAATGGTGCATGATGGGAAAATTAGTCGCACAGACATTTACCAAGTCCTGTTAAAAGATGGTGCTATTCAGGACATTCAGTTTAAGCTTTAAATCCTACCTAAGAGCGTAGATTTAGTCCACTCATTTATGAAGTGCAAACTGTTAACACATTCATTATGTACAAATCACCATAATTCAGAATCTAAATGAAAATATAAAACCATGCCATAATGTAATCATTTATACATTCATACATAGCATACAACATAACTGGTGAGGTTCTTCAAATGTACTGATTTAACAACCGATTGCTCTGAACGAGAGGCTAATAAAACAGTGCAATTTCAGTTTTAGAGTTTGATTTACTTTTTGGATCCCAAGTCAGAAAACCTTCACACATGGATTTGTTCACATCAAACCTAAATGCAACTTCTTCCAATTGTTTTTGAAGTCAACACATATGGTGAACAGAGGGATCACGGCTTTGAACATTATTTCTTACCTTCGTATTTCTGCACTTTGATCAAGTTCATCTACGTTGTACTCCAGGATTTTGTCCATGCCCTCAAACTTGATGTAACCTTGGAACTTGGCCCCCTTGAGCATCAGTGGAAACCATAGGATGTCATCAGGCCACATGGTCTGGAAAGGAATGGAATCGATATCAAACCACTGGGGCCTCATCTCTGTTGACAAAAAGAAATTAAAAAATAAGGAAAATATGTTATATATCCATCAAATATTAATGCTCTAATAAATCATACAGGATGTCTACATCAGATTTCGACATAATTGGATACATCAGTCATATTCAAAGAAAGCAATTATGATGCCACACAGCAGTGTTTAACACGACAGTAACTATTTAAAGACTAAATTGATCACACTCGGTTCTTCATATTAGCACCAATATTTTTCTTTTAGTGCTACATGGTTCTAATAAAATGTAATGTCTTTGAAAAAAATAATACATGGTTAAGAACTTCATTGAAAAGTCGAAAATACAGCCAATTTTGATAAAAGCAATGAATTTTAACCTCTCAATGTGTTGCCACATTAAGGACTTTAAAGATTATTCTCCTTTTAAAAATTCCTTTTGTTTTGTTTTAAGGATGTCATAATTTAGATCGCACTGACTTAAAAACCATAACACCACCCTTGTTCCAAATTTAGAAGAAACAAAGCAATAAGCATGAAAATAAATAAAAGGATTTAAATATGAAATAAAGAGAAATGCATTCTAGCTAATAACAGAATATGAAATATTTACATACATATACATATCGTCTGTTGAGAGTCAGAAGGGCGTTAACTCTGTGTTAGAGTATAGCATTTAACACCCTTCTGGCTCCAAACAGATGATATACAGTACTCAAATATCAAAGATGAACGTACCCTCTGTTTCAGTTGGCTCTCCTTCAAACTCGGTAGCTCTGAAGACATGGACCTCCATGATCTGTGGCTCGCCAACAAACTCAAAGTCTAGGCGTCCTACATGCTTCATGTCTGGTGCTCTTACACAACTTTCTTCCAGCAATTCCCTGATGAAAAACATCAGATAAAAAGTACTTTATGGCATATGCAATCCAAGACCTACATGTACAGAAAGATCATTCAATTAAAACACCAGGATTTAATAAGATAATTAAACAAAATATAAGTGTAGTAAACAAAGAAGCATACGATCTTTAACACTGGGAGTAAAATGCCTAAAAATTTGTTTACAAAATATAAGTGTGTTTTTTATGTACAGTTGCCAGTTCACAGTACATTAATGTGGAGTAAACTATGAAGCACTTTCTAACCGCAAGGAAAAGGAGCTGTTCCACATACTTTGGAAATCTCTAATCATGTCTTATTGTGGCCAGTTATTTACTGTACTTGCAGAGCTGGGCCACTTTGGTAAATTCAAGTTAAAAGAACAAAGTGAACTTCACTTTAAAAAAAAAAAAGAGTTTATTGATAGGCTAACTACATGTAATGAAAAAACCTCCCCCCCGCCCCCCACAAAAAAAGAAAGAAAAATTTCAAATGATAAAACAGGTAGCTATTATTAGTAGGATTAGCTATAAAGTAACTAATAGCTACAATCGATACCTCTTTGCTGCCTCTAGAATGGTCTCTCCTGGTTGCACTTTGCCACCAAAGCCATTCCATCTGCCAGCTCCAAACCCTCTTTTCTTCATCCCCAGCAGGAGTCTTGTGTTCTGATGAATCATCACGAGGGTCAAGAGTTTGTTTGGTACGCTCATGGCGGTAACTCCTTGACTTGTCAATTTTTTTTGGCAATTTATGCACCTATCAATTGTAAGACGCACCCCTCGACCCCGGGAAAGGTGCGTCATGGTTGGGTAATTTACCAACAAATGAATGACGCAGGGTATGGTCATGGAAGCATTTGGTCAGTCACAGCATGGAGAATGGGGTGCGTCATAGTCGGTCATTTTACATGGGTGCGTCATAATGCCTCGCTATGTTTACAAACGGGTCTGTCCGCGCAATACTCACCGCGTACCGGGCTTTTAAACATGCAAACTCCTTGAATATAAAAAAAAATATATTGACATGGAATCTATACTTTCGCACCGGGCGCCCAAAATCGAGTTTGATGACATCAAATAAAATGGAAACCCCCAAATAATAATAATTGATCTCAAATCCTCTCTCATGCTGTCTTCTGTCTGGGTTCTCAAAAAAGGGAAGAAATAAGGTATTTTTCGTTACTTTGTTTATTTTTACCCCGTTCGTTCCAGCACTGCGTTGGCTGGTTCGGTTCTTGCCGCGATGATCGCGATCGGTAGCATTTGTGCTAGGCTGGATTGAGACATGAATATTCATGTGTTGACGTCACAAGAATGTCAGCGATTGCACTGTGTGACTTCTGCACATTTTCATATGTCATCGCCGATAATCTTATCTCGAGCTCGGCCTCAATAGCGTGCAGGATGATAACGTGTGTTTGTGTCTTCAGCTAGCGTTCATGCATGCATGTCGATATCAACAATGCATGCAATACTATACTAGCGCCGCGCCGATGCATAGCGTGCCACGTGCGCGCGGAGCTTTACCATGACGGGGTGCGTCACAATGGTAAGTCAAAGTCTAGAACTGGTGCGTCATATTTTTTCGTCCAGGCACAGTCATTGTAAGAAAAGGTCCGTCATAGTCGAGACACACAGGTGCGTCATGGTATAGGAAAATCCGACTCACATCTGACAAGTGACGCACCATTCCCGGGGGTCGAGGGGTGCGTCTTACAATTGATAAGTGCATTATCTACTTGATCTGTAGATTTTGAGGAAAAGACAATCATATTCAGCTGCATGAGTATGACGATTCTTTAATCCTTTCAAGACAATTGACCACATTTTGTGGTTTGGCTCAATAACTTTGGATTGGACAGAGCTTTAAAAAATATACCAGATGCATGAGTAGAAAGAGCAAATATTTCTGCACACACTATATTAATATTTGTTGCATGACTATATTGCATTTAATGCCAGAGATGTTAAAGGATGAGCTTTAAAATCCTTAAATTGGCAAGACATTGAGAGGTTCGAAATCAATGTTTATCAAAATTGACAATTTTTTTTAACTTTTCAACACAATTCCTAACCATGTATATTGTTTTCAAAGACATTACACCTTATTAGAACCATGCAGCACTAAATGATAAATGTTTTAAAGAACAAAATGTGATCAATTAAGCCCTTACATAAGTACTGTCCTGAAAGGGTTAAAACAGTTTTTTTTTTTGTGATGACTGTCAAAAATTGTTTTTCATGAAAGGATTCTGAAAGGTAAGTGTTCTGTTCAGGCCTAGTTCTGATGAATCATCACATGGCCATGGGTCAAGAGTTTGCTTGGAACACTCATGATGGCGACTCCTTGATCAGTAACTAGACAATACTGTCACCTTGATCTGTAGAGTACCTGGAAAAGACAATATAAGGCTGTATGACTTAGGATTTCTCATGAGAGGATTCTTTAAAAAGTTAGTGCTGTAGTTCAAGCGTTTGCTAGGAACACTCATGATGGTAACTTTTCATTAGTCAGCTAGACAACACTTCCACCTTAATACTGGTATTGTTATGGAAAAGACAAATCTAGAATCAGAACTTTTAAGGCCTGTGTCCCGGGCACCCGTTAGTGGCCGACTTTGAAAAGGTAGGGTTGTTCTTAGAAGGGGGGGGGGGGGGGAGTTAATCACTGGGGATGGCAACCCCCATTAAAAATTTCTTCTACCTTGGATTTGTAATGTATATTTTGTTGTGGAAAAAACAATATTATTAGGCTGCATGAGTGAGTGAATTGTATTTAAAGCTTTGTATGTCACTTCACTTGTCTGTGTCAGCCAAGATCATCTACCAATTGTCACTTGGTCAATGTTGGTGAAAATGTGACCCGACGCCTCAAAACCTACAATAAGTCGCCAAAATTATTTTTTTTGTTTTAAACATTTTCTGAAACTAGAAATTCTCAGCTTTCCAATGGTATATCACTTGCCTAGTTTACTCAATGATAACACCTTTAGATATCACATTTAGAATTGGTATGTAACAAGCAATCAATAACTCCTATTCAGAGAAAATGGCCATTTAAGTTCGGAACAAAAGAGTGCTAAACCTTCGCTCTCTGTGTGCGTCCAAGTGAAATTGGGTATTCAAATGGCCATAGCAATCAGTATGAAGGGATTATCAGATTAGGCTGAATTTTGGCACGCTGCTCCAGGAGGACCTATTCATTACTCACTCCAAAAATCAATTTAATACCTTTGGAGGTAAAGTAGTAATTTGGCATTGAATGAAAGTATTACAAAAGCTCTCCAAACACTCAATAGCGCAACATTTGAAAAAAGGAGTCATTTTAAAATGCCCCCAAACATATTTCTAAGTCGAATTACGACTCACAAACTTGAGACATGATAGAATGATAATGAAAGTACCCATTTCTATAAAAAAACAG
This sequence comes from Heliocidaris erythrogramma, assembly GCA_025617745.1. Classification (NCBI taxonomy): domain Eukaryota; kingdom Metazoa; phylum Echinodermata; class Echinoidea; order Camarodonta; family Echinometridae; genus Heliocidaris; species Heliocidaris erythrogramma. The sequence continues at coordinate 20,343,083 of CM046857.1, read as the reverse complement.
AAAATCGACAGATCCTAGCAAATTTACTATTTTGGGCTGTTTGCTACGTTGTGGTCCGTGCGACTTATTGTAGGTTTTGAGGCGGCGGGTCACAAATGGTCTAGACCAGTAGAGGGTCTATAGCAGGCCTATACATCATTACATGCACATTAACAGTGGAAACTCTAGACCGAAAATTCTGTCTCTCGTTCGTTAGCTCTTCACTTAGAGACAGAAACAGCCGTATCACTCTGCTGTGCAAACCGAATACACATTGACTTACACACTATAACAGTTTGAATACGGCTGGAAGATTTTCAAACGGAGAAAACCTTGGACCCTGAATTACCTGAAAAAGGAGCATTAAAAGGAATAACAGTCAAATTGGTAAGTTGAACATGTTCGTTTAAGTATAGAGCCTAGGCCTAATAATCTTTTTAATTTACACAAATATTTTTAAAAATCGTAATATTCACATTTTAACGACATGCCTACCATTCCTCGGCGGTCAGTGAGTTTGCACAGGTGAGTGTATGGAGCGTTTCTGTCTCTAACTCTAACTTAGTTAGAGTACTTAGAGCCGACCCTATCCAGTATCCAAATAACAAAATTAATATTATATTTATAAGAAGAGGCTAACGAACGAGAGACAGAATTTTCGGTCTATGGAAACTCGTATATGGTTGAAAATGAAGTTGCTTTTAATCGCAACTCTTTATCAGGGCCCTGATGACCCGTCCCCCCCCCCCCCCCCCCACTCATCCATGTGCGAGGTCATTGTAGATAAAATAAGCTGCCCTTCCATCTCCCTAAATCACGACACAAAATAGGTCCGGCCGGAGTAGTGGGTATCCCTGGCCTGTGACCAAGTATAGACGCGAAGAGCTCCGGCGCGGGAGCCTATCCAATTTTCGCTCTATCCGGCTGAAGTCTCATGAACCAATACTATAGGTGCATGCATGTATTTTACTCTTATAGCATGCCCTGTACCTTAGGCTTAATTCACTTATTTTTTTACTCGACCTTAATTTATTTCGTAATCAAACGAAAGTAGAACACAATAAAGCATTTAAGGATGAAATTTACCTACCTTGTAGGCTTGTTTTGAATTACGTACGGACTAATCCCACGAGCAATCAAGCTAGCTGCCGTCGAAAACCGCCGTCGAAGTGAGTTAGTCTCTATTAAAACTTTACAACTTCTTGAAAACTAAATTTGTAAATTTTAATTATAGAACTATTTTTGACTTACATGCAGTGCATGATTAAAATAAAAAATAAATAATTTATATGGTTTTCAAAATAATTAAGTAAATTTTGAAGTTTTCATGAACAATTTCAGCCGGATAAACAGTGAACTTTAATTACAAAGAATTATACGCAAGACCAGCAAAGACTGACCTCGAGGGCAGAAAATGGTTTGTTTATTTTTTGAAAATCACAAATTTAATTCATTGTTCGAAATCTAATCTTCGTTTAGTGATATCTAACACTTGTACAGGTATTGAAGTTTCTGAAACAAGTTAAATGTGAATGCTAGAATAGTTAGTTAACACGAATTACACGTGAATGTGAGTATCAACAACTTACAAGTTGAATTGAACGCAATGTTTAGTCCCGTGTGTTCGTACAGTGTATGCAGGTTGAGGTTGTGTTTGTAAATGGCCCCTTTGGCTTTGTAATTGTAAATGTAATGTCGTTGCACTTCCTGCGTGTATGATTTTATGAAGCGGGAGAAATGTGGCCAGAGAGAGTAAAGTGTTGCAATTGGTTGCAACTTAATGTGAGACACACCACGAATAGTGGTCATATTGACCACTACGAATACAAAATGCAAAAATAGTTCATATTTTCTGTCGCGTGTAGTAAAGGTATGGGGGGAAAATAAGATAAATATTTTAAATACTTGCTTTCAAATTCAGCCCTTAAAAATCTCACTCCGACCTCAAATGGCCGTTAGAAAGAACTTTTGATATTTTCAGCAAAATCCAAAGTCAAAATCTTGTCCAAAACCAGAGAAATCCCCGCCGATTTGTTTCGCGATCGCGTGTTGTTTACATACTGCCGATGTCTTAGACTAAAATCGGCCAATAAATTTTTGTCCACGAAGAAACTCGGGATCGCAAGCGCACATCGATCTTTACGATCGCGCACACAGAAAATCGGGACTTTCCGTGTATGCCACATAGGGACCGAATTTTTAAGGACAAAACTCTTTTGGGGAGATGTCAGCGCCCGCGGCGACCAGGAAATGTACACAATGACTCCGATAGCTCGTTTCGCGAGAATCAACAGTAAATTACGGATTTGATTTTTGGAAATATCTTTTCCAACATCGGTGAGTTGAATTTATTGTATTTCTTGGATATTTAGTGGTCGGTTTTTGTAAATTAAATGCCGATTTTGAGTGAATGTTTGTGACTTTTGTGCAGTGGTGTTTTAAAAAGTTGAGGTGTATGACTGCCTACATTATACACACGAAGTATAGGAATGTAGCTATGAGTGATGTGAGATGGATATCATTCGCAACTCGTATGATAGATACGGTAGACAGTAATTTGCGATTGATTATCATCATGATCATTGGAGGACTTGTCTTGAGACTCGAGATTGATTTGGATCAGTCGCAACTCTTCATTCATGACATAAGATTGAGATTAAGGTCATAACTCTTGTCGGCGATCTACGGAAATGTCAATGGCTTGACAAACTGTTTCACAAAGACATAATAAACGACAACTCAGTGATATCGATACTCATCGGCTAAAAACCATCTAGGATCCTATATATTGGATTTATCGTCAATTACCCAAACATACTTCGACAAAGTTCGAGGCTCAGTTTTCCCTTAACTGTTCCATAATGTCAAAAATGGCAGTGAAAAGTAATACTGATGATACAAACATCCCGTTTACATGAAAAGATGTGTTACTTATGGCATCCCAGAATTTATAAAATTGAGAAAACTTGAGGTTGCTTTTATTGGATTATTCGAATCTACATTTGTAAATAAGAGGATACTCTAATTGACTAATTATGGAAAGAAGACCCAAATTGTGTACACTTTAGATAAAATGATTAAATTAAGATATCTTATTACCCAATTCTTAATATTCATTTATAAAAAAATACATTTAATATCATATATATCAAAGCAATGCATGAAAAGGGAAAAATAGAGGGAAAATACATACATGATAAATGGTCGTTTACATTGGTCTGTATATACAGACTGTTCCGATTTCGACGCTTTTTCTATGGTAACCTATGTGGGTGTTTTTAATATTAATCTCATTTACTTGTTTGGGGGTCAAGAAGTCATAAGAACATATTGTCTGTCTGTAAAATATTATGATAAAAACATTAGTAAAACTATTTGATAAGAGAGTGATAAAGGAATGTGTTTGTAGATCAGGAAATAAATTTTCTCTTAACTTACATATTTCATTTTTTCGCAGCCCATAGACTAGCTAAAAGCTGGCTTGTGATGGCGTTCTAAAAAGATATGACAGATTTGGAGCAAGGCCCCCAAAAATTTCAAAATCATACTTTTTTTTAATCGGGTTTTAGACTTCAAGTTATGGGTTCCTTTGAAAGCGATCATCTTGCCCCCCCCCCCCCAGGAAAAAATTTCTGCGTACGGCCTTGGTTTGGAGTACCAACAAGTCACTTGTCAGGGAAGTTGTCGCTGATCTTGGCACGACGGCTTTGTGAAACAGTGGCCAAGTTGAGTGACAGCATTGAGATGTCGCTGATCTTGTCGTTATGACGGTTTTATGAAACGACCCCCAGAACACTCACATATATATGCGATGTTATTGTAGATAACCTCGCACTTTGTACCTTCGTACCGCGATGAATTGCCTCTCATAGCAAGTGTGTGATATTTTGCACACATGTGTGCTGGAAAGGAGCAAGATCACCAGCCAAAAACAGCCTGAAAATTTCACTAAATCAAGATGATAAAGATCCTATTGAAGAATCTGGCATGAAATTAGATATTCTATCATCCTAAAATGTAGAAGGAAGTATTTTTTAAAATTTGGCTGATTATATTTGTGTTTTTACCTCTTCAACTTAAGGTCGTGACCACCGCCAAATTGACACAGTCCCACATAGTGATGGTTCCGTGAGTGGGCCCAGAACTATTTTTAGAAAAGACTGATTTTAAAAGTGACCCATGTGATCCTTTCTGCTACTATCATGCTATGTTTAAACTTTGTAATCAATTCATTTAACATTGATTTGAACTGTGACTAATTTCGCTAAGCCTGCTCTCCACTCTTGAATGAGAATATCGGTCAAACATTTTACAGTATTTGTTCATATTTGGCTTGTTGATTATCAGGTGTACTTCAGTCTTCATACTGTCCACAGATAGACATGAATCATTCATATTATCCATTACACTAACCACCAGGGTATCATAAAATAATGATTTTACATTGCATGCTTTGCCAATTTGAAGATTTTAATGCGTAATCTGAAAGTACAGTTAACCTTGCATATCTCGAAGTCGCATATGTCAAACTTTTCCCGAAGTCAAATCAATCTTTTTGACCAAACTATATGCAAATTGTGTTATTTAGACTTCCTAGGTCAAATTTTGCATATGTCGGACTGTTTTGTGTGGTCCCAACAGATTTGACTTATGTAGAGTTAACCGTTTTCTATTCTAAGGCCTGCATTATGTACTGCATCAAACATGTATTTTAATTTCTTCCATTCTTTTTGCTCTTTCCAGTATGTTATAACATGTTTTTACTGTTAGTAGCTTAGGTCTAGAGTTTCACTCTATATTGTGATGTCACCAAAGGCAAAAAGTGTCATTCTACATTTATGGGTTAATCTTTTCATGTTTTCCAGCTTATTCAAGCGAAGCACCTACTGTGAACATCTGATGTTGAGAACACTGATCGGACGAGGGATTGGGGTAGCAAGACTCTATCCACATCTACCAAAGACAACAGCAGACAAAACCTGGTATACAGCATTCAGAACAAGGCCTATGTAAGATTTGGTAATGCCATGAATGGTGATAAGAGATTGCTTTGGATTATATTCAATGATGTTGCTGTCATAGTAGACAGAGATGATTTTATAATGTCAAAGATAATCCTTGAGAATTATGATACCATCAAGTTTTTTTTTTAAGTTGTAAAAAGCAAAATTTTTCATAGGTTTTTTTCCTTCAAAGTGCCTGAATATTGTTCATTTTGTTACAGATATTCTGATTTGATGTGTAAATTCACAATTTATCAACCCATTTCACTGTCAAGAAGAATGACAAGCTTTTCTTTCTCACAAAATATTAGAAACAACATCAACATTTGGGCTGTTCAAAGTCAAACCATTTATGGCAGTGAAAAGGTTAATTTAGTAAAGACCAAGAAAAAAAAAACATTTCTCGCATGAACTAACAAAATTATATGCTGGATATTAAAAAGACCAAATTATATCATATGAATAAATGCAGCAAGAAATGGCATTGAATTTCAAATGCTGCTGGGGAAATCCTTCATTATGAGACTCAAAATAGTTCAAGTTGTGCAGCTAAAGCAGACATCTGATGCTGAGAACACTGATTGCTTGAGGGATAAGGGTAGTGAGACTCTATCCACATCTACCCAAGACAGCACACAACACCTGGTATATACCATACAGAACCAGGCCTATGTAACATTTGGTAATGCCATTTATGAATGGTGATTAGATACTGATTGGGATTAAATGTAGTGGTGATATTGCTGTGTGGTGATATTGCTGTAATAGGTGACAACCATCATAAGAAGTTGGGGGGGGGGGGGGGAGAATTTTAGAATTACCCAACGTTAGCTCTCACATCATATTTGGACAGCTGCCCCCATGTAATCGAGCAGCCAGTTGGTCTGTTTTGTAATCTTTTTATCCTAAATCTAGTATGTTTTGGTGATGAAATACATTTTCATCATCACTTTGTTTTCTTTTACTTGTCAGACTACTGCAAACCAAGATGGCCTCTGGAGGTAGCGATGGTGAAGCCAATGGTAGCAAGATGGCCAGTAGCAACAGACTTGCGCAAGAGAAATCTCCTTACTTGCTGCAACATGCCAACAACCCCGTAGACTGGTGAGAGTAGTTGTATTTTCTGAGTTTATATTCTACCACTGTTAGCAAGGTTTCTAAGGTGGAAGTAATTTATTTGGGCTAGGTAAACGCCTTACTTGCTACAAAATGCCAGCAATTCTTGAGACTGGTATTGAGTGAATATGATTCATTTTATGTACTTTTGAGCCATAACAAATCCACTTGAGATAATCTAGAGCAACGTTTCGGGCTACAGATGATATTCTTTTTAGATTTAATTTCAAATCATGGTAGTGATCAAGTTTAAAGATACAGTTGAGTTCTGGTCGAGAGATTGAATTGTGAAAGAAACTGTCTCAAAGCAATTGGGATGGGTTGATTATGTAGCACATAAAAATTGGTGTATGCTGTAAGGTTTTGGAATCACCAAAATGATCAGAAATTGACTCAGTCCTGCCGAGAGTTACATGCACTGCGCACAGAAATCTGTATATGGGACTACACACAAATGTTCGGCCCGAAAATATCAGCTGTTTCTTGTCATATTTTGAATGTGGGGGCATTTGAATAGCAATCCTTTTCAGGGGACATTTCTACCATGATAATCTTCCAAACTAACATAACAAGAATGAGAAAGCTCACAAATAATATTTTTACCTTTCCCAGAACTCAACCTTCCTCTTAAAGGATATTTTGTATTTATAAACAAAATAATTCTTGTGTTTCATTCTACATCTACATATTAAGCAGAGTGTTATATGCCCGTCTTTGAGAAGAGGAGTTATCCATTTATTACATGTATGTAATTGCAATTTTTTAAACACTCAAGAGTTACGAGCCTCTGGCCCGTTGTGAGATTCTACTGATTTGATAACATCTGTAATGCAGGGAACGGATAGCCTTATATCATTCTTTTGGAAAAGAATTCTATATGATTCATTAAATGTCACTGCTTTATTTATTTATTTATTTCAGGTATCCATGGGGACAAGAAGCCTTTGATAAAGCTAAAGTGGAGAACAAACTGATATTCCTTTCAGGTAATTTAGAGTGAAACATTTCAAATTGAAGTCCTGTGATTGAATCCTATAAATATCTTTTCTGATATTTAAAAAAACAAAAAGCATAAAGTTGTATTTGTTTTTGTTTCTTCTGTTAAAGCTATTTTGGCTTTAATACAATCTCTATTTATTGTGTTTTAGACAACAGTAGACTAATAGTGTGGAAAAACAATTAGTGAAATAATTTCAAATATGATTAGGCGGGAGGGGGGGGGCAAAATTTGTACATAATTTTGGCCACTTTTGTCTACATTTGTGTTTGCAAAATGAATGTGTTACTGAATTAATTGTATTGTTGCCTCGTGTTTTTAGTGGGTTATTCAACCCGTTACTGAATTATTTCAGGTATTTATAATGATTTCACTCTGTTTACAGTTGGTTATTCAACATGTCACTGGTGTCATGTGATGGAGCGGGAGTCCTTTGAGAACAGTGACATTGGAAAGCTGATGAATGAACACTATGTTAGCATCAAGGTGGACCGAGAGGAAAGACCTGATGTTGATAGGGTCTATATGACATTCATCCAGGTTAGTGAATATTAATGGGTGATTGGTGTTTTAGGATTATTTGGTGTTTATTTATCCCTGGGATGTTGATATAGAAAGGAGTCCAACCTGTCTATAGAGACCCCCCATTGGAAAGTGGTGACTTACTGGTAGATGGTTTTCCTAGACAGGTCGTGCAAATGGCCTTTCTCAACAGGTTGTCCAACATATTGACAAGCTGAAAAAAACGTTAAACATGGCAGTTATAACAAGTTGTGTTCTTTTGAGCAGCTAGTTAGAACAGCTGAAGACAGAAAGTTATGGAGAACTTGTGTTTCAAGATCCAGCACATCGTTGCCCTAATGGCCCCCAAGCTATGGGACAATAGATAGATGGATAAATGTTCTTCTAGTTAAGCAGCAGGAGACCCATATCTGTGACCAACTTTAAGATGGGAATTTTAAAGAATAAGTTTTGACTTGGAGACTTGACAATGTTTCAGTGTGTCTGGTCAATGCAAAACTTTGCATGGACCAACTTTGACAAATTTAAGATGGAAATTTTGAAAAATATGTTTTGACTTGGAGACTTTGACAATGCTTCAATGTGTCTGGTCCATGCAAAACTTTGCATGGGTGTTACAGTGAATGTTATGAATGTATAAAACTTTTAAATTTTAATCCAATGTATCATTATTATTTATATCTTTGCCAATTAAATCCATGTAGATGAGGGCTTTGCCAAGATATCTGCCAGTGGTGTATGTTTGTATGTTGTTATATTTTTAACATGCTTCTTAAAACTCTGGTAAGGTATGTCAATCATTTTCATTTCCCTATCACCTTCTTGATCATTTCTTTAGGCTACTGCTGGAGGTGGTGGTTGGCCGATGAGCGTCTGGTTGACTCCTGACCTGAAGCCCCTCATGGGAGGTACCTATTTCCCTCCTCATGATAGGTTTGGCAGACCAGGGTTTGCTACAATACTTCAGACAATTGCCAGGCAGGTTAGTGTTTAAGAAAGTTGGTCCATTTCATTTTATTTCATTTTATTTCCGAACAAATTTGATTTGTATAAAAAGGTTTATTGGAAACAGGCATAGTTGCAGTAGGTAAATGGTCTCCAAACTGGGAGATTCTTTTATAGCGATTGCACCACGATGGCTTAGCAATCTCTCATAGTTTCATAAAAATCCCTGACACTCGCCTACCTGTAGTTTTTACACACATTATTTGACCATGGATGGAAATCAATTTTTACCTTTCATTTGTTTAATATTCTGCTTGAAGAGAATGGAATGTACATCAGCTTTTTTTGGTATGTGACCACGAAAATCAAAGAAATATGTTGAAAGAATTTAGCTGGCTTATCAAGAAGGAAGGAATAATTCTCAAGCTTATTTCGATGTATATGTTTCCTACATCCAGTGGCGAGACAACAGAGAAGCCCTTGAACAGCAAAGCACCAAGATCATTGAAGCGCTGCAGGCAGCAGTGCAAGTGAAATCCACCAATGACCCCTCACCCTTAGGGTCAGAGGTCACAGAAAAGTGCTTCAAGCAACTCACTGACAGCTTTGACGACCAGTTTGGGGGCTTTGGAGGAGCTCCAAAATTTCCACAGCCTGGTATGCATGTGTAAATTCTCCCCGAAAGAAAATCAAGCGTTTTCTTCCAAGTCCAATAAGATTTCCAGAGTAAAATCATGCTGTTAGTTGAACTCATTTGGGTCATTTCCTTTACAAGTGTTTCTTAAATTTTGTTCATAGTAGAACATGTATTTGTTTCTCCATGGGTTTATTCGCTGATACTTGGATTGTTTAGAAACTTCTAATATGGAGAATAAAAACATTATGGGCACCAAAGAAAAAAAATCTTGGGTTATGTCAAGGTATGAGATAAAACTTTTACAGGTAGGAAACAGTACTTTGCTTCCCTATATTTATCTATTCATGCATACTTGTCAGGAGGTTGCCCAAATAATGTATAACCTGCTTGCTTTAATCATATTCCGGGGTAAAGTAAACATTAAATTTTGAATGTGTGTGTTTGCACCTTTGCAGTGAATTTCAACTTCCTATTCAGGCTGTACGCAACTTTACGAGGGACAGAAATACATATAGGTGAGAGGGCTTTAGAGATGTGTGTGCACACCCTAAAGATGATGGCTAGAGGAGGGATACACGATCACGTTAGTCAGGTAAATATATATATTGGAGCATATCAGGAACAGAATGTTGAAAATATTACGGTACATGCATTTGTTTTTGGGACAAGTGGGGTGAAGCTCCTGTTTTTATAAAATTTGGTTTTTATTTGAGCCCTATGCAGTCATGACAGAGTAAAAAATATGAAGTAGCAATGGCTCCTATGCATACCCACTGATCTATGTGTTATAAGGCTCAGAAATTTGAAAAGTACTATGCTTATCTCATTTAGTTATGTTTGTTTAGGTTGTTTACCTCCCCATGTGGTAAATGGACTGTCAGCCTGGATGGAACCAAGAAATATCCATATTCCAAAGAAAATCATGTGCACTAAGACCATGTAAGGGCCGGCTCAAAATAATCTCTGCTACCATTAGGTTGTCAGTAAGTGTACAATCTAGAAAAAAGGACAAATTGAGTTTGTGTCTTTATTGTACTGTTGTGCTACACTTTGTGGTTATTGTTGAATTTAAGTGTTTTTGCTTTCCCTCTTACACAGGGTTTTCATAGGTACTCCACAGATCGTTTCTGGCATGTGCCTCATTTTGAGAAGATGCTGTATGACCAAGGACAGTTAGCTGTAGCATACCTTGATGCATATCAGGTAAGAATGTGTAGGTTGCTGAAGTACATTACTACTACTACTACGACTACGACTACGACTACGACTACGACTACTACTACGACTACTACGACTACAACTACTACGACTACTACTACGACTACTACTACGACTACTACTACTACTACTACTACGACTACGACTACGACTACTACGACTACTACTACGACTACTACTACGACTACTACGACTACTACTACTACGACTACTACGACTACTACTACTACTACTACTACTACGACTACTACTACTACTACGACTACTACTACTACGACTACGACTATTGCTGCTGCTGCTACTACTGCTACTACTGCTCCTCCTCCTCCTCCTCCTCCTCTTGTTTGCCCAGGTAGCCTCATAAGTATTATATACTGTTCTCCCTGAGGGCCCTGCGATCTTATTATTACCCCAGCCTCATTTTGAGAAGATGATGTATGACCAAGGACAATTAGCTGTAGCATACCTTGATGCATATCAGGTAAGAATGTGTAGGTTGCTGAAGTACATTACTACTATGACTACGACTATGACTACTACTACGACTACGACTACGACTACTACGACTACAACTACTACGACTACTACTACTACTACTACTACTACTACTACTACGACTACGACTACGACAACGACTACTACGACTAAGAATGTGTAGGTTGCTGAAGTACATTACTACTACGACTACGACTACGACTACTACCACGACTACTACTACTACTACTACTACGACTACTACTACTACTACTACTACTACTACTACTACTACTACTACTACTACTACTACTACGACTACGACTATTGCTGCTGCTGCTACTACTGCTACTACTGCTACTACTGCTCCTCCTCCTCCTCCTCCTCCTCTTGTTTACCCAGGGTAGCCTCATAAGTATTATATACTGTTCTCCCCGAGGGCCCTGCGATCTTATTATTACCCCAGCTTTAGCCGAGTGACCATGATAAGGTGCTCAAGCATTCAAGGAATTTCTTCCTACCGGGTACCCATTTAATTCACCTGGGTGGAGTGTGGCAAATGTAGATTAATGTCTTGCCAAAGGACATTAGTTTCATGCCAGGGAAGCGAACCCCTGTACTTTGTGATCCGCAGTCCGGTGACTTATCCACTAGACCACAACACCTCTGCTGTTGGACCAGGAACGATTGACTGTAGCACACTTGCAATCAATTGCAAATTGTAAAGCAAATTAGAACAACCGTTCTGAATGGTTCAGGGTCTACCCATTCAAGAAGATGCGCTTGCAATCAAACAATGATTTTGATTACTCAGTACCGATCAGTTGCAACTTGCAATCAATCGCAACTTTCTTGCAACACCCCATTAGATGTGTGCCATTAAGAGTGTACAGTGTGCTCTATCAAATTCCTGGAGCAGATGCACTATGACCAGGGACAATTTGCTGTAGCATACCTAGATGCATATCCAGTATTAAAGAATACTATTCATGTACAGGGTGCTACCAAAAAAATAGTATCATTATCGAATATATATATTTATATAATATTCTTCATTCTCTTATGTATGTTAATGATTATTTTATTGTAGTCATCCATTTTAACTTTCAAATTCAGATCACTAAGGAGGCAGTCTTTGCTGATGTGGCTCGGGATATTTTAGAGTATGTCGGCCGTGACTTGAGTGACAAAGTAAGTTATCAATATTTAGAGATCGATTGAAATAATCTCATTAAAAAGTGTCATGAAGAAATTCTTAAAGCAAAATGGTTGTACATCCAGATTTCACATATCTGTAAAAAGTTTTAAAATGTGCATTTACCATAAAATGCTGAAATACAAATGCCAACAACTCCTGTCTGACATATATGTGTTGTCATTGATTCCTATAACATGCCTATTGTCCAGTACCGTCAATGATTGAATTTTTTTTTCTTATTGGTCATATTCTTTTCAGTCATTGTATGTGTAATTGAAAAGCCGAAACAAACACTTCCAGATGCATTTCTCAGAAATACAGTTTTTGTTAATAAACTTTCGCAAAGATGACAAAGGGTTTGACACTTTGACGGTAACATACTTTTCCCCCAATGTGTATCACATCCAAGGCTGGTGGGTTCTATAGTGCAGAAGATGCAGACTCCTTGCCTACAGCTGACGAAACTCACAAGAAAGAGGGCGCTTTCTGCGTCTGGACGGACACTGAAGTGAGGACGCATCTGAGTGATACGGTGGAAGGATCAGACACGGTAACATTAGCTGACGTGTTTTGTACTCACTATGGCATCAAACCAGGAGGCAATGTAGACTTTGAACAGGTAATGTTTCATATCTTAGAGACGGTTAAAGGGTTATTTAAGGACTGGTGAGACCTCGCCGATCACGATAATGGATAACTATAAATCATAAATCGTTCCCAACCCGCTCCGCTCTTGATTATGTGGAAAATGAATGAGAAATTGTGGTTGTATGTCAGACGTCAATGATTTATGCAAATGAGCCTCCCCCAACGATTTTTTTATATGTCTCGGTGGGATCGCTACCAATTTTTTTTTTTAGGACAAGCCTCAACAATAATATCTGTGAGCCAATACTTGCACTCATTTGATGCGATATCACTTGCAGAAGAGATGGAGGCAGTGTCCATAGTGTTTTACTGACAGAACCAACAATAGACCGCTTTAGTAATATATGCAGATTTTATGCATACCTTTCAAACAAAGGTTGTTCTTGACAACCTGAAAGCTTGCCGGAGAGTTGCCAGACATAGCAACTAATAATGTATGCAAACTGGATTCCAAGCATTGAGGTTCATTTATAAAAAGCAGGTTCATGGAATAGCTCATCACTAGAGAATATATGTCCATCAATTTATGTGCATCAATTTGTATACATTACAGAAGTGGTCTATTCCGTTGTTGCAAAAGTCCGTCCCGTTGTTGCAAAAGTCTGTCCCGTTGTTGCAAAAGTCTGTCCCGTTGTTGCAAAAGTCTGTCCTTTTTTATCGTTAACGGTACATTATCATTATCAGTGAAATCTGACCAGGCTTCTAGAGCTATTGGTACAGTGCAATGAGAACAATTCACAGTCTTCCTATTGAAAATGATTTTTTCGCTTAAATATACATATTGGTCATTCTTCTTGAAACATTCAGAGATGTTACTGCTTACATTCTCAGTGAAATGAATATTTGAATTTCTTTCCTGAATGACCTATTGTTCAAAACTATTTTTATGCCTCCGCCCACCGAAGGTGGGTGCCGGAGGCATTATGTTTTCGGGTTGTCCGTCCGTCCGTCCGTCCGTCCGTCCGTCCGTCCGTGTGTCCGTCCGTCCGTCCGTCCGTCCCACTTCTCGTTACCGCAATATCTGAAGAATCATTTGAGGTAGGAATCTCAAACTTGGTACTAGTATGTATCCCCATACGAAGATGAACTGATTAGATTTTGGGGTAAGTAGGTCAAAGGTCAGAGGTCACAGAGGTCAATTTACATGAAATTACATGAAATTCTTGGTTTTTAGCACCGTTACCACGATATCTCAAGAACTGTTTGAGGTAAGAACTTCAAACTTGGTACTAGTATGTATCCCCATACGAAGATGAACTGATTAGATTTTGGGGTAAGTAGGTCAAAGGTCAGAGGTCACAGAGGTCAATTTACATGAAATTACATGAAATTCTTGGTTTTTAGCACCGTTACTGCGATATCTCAAGAACTGTTTGAGGTAAGAACTTCATACTTGTTACTAGTATGTATCCCCATACGAAGATGAGCTGATTAGATTTTGGGGTAAGTAGGTCAAAGGTCAGAGGTCACAGAGGTCAATTTACATGAAATTACATGAAATTCTTGGTTTTTAGCACCGTTACCGTGATATCTCAAGAACTGTTTGAGGTGAGAACTTCAAACTTGGTACCAGTATGTATCCCCATAGAAAGATGAACTGATTAGATTTTGGTGTAAGTAGGTCAAAGGTCACAGGTCACAGGTCAATTTACATGAAATTACATGAAATTCTTGGTTTTTAGCACCGTTACCGCGATATCTCAAGAACTGTTTGAGGTGAGAACTTCAAACTTGGTACCAGTATGTATCCCCATAGAAAGATGAACTGATTAGATTTTGGTGTAAGTAGGTCAAAGGTCAGAGGCCCCAGAGGTCAATTTACATGAAATTACTTCAAATTCTTGGTTTTTAGCACCGTTACCGCGATATCTCAAGAACTGTTTGAGGTAAGAACTTCAAACTTGGTACTAGTATGTATCCCCATACGAAGATGAACTGATTAGATTTTGGGGTAAGTAGGTCAAAGGTCAGAGGTCACAGAGGTCAATTTACATGAAATTACATGAAATTCTTGGTTTTTAGCACCGTTACTGCGATATCTCAAGAACTGTTTTAGGTAAGAACTTCATACTTGTTACTAGTATGTATCCCCATACGAAGATGAGCTGATTAGATTTTGGGGTAAGTAGGTCAAAGGTCAGAGGTCACAGAGGTCAATTTACATGAAATTACATGAAGTTCTTGGTTTTTAGCACCGTTACCGCGATATCTCAAGAACTGTTTGAGGTAAGAACTTCAAACTTGGTACTAGTATGTATCCCCATACGAAGATGAACTGATTAGATTTTGGGGTAAGTAGGTCAAAGGTCAGAGGTCACAGAGGTCAATTTACATGAAATTACATGAAATTCTTGGTTTTTAGCACCGTTACCGCGATATCTCAAGAACTGTTTGAGGTGAGAATTTCAAACTTGGTACCAGTATGTATCCCCATAGAAAGATGAACTGATCAGATTTTGGTGCAAGTAGGTCAAAGGTCAGAGGCCACAGAGGTCAATTTACATGAAATTACATGACATTACTGGTTTTTAGCCTCGTTTGAAAATGAAATGAAATAAATTTTTGTCTCCTGTGCATTTTAAGTGAAATGATTTGTAATTTTGTTGGACCAATCCTTTTTAGAGTGTACATGTATGCCATACATTTCCGATCTGGTGATGGCGGAGGCATAAATTCCGACCGCGCGCGGTCGAATATTCATCTAGTTAAGATTTGAGTATCGCTGCAAGTGTATCTGTGCAAGTGTATCTTGTTTAATCAGTGACAATTATTCCGGATGAGCAGGTGTTATAATATGTCATTATTATATATAGAAGCTTGTTTAGAAGTTTGACGTAGCAACAACTAATGCTATTTTGTTTGTTTGTGTATTAAACAATAGCCTTATTTTATTGTGTCTATTTCAAATGAATACTAGGACCCTCACGGTGAGTTGAAGGATCAGAATGTGCTTATAGCTCGAGGTAGCCTGGAGTCTACAGCATCGATGCTTGGACTGGATGAAGCAACAGTAGAGGCTGCGTTAGGTACAGCTAGGAGAACGCTGCATGAGATCAGGTTAGGGCGCCCTCGTCCTCACCTTGATGATAAGATGCTTACAGCATGGAATGGTAAGAAGCAGGGTCCCTTCAAATAACCTTTTTCTATCCAGTGTTGTTAGTGATTCATGACTCTAGGTTAAAAGAGGTTCTCTGGAATTTCAGCTGCAGTATCCATTTGTTGTTCTGAATAAATTATTGATGGACAGATTTTGTGGCCTTAAATTTTTCTTTAAAGTAGCTATCCAAAGAAAATCACAAATATGGCAATTAATGTATCACTAGAAACTGGGAAGCTTACAGATGGCAATCGTATAAGTTTTATGTCAACTGCGTATCTGATGATTATAAAAACAACATAAATAAAAGCTCTTCTCAGCATCTGGAATATCCGAGGATTCGCCAGAAATATAGCGATGTTTTGATGTCGTCACACTGGGGATCGATCCTGCTTAAGCAGACGACGTCCTATAATGAATGAACGTAATTGCAATGCAATTATTTATCAAATTATAAAGAGTTTGGTATATAAAACATGACCTTATTCCACACCATTCTAAAAGGGAAAGTGAAACTGATTCTGATAACTAAAACCGTTTGATTGTAAATACACAGGAGAAGGGTCAATGATCAATGAAATAAACCCAATTTTCAAATTGAAAAGCCCTCCGAATAATAGCATGGATGGTATTCGTTCCCTCTTGAAACGCCGAACATGCCCCGGTGCAAGCAGCTGAAAATACAATGGCGTCTTATTTTGTTTACAAGTGACTGATTCCTTTATTTTTTTAACGCTGCATTTTTCATCAAAATAATACCATACACGAAGTTAAAAGTGAGGCAACAGACTAACATTAAGACTGACGCTAGTCAAGTAAGAGAAATAAGTGAAGAGGAGATGACAAAACGGGCACTGAAAAATGTGTAAGATGTTATGGGACATCGTCTGCTTAGACAGGACTGGCCCCTAGTGTGTCGTCACACATCTCAGCAGCGTTCGAGGAGCTCTTCAGCTGCTATATCGGGGTCTGTATTTTACCGTTTTTTAATTGATAATAATCATTACTTCAAATGTTTCCAAGCGTTCAGTTTGGATAACCCTGTTTAATTTATGCCATATATGCAATAAAAAGTATTAAGCCAATATTTACTTTGATGGAATTTTCTTGTAATGTGATCTTTAAAGTGAAAATATAATTAAATAATCAGATCATTATTTTCAGAAGACTATTCAAAAAAGAAATACCCTAAAACTTACTCCAAATAAATTTACTCCCTTCAAATTTACAATATGAAAACCTCAGTCTGATATGAGTCATAACCTTTGAGTTATTACCGATCAAATGTGTAAATTTTTATGCCTCCGCCCACCGAAGGTGGGTGCCGGAGGCATTATGTTTTCGGGTTGTCCGTCCGTCCGTCCGTCCGTCCGTCCGTCCGTCCCACTTCTCGTTACCGCGATATCTGAAGAATCATTTGAGGTAGGAACCTCAAACTTGGTAGTAGTATGTATCCCCATACGAAGATGAACTGATTAGATTTTGGGGTAAGTAGGTCAAAGGTCAGAGGTCACAGAGGTCAATTTACATGAAATTACATGAAATTCTTGGTTTTTAGCACCGTTACCGCGATATCTCAAGAACTGTTTGAGTTGAGAACTTCAAACTTGGTACTAGTATGTTTCCCTATACGAAGATGAACTGATTAGATTTTGGGGTAAGGAGGTCAAAGTTCAGAGGTCACAGAGGTCAATTTACATGAAATTACATGGAATTACTGGTTTTTAGCACCGTTACCGCGATATCTCAAGAACTATCTGAGGTGATAACTTCAAACTTGGTACCAGTATGTATCCCCATAGAAAGATGAACTGATTAGATTTTGGGGTAAGTAGGTCAGAGGTCACAGGTCAATTTACATGAAATTACATGAAATTCTTGGTTTTTAGCACCGTTACCACGATTTCTGAAGAACTATTTGAGGTAAGAACTTCAAACTTGGTACCAGTATGTATCCCCATAGAAAGATGAACTGATTAGATTTTGGGGTAAGTAGGTCAAAGGTCAGAGGTCACAGAGGTCAATTTACATGAAATTACATGAAATTACTGGTTTTTAGCCTCGTTATCAAATATTTCTAGAACAGTTTGAGCCATCAACTGAATTAAGGCGGAGGCATATAGGAGACGCAGTCGCATTCATCTTGTTGTCTATTTTTTTTACACGTAGTACTTGCAAACTGTGAAAGCACTGACTATTGCATTCATATGTTGCAAATATTTTTATATTATTAATAACCAGATAGTAGGTTATATACCATACCTTGGTTGTTGCTATGCCAATCAAGTATTAGGCAACCTCTCAGATTCCTATTTGTATCAACTTAATCCTGCAACATGTATGCATAAAATTTGAATGCAGTTTCAAACCGCTGCAACCAAAATACCTGTAGTTAATGTGTGTGTAGAAAGGAAATATCCATAAATTTGGATACAATTTTGAACTGGGGAGCGTTTCATCAAGCGTCTTTTCAGTGGTTTTTACTGACAACTGTTATAAGCTACTGAAATCCTTGCAGCTGATTGGCCGAGAGCAAATATGTCAGTAAAAATCACTGACAAAATGCTTGATAAAACGTTCCCCTGGTGTGTTCTTGTTCCTTCTGTGGAATGTCCAAGGGCTGGTGATATCACTATGAACATGACGAACAAAGAAGCGGACAATTTATGCTGCTCCTCATTGAACCCTTCACAATTGCACTGGTTAACAAAAGAACATCCATTCATTGCTATCCTGTAAAAATATGTAGAACAGGTGTCACATAATAGCAGTGAAGGGATGTCCTTTTGTCTACTAGAGCTATTGTGGAGGGTACAATGAGGAGCTGCATAAATTGTCCGCTCTCTTTGTCACCGTGTTCATAGTGTATGTGGCTTTTGATGGTCAGGACAGATACGGCTAGATAAGTTTATGTACCTGTATGCTGATACTAAAAATACAATTGAAATAGTTAATCCCATAAGGCAGAAACATCCATATATTTAAAATAGACCATGGGGAGCGTTTCATCAAACGTTTCGTCAGTAATTTTTACCGACAACTGTTATAAGCTACTGAAATCCTTGCATCTGATTGGCTGAGAGAAAATTTGTCAGTAAAAATCACTGACATAATACTTGATGAAACGCTCCCCTGTTGATTATATTAAAATTTTAGGCGTACTTCAACGAAAATGGGTACTGGCGATGACCCAAAAGCTTGTCTGATGTTTGTCCAACATTGTGACAATTCAAATTTGTGACCTGCATTAGTGAAGATACTGTATCCAGTAAGGTTAATGCAAAATTTTGCTTCTTTTGTCTTGGAGTAGAAGCATCCATAATTTTGAATATATTTGCTGTGTTGCAAACTGTGTTGCATACCTTAGTGAAATAGCCATTTGAATAATTTTTCAAAAATTTTCTTTGGAAAGCACCATAACTGAAGATAAAGGGTTTTGTAAAGGCATGGCAAGGGAACTGTGCAATAGACCCGTTCTGTAATGTATTCAAATTTATGCACGTTTCTTTTCTGAGCACCTAGTGACGAGCTATTCCATTAACCTTTTTATAAATGAACCTCACTGCTTGGAATCCAGTTTGCATACATTACTTGTTGCTATGTCTGGCAAGCCTCCAGCAAGCTTTCAGGTTGTCAAGAACAACCTTTGTTTGCAAGGTATGTATAAAATTTGAATACATTACAGAAGTGTTCTATTCATGCAGCTTGCACAGGTGAATGAAATGACACATCTTATAGGAAAGAAGCATCAATGAATTTGAATAACTTTATGTAATTTGAATGCATTCATTGGGGTTTTCTTTGGAATCCCACAGGGTTGATGATATCTGGGTTTGCAAGGGCAGGGCAGGTACTCCAAGCACCGGAGTTCACACAGCGAGCAGAACAAGCAGTATCCTTCATCAGACAGCACCTGTACGATCCATCATCAGGCTGCCTGCTGAGAAGTGCCTACAGGAACGAAGATGGAGACATCGCTCAGATGTAAGTCAATGGACCGCTCCGGTAATGTATTCAAATTTATGCACATTTCTTCTCTGAAGACCTAGTGCTGTCAAGCATTAGGCAACCCCTCAGATTCCTACTTGTATCAAATGAATCCTGCAACATGTACGTGTATGCATAAAATTTGAATGCAGTTTCAAACTACTGTAACCAAAATGCCTGTAATATAATGTACATGTAAAAAGGAAATATCCATAAATTTGGATACAATAGACAGCTTCTGTAATGCATTCAAATTTATGCACATTTCTTCTCTGAGCAACTAGTGACGAGTTATTCCATTAACCTGCTTTTTTATAAATGAGCCTCAATGCTTGGAATCCAGTTTGCATATATTACTTATTGCTATGTCCAGCAAGCTTTCAGGTTGTCAAGAACAACTTGTGTTTTAACCCTAATAAAGCCGGGTTATTTAGACCCATCTTACAGCCGGGGGCGGGGGGGCTGATTCCGCCCCCCCCTAAGATCTCGGCCGTCCACTGCGCATTCGCAACGAAAATCGGCACACACGTCGCCGACCACGTAATCTACAAAACTGTACAGTCAATTTCTCCGAAAAATGTCACAACTAATTAATTATGCTAATATATGCATAAAATTAATGGTTTGCTCTAATTAATTAAATAAAGCCCCAAAACTGCTAATTTTTTGTATAGAGACTCTTTGTCAGATTCTGATCAAATTAACAAAAAAAAAAATTCGGTAAAATCCTTATTTTCTTATGTATTTTATTGTTTTTTTAATTTCTTATGTATTTCTTTGTTTTTCGACTTTTTGTTTTTTATTGTTTTTTCGATGGAATTCGTCGGCGACACTATTTTAATCATAAACAACATAAAATTAATTGTTTTTAAACAGTAAAAGTAAAAATAATCAAACATTTATGAATTTTAGCTGGAAACACAATTTGCATTGGATTTGTACACAAAATCACGTTTTTGAGCAATTTTGGGTCTGACATGCACTTACGAAATGTTGCGTAACTCCGCGCGGACATCACAAATTTAGTCTCAAAAGTTGCGCAAGACTTGAAAGAAAAAAGTAGTGAAACAGCATGGTGACTGCCTATCGCGATGCGAACATATTACGCGAAACGTCGAGGGGGGGCGCCCTGTACACGCGTCTATACGGTATGTGTGTATTAAACTGTGTAACAAAATATTTGAAAAAAATATTGTTTGAAATCAGTTTTGACCACACCATCCTAATTATCTCTCCTTATAGCCCAAATCCAATCCAAGGCTTTGTGGACGACTACTGCTTCCTAATCCGAGGGCTGCTGGATCTTTATGAAGCTAATTATGATGAGCAGTGGGTGGAATGGGCATTTCAGCTTCAAGAGAAGCTGGATGAGTTGCTATGGGATACAGAGAATGGAGGATACTTCTCCACCACAGACAAAGACTCCTCCATCCTTCTCAGGCTAAAGGAAGGTGAGAAAATTATCTTCTATTGACTGAAAATTTCTGTTTAACTCTTACTATGCCAAGGGGTTTTGCGCTCTTCAAAAGTTTACCAAAATGTGATCAATGCTTGCTTTTCAAAATGTCTGCACTTCATTATCTATTATTTCACAAAATATTGTGTACACAACTTGTAGGAAATTTATTACGATTTCTTATGATACCAAACATTACTTTACCCAACATTATGCATAAGAATTATTGAAAATTACATTTGATTTTCTTTTTTGTCCATTATTTTTGGGTTTCTCATTTGTTTACTATTGTTTAATGTTGAAATAAGGTAATATCTTTTGAAAAATCTGCAATTTTCTCTGAAAGTTTCTATGGTAGCATATAATTATAATATATTTAGAATGCTTGATGCTTGATTTATGCTTGAAATTTTGATATACATTGACCACCATATACCTTTCCTGTGGTTGAGCAATAGACTGCTTCTGTAATGTATACAAATTTATGCACATATATTCTCTGAGCACCTATTGACGAGCTATTCCATGAACATGCTTTTTATAAATGAGCCTCAATGCTTGGAATCCAGTTTGCATACATTATTTGTTGCTACGCCCGGCAAGCTTTCAGGTTGTCAAGAACAACCTTTGTTTGAAAGGTATGCATAAAATATGCATACATTAAAGAAGCGGTCTATTGGTGAGTAAAAATGACAGGTCTATCCGTCACATATACGTGCCATCGGCACTGAAAGAGTTCAACGTAAAGTTAAAGACCTCAGCCTGACCCAAAACAACCATATATTGACGTAAAGCTTAGTAAACAAAGAATATAATTACCCTGGTTATTCATAAATTTTCGTCTCCGTTAATCCATAAAAAATAAAAAAGATAATTTTTTTGGGCCGCCCCCTCCCTATGGCGTAACACTGCAGGGGGTCGCTAGACGTGTGACGACATGTCATGTATACAGCTCCGAGTGCGTCTACACGATATGTCGTCATCAAATTTTCACCCCCCGCAAAGTAGTGTTCCTCAGAGACGGGCCCAAACCACCGGGGCTCAACAATCAGGACGCTGTTACTCATTCCACAGGAAACGGAATCTCATGAAGTTGGTTTCAATTTGTTCAGAAAATATATAGCTCCCCATGGATGAATAAAGGGTATATTTCAAAATTCGGTCAGGCTGAGGTCTTTAAGGAATTATTGTGGAATAAGTCACCAGTCCATTCACTGCTGTTTATTTCGTCATTGCTGGTGACAGCACTCCACTCCCATAGACATAACACGCAAGTGTTTATAGGAGACCTATAAAGCCGAAGTTAAGTACACTTATACATGTACAGGCTTATCCAGATAAGCTTTTACTCCAACATAGTTTTAACGGCTGAAAACTCCAAATTTGGAGCAAAGTAAGAGTTGGAAGAGTCCCTGAATCAGCTAATCTAGCAAAATGTAACTTATAATCTTGCTTAGAGCGATTTTAGTGTTTATTATACACAAGTGAAGCAGTGAATTTGTGACCCAGTCCCTCATATGCTATTCATGAGTTGTTAAGTATGTTATTTCTATTTTTTTTTTTTGGGGGGGGGGGTAACAATCAATGAAAAATTCTCAAATAACATTCCAAAGAAAATCTACACCCAGTAAGAAAACATAATTGGAATGAAATATGCAGCCTAATTTACTTTCATTTTCTAAACTGCAAAATGATTGGCAATTCATCAATTGTAATAAAATTTTATGCATAATGGGTGATGGAATGGTATGGGGTACTACAGAAAAAAATTCCATTTTTACTGCAGCAGGTGGTGGGTGATGTGCAGAGATGATGTCTTTGAATATTAACAGAAGCAAGACAAAAAAATGCAATATATGTTGTGATCAGGGCTTGACATTAACCCTTTCATGACTTTCAGGGCTAAATTGATCACAATTTGTTCTTCAAATTGGCAACAATATTTTGTTTCTAATGCTGCATTGTTCTAATAAAATGCAGTGTCTTTGAAAATGACATACTTGGTTACCAACTCTGTCGCAAAGTTGAAAAAATGGACAGTAGAAATTTTTCCTCTTTCTACTCATGCATGTGGTATATTTTGGGGGGCTCTTAATCAAAATCAAAAGTTAATCAAAAGTTATGGAGCCAAACAACAAAATGTGGTCCATTGTCTTGAAAGGGTTAACAGGGCCATATATGCACATACATGTAGGCCCCCAAAGTGTCATGATTTTTATCAAGACCCCCTGTGAAAAAAAAATTATTGTGGAGCATTGGTCATGATTTAAGTGAATATTTGATACATTTACATGTAGTTACAAAAGTATTAAGATTTATGGATATTTAATTCCGGATTCAATGAATACCTTATTATAATTTTAAATGAACTTGTAGATCAAGATGGAGCCGAACCTAGTGCCAACTCGGTAGCCTGTATGAACCTCTTGAGGCTCTCCCACTTCCTGAATAGACCAGACTACCAGGAGAAGGCCGTCAGACTCTTCTCGGTCTTCGGTGAGAGGTTGAAGAAGATACCCATAGCACTGCCAGAGATGGCTTCTGCACTGCTCTTCCAAGGCAGCACGGCCAAACAGGTACCTGTAAGATTGCATTGAAGGATGCAAAGTACTCAGTTTAAATGCCTCTATCATATCATCAGCCGACACAAATACCAGCTTGGTGCAAAATAATGTCATTCCATTCCCACCTTGGATCTGCTTCTTCCACTTCTTGTGACGAGTTTGTCTTTTCTCCTGGAATGAAATTATGGTGCAGAAACTGCAGCATCTCATGCTTTAGTCATCTCATTTTATTTATATTCTAGCCATTGCATGTAACTCTGATATGTTGTATTGTCATGTCTGGCGCTTTCATAAGGAAATCCACTCTTGACAAAGTTACTTTGAGGGGGAAAATGAAAATTAATTTTAGAGTTTTCCATAGTATTAAATGAACCTCCTCTTAATTTCATCACAGATCATCATTTGTGGCGATCCATCTGGAGACGATACCAAGCAGCTCCTGCAGTGCGTCCATGCGCACTACCTACCCAACAAAATACTTGTCCTCGCTGACGACAGCCAGACGACCAGCTTTCTATCGTCGCGTCTCGATATCCTCAAGACTGTCCAGAGGATTGAGGGGAAGGCAACAGCGTACGTGTGCGAGAACTTCCAGTGCCAGTTGCCTGTGAATGGCGTTAACGACCTTGCAGACTTGCTGAAGAAATGAGGGGCTTGAAATAAGTAATGCTTTCTTTTGTTCAGCCTGAAATACTCTGTTCTAGGGGCTCTTTTCAAATTTTGAACAAACATTGACCCCATGAAGGAAACTTTGAGGGTTATTTGACTTGCAAAAGAAAGGAGAGGCATGCAATAAAATGCTTTCCTCCAGGGGGCGCATTTCAAAATGTCCCTGAATGAGGAAAATTTGGGTGCCATTAAATGGCCTCCAAGGGCTTTTTAAGCAGATGCGCTTTGACTAAATTGCCTTGAGCCCCTGCACGATTTTGGTAGGGCTCTGAAGTACTTTTGTGTAAGACACTATGCCTTTATCTCTTATGGTTTGCATGTGTGTGGAACTAATACTGAGTACTCAAAGGGAAACGGCATTATTAGAGAAGCTGTCTAAAAGTTGATTTGAATTGTAAGATTTCTTAATGCATTTTCCAGGAGCAAGGTTTTAACTATGTTACAATATGTTTCTGAAAATCTCATGCACTGTCAGGCAAATTTTAGTTACGGTATAGACTACTCTGCTACCAAAGCCATGCCATAGCCATGTTCATGGTACTATGTAATTACCAAAGTACATTATAAGATATCATTGGCGTCATACCCAAATTCACCCATCATTGGAGAGAGGCTGAGAGACTCGCAGATTAAGCACGCACTTAACTCCCAAATAGTACTTCAATTTAATTTAACCCATTAAACTTATTTGATATGAGGTATTTTGTTTTCTATCCCAAATATGCAAGTGTTATGGTTACTATTTTTATAGCCCCAACCACCCAATATCCACCATTATCAAAATCTAAAGAGTGACACACAGTTTATAATGCTTTGTCTGTTCCAGACTTGCTTTTTGTATGTAGGAAAAAAAACACAATAGGAATAACCCAAAGTATTTAGTCTTTCCGTTTTCTCACATATATGGTGTTCTGTAAGTAAGTACAAAATGTAGAATATGATGTCAAACAGTGTATATGAAATACATAAAACCTACAGATTTCAAGATGCAGTTTCAGTCAGTTTTAGTGATTAAAAGGCACATGTGATGGTTGGGAGATTGATCCTTAAATGTACTTCATCCCTTTTGCAGACAAATTGCACAAGACTTTGCACAGGTTTAGTAGACATCACCTGTGGATACTGCATGTGAAATTTCAAGGTCACAAGTTATATAACTCCTTTGTAAGAAATGAAAATCTTGCTTTTGTTGCAGACAGAGCTATTTAGAAATGAATGCAAGTACCTGTACTAGTAAAGTCTTTTTTCGAGTCGAAAAATATAGTGTTAACAAATTATTATTTACTTAAAAGCAAATTATAATCCTTTTCCAATTATAATTCTTTTGTAATTTATCACATACTCGCACAACTTCAACATTTAGGGCTGCAAAAAGGATGTAGTACCATTTAAAGGAAGGCTTTTGTGTATTGGTTCTTGTGAAGAAGGAAACAAAGCATAATACAATTATGTGTCGTGGTCTAGTGGATACGTCATCGGACTGTGGATCTCATGGTTCGCGGTTCGAGTCCCGCCGCGGCACTAATGTCCTTTGGCAAGACATTAATCTACATTTGCCACTCTCCACCCAGGTGTAGTAAATGGGTACCCGGTAGGAATTTATTCCTTGAATGCTGCGAGCACCGAATTCGGTAGCCTAGCTAGAGCCGGGGTAATAATACTTTGGCGCTTAGAAACATTTGTATTAAGCGCAATATAAATGTTATGTATTATTATTATT
Organism: Heliocidaris erythrogramma; assembly: GCA_025617745.1. Lineage (NCBI taxonomy): Eukaryota > Metazoa > Echinodermata > Echinoidea > Camarodonta > Echinometridae > Heliocidaris > Heliocidaris erythrogramma. The sequence goes on along the minus strand of CM046857.1, from coordinate 20,316,853 downwards.
ATGCCTCCGCCCACCGAAGGTGGGTGCCGGAGGCATTATGTTTTAGGGTTGTCCGTCCGTCCGTCCGTCCGTCCCATTTCTCGTTACCGCGATATCTGAAGAATCATTTGAGGTAGGAACCTCAAACTTGGTACTAGTATGTATCCCCATACGAAGATGAACTGATTAGATTTTGGGGTAAGGAGGTCAAAGGTCAGAGGTCACAGAGGTCAATTTACATGAAATTACATGAAATTCTTGGTTTTTAGCACCGTTACCACGATATCTCACGAACTGTTTGAGGTAAGAACTTCAAACTTGGTACTAGTATGTTTCCCTATATGAAGATGAACTGATTAGATTTTGGGGTAAGGAGGTCAAAGGTCAGAGGTCACAGAGGTCAATTTACATGAAATTACATGAAATTCTTGGTTTTTAGCACCGTTACCGCGATATCTCAAGAACTGTTTGAGGTGAGAACTTCAAACTTGGTACCAGTATGTATCCCCATAGAAAGATGAACTGATTAGATTTTGGGGTAAGAAGGTCAAAGGTCAGAGGTCACAGAGGTCAATTTACATAAAATTACATGAAATTACTGGTTTTTAGCCTCGTTATCAAATATTTCTAGAAGAGTTTGAGCCATCAACTGAATTTAGGCGGAGGCATATAGGAGACGCAGTCGCATTCATCTTGTTATTATTAAAATTGCAAGGTAACATCGATACTGTATGCATACATACACCTACTTTTGCTACCAATACTCAATAATATATTCTATAAGCGAGTATAAGCTGTGTTGTAGATGCTTATCCCACCCACAAATTTGAGTACTGACCTACTTGTTTATACTAAAGGCTACAGTTTTTGTTTTGTTTTTTGTCCCTGAATGTACCTTTAATGTGAATTTTTACCCCCAAAGGCCTGGAATATATTTTTCACCTAATCCAAATCAAAAGGCATTATACTACAAATGTGTCACTTGTAAGTTCATTTGGGACATATTTTCCAAACCTTGGTGGCCGAGAAAGAGGTCAACTTGGTGTTTGTAGAAATAGATGCAACAATGTTCAGTGTACCTTCTTTATTTTCTATTTTTATATCCTGTTCTTCCATTTTGTTTTCCTAATTATTCCAATAAGTTCTTTATGTTACTGTCTTTTTTTTTCTATTTTTTTTTTTTTTTACTTTGTTGACAATTTTCATGTTCCATTCATATTCTTAGATATATGAGGAAACATGATATTGAAAATAAATAACATTTGTTTGGAGCCAAAAGGGTGTTAATTCATATCCTTAAACAAGAGTTAATGCCCTTCTGGCTCTAAACAGACAATATGTACAAATTGCCAATGTAATGAGATGGTCATTGTAATGAGGTGTTATAAATGTGAATTTTCATGATATTCATGATGTGTATATGCACTGTACATCAAAGGAATAAATTTTTACGTACACGGTCGAATTATGCATTGTTAGCATGCCAATTTAAAAAAAAAAAATCAAATTCACTTTTCTTACATCGATACCGTTCATATTTCAATATGTATGAGGCTCTGTCATGTTGGAAAATATGCAAGAGTAGTAATGCAATGATATCTTGACATTTATGTAAATTAATTTCATGATATTTGTGATATAAATGTAAGTATACTCAACAGAGGAGGGGTAACATTTTGTGTAGGAGGGTTGAGCTGCATGTGCCAATGTTTTTCAAATTTTATTTTCATTCCTTGGTACTGATGGTATCAGTATGCTGTTTCAAAAGTCCATCTCAAAATGTATTCATAATGTCAAATTCCTTTATGTATTTTTCCTTTAGTACCAATGAGTAAATGTCTCGTGAAATGTCTCAGAATGTTTTATGTAAATAAGAAGAGGTGTGCAATCGAGGTTGGCTTTAATATTTAAATCACAATTTGGACCACCCATTGAAATCATTATTTTATTGGAAATGATCTTTATCTTTTTAATCAGATCACTTCTGATGACTCGTGTGTTGTAGAGAGAAAAAATAATATTTTGCTGCCATCAAAGTTCATGGTTGAAGTTCTTTATGCAGGGTATATATGTTTGACTTCCTCATTTCGAAATGGAATGATTTCAAATTCGATACGGAGATGGACCATGGTCAAACCAAGGATAGGTCTTGGTGCTTCTGTAGTGCACAAACTTTTGCCAAACATCATGAACTAATGATATATAAAAAACATGAAACCATATATTCCTAATAGTGTAATTATCATATGCTTCCTCCACTTTAAGTTAACAGAATTATTCAAATAATTTGTAAACTAGAACCACCAAATATTGATAATTTTCACTGCTTTTATCTCAGATTTATGTTTACAAATTATATCATAAATTTTCTTTTATTTGTGTGGGAAATGTTTTTGTAAACGAATTGCTTTATGTAAGGATTTCATATCACAGTATCTTTCACCATCTATATTGTCTTTGATACAAAATATGCTCTTATAGAAATGTTTTTCTTTACATTGTGAAATAGAAGGATAAAATATAAAATCTGTAATTTGTAATGTGGCTTGTCACTGTATGTATATGAGAAAAGCTATTTGTGTCAAGATTTAGGATTTGGTGCTTTTACATTTGACACTTTTGTCAGTTTGTGAATTATGTGATGTAATCGTGATCATAAACATGTGTACTGAAATTAATAACCATTCAAACATGAATCTTTCAATGTAAGTTTCTTTCTTTCCTTACGTTTTGTTTTTAGATGTGTGGCATAGAATGTTAGTGTAAAATTCTGAAAAGCAGAGGTGTGTGAATTATGCAAGAGATGGGACACGGAGAAGACGGAAAAGAAAATGACGAAAGGAACAGAACGAATATTTAAAGGAGAATTAACCTAGAATATAAATGTACTTATGTTAAAAGGTGTAATATATTCTTAATCATTGGCCTGTATCACTTTAGAATTAGAAATATCAGAAAAGGGTTTAAATCAAGACATTCTAGCACACGGTATCATCTGCTAACAGTTTACATGGGGGCTGCCATTTTCTTGATGATATGGAGTTGTACATGAACCACTGGAAACCGTTCCCGTCAGGAAGATATTTTAAATCCTCGAGCTAAATTGTTTCTCTTCATTACGAAAAATCCCATATATTATGAAAAATAGATAACAGGTGTATACATATATTCTAAAATTTGAAATTTATAGATTTCTTTTTAAATTCTCTGGTTTTGCTAATTAGAAATCGATTTTTTTGAGCTTGCCTGGCAGAGCAGAAATATACAACGTGCATTCTGACTATCGAAGTCCATTATCTCAAAGCTGGAGAATGCATAGTTTGTCACTATTGACGCTCGGGAAGTTATCATCGATAGATTTGAATTAAAGGGAAGGTAAACCCTGGCGATTTAGTTAGCTGTTTAGTTGAAGGGCACATTGTTGATTATATATGTCGAATTTCAACACATTTGGGCCCCCTAACGCCGTCAACAAGTAGTTAGAAATATCATTTTGTCGTCTGCTAGAAGGTCCTATATCGATCGTGTGCGTCGCCATTTTGAACAGATAAGCCCCGCCCTGTGACGTTTTGTCGGACCTCTCGGACCTCTCGGACCAGAAGTACCCGGATGCCGCCATTATTACGCGTTTCAAAATGGTGTACTGCCAGGCGTTCGGATGCTCCAATCGGTCGGGAAAAGTTAGGAAAGGAATGGAAACTCAAATTTCCTCCTTTTCCCGACCGATTGGAGCATCCGAACGCCTGGCAGTACACCATTTTGAAACGCGTAATAATGGCGGCATCCGGGTACTTCTGGTCCGAGAGGTCCGACAAAACGTCACAGGGCGGGGCTTATCTGTTCAAAATGGCGACGCACATGATCGATATAGGACCTTCTAGCAGACAACAAAATGATATTTCTAACTACTTGTTGACGGCGTTAGGGGGCCCAAATGTGTTGAAATTCGACATATATAATCAACAATGTGCCCTTCAACTAAACAGCTAACTAAATCGCCAGGGTTAAACTTGAATTAATTTGCTCCGTCGCGTACGTCATAGTATCAAGAAAATAGATGAATATTTAGTAAAATAGTAATTTTCAAAGAAATATAAAACACATTGTCGTTTTAGAATATATGTATATATCTGTTAAATATTTTAAATCTCAAATGGGATTTTGTATCAGGAAGAAAGACAATTTTGCATTCGGATTAAAAATATCTTTATTTACACATTAAGAAAATGGCAGGCCCCTAGGTATCGCTAGCAGACGATAAATCTTGATTTATACCCATCTAGTATTTTTTTAGTGCAAAACTAAGTATGGCAACAAGAAGGAATAGATTACATCTTTGTATATAAGCACACTTATATTTTGAGGTTAATTCCCCTTTTTAACAAAATTTGGTAGACGAATAGTACCCCCCCCCCAAAAAAAAAAACAAAAACAACAACAACAAAACACAAAAACCCACAAAAAACACCCCCAAAATACAACACACCCACACAACTTGAATACGCTGGTTACACCTAGTTGGCTCACATCACATCAGTCAATTTAAGTTCTGAATTAATCTTCCAAATAACATTGAAGATCAATGAACCATTTTAACTTTTGAATCAAGTTAGTCATATCATGCAGATGAACAACCAAGTAGTCACACGAAGGGGGTAAGAAGTAATAGAAATTGGTGGAGAGGGGAACAGACCTGTTCACAAAGTTATTCAAATTTATGGATGTTTCTTTCCTGGGGACGCTAGTAACGAGGTATTCCATTAACCTGTTATTAATGAATGAACTACAATACTTGGAATCCAGTTTGCAAATATTACTTGTTGCTATGTCTGACGAGCCTCTTGACAAGCTTTCAGGATTTGTTTTAAAAGTATGCATAGAATTTGAATATAATTATTTGTGGTCAGGTCCAAGTTTCTTTACCAAGGCGAAATCGATTATTATTGAACATTTTTATGGTCTATGTGAGTGTGGGGAATGAAATTTTTTCCGACACAGGAAAGTGTACAGGAAATTAAATTGAATTCAGCCTTCATCTTTGAAAGTTCATCCAAACGCTGATATACAAACTACACCTTCAAACTCTTTATGTGCATCTGGAACTATACAGTATTATAATAACTCCTTTCAGTCACCTTTAATCTCCTTTTTAGTTTTTTTTTTAACCGTGATGCATCTAAGAATTACATTTATCTCATTTCATGAACATTACATTTGCCAGGCAAGAAATACTCGTTACGATACATACATATAAACTCCAGACAAAAACGTTTCCCATTCACATTTAAACAAATTTTAATCATAAGTATTATGCTTTGGATTCATACATAATATATTTCACTTCCAGTTTCTTTCATTATACTTGGAAGTCTTGATCATTTTCGATAGGTATCAAATTTCCTCTTTCTTTAGCAGATGTTTTCTGTATCAAGCCTAGTTAGTTATTTACGTCTGTAGATTGTGTTTTCTGAGGTAGAAATATATTTCTTTGGTTATACGGTATATTTAAAGGAGAATTAAGCCCTGATGACAAATTTACTTATATTGGAAGGTGTAATATATTCCTACTTATTGGCCTAAATCATTTTCTAATAAGATATCAGAAAAGGGTATAAATAAAGAGATTCCAACACCCGGTATCGTCTCCTACTCATTTACATGGGGGCTGCCATTTTCTTGCTGATTTGGAGTTGTACATGAACCATTGAGAAATGTTCCAGTCAGGAAGATATTTTGAATCCAAATCCTAAATTGATTTTCTTCATTACCTAAAATCCCATATGTGACGGAAAATATAAAGTGGGTGCTTACATGTATTATAAAAATTAAATCTTTATAATGATACTTTTAAATTGTCTGGTTTTGCTTAACAAACATTTATTTTCTTGGGTTTGCCAAACAGAGCAGAACATAATATATGCAGCATGCATTCTGACTTTTCAAGTCCATTATCCGAAAGCAGGTGAATGCATAGTTTGCCGCTATAGATGCTCAGGGAAGAAGCATCCATAAAATTTGAATTAATTTGCTCCGTCCCATACGTCCAGTATCGAGAAAATAGATTTCTATTAAGCGAATATCGATTTATCGATCTCAAATGGGTTTTTAATTTTGAAAAAGGCAATTGAGCATTTGGATTAAGAAAATCTTCTTGTACACATAAACAAAATGGCAGCCCCCATGTGCTGCTAGCAGACGATACATATTGCCAGCAGATGGTAAATTTTGCTCAGAAAAATTTGATTTGTATCGATCTCGTATATTTTGACGCGAAGCCATATAGTCTAACAAGTAGGAATTAATAACACCTTTGAACACTATCGTCTTTATGTTTGAGCGTAATTCTCCTTTAATCCTTTCGAATCGTGTCGATTAGACCTACAATTAAAAATACAAGATAACAATGATGTCTTTTTGATAATCCACTCTTAATCTCAGTTCTTTGTTGGGCTCGTTGATCCGCCATCGCTATTCTTCCACCCCAAATTTAAAATTCTTAATATTCCAAATTCCTTGAACTCGGCCGTCTCATGACACGGTGGGATGTTGAAGATGAACTTTTTTTTTATCGTTATGGCGGTTTTCATTTCTTTGTTCCCAGTGTGGCATTTCAGGTCATTAAACACGTCTTCAAACTCTTCCCAAATGTTTTTTTTTTCATCGTACGTCATGCGAGATTTTCCCTTCTAAACTGCATTGGCATGACTATTTAAAGATTCTAACATCTTGTTTTCTTTCGTTTCTTTATTCATGGCAGGTAATTATGATAGTAAAAATGTTATCCGTAATGCATGATTATTAGTTTGGGTCAGCATTAAAATGCCGAAATTTCAATTCCCGGATTGTTCAATTTGTTCACTGCTTCTAGTGAACATGTCTATTAGCTCGGCTCCGCCTACTTCCAACATTTTCATTCATCCGTACTAATATTTCTTCGACCGAATCCTCTTCCACGATCTCCTCAACCCATTCCACTAGGGAGTCATCGTCCGTGTCACTCGTTGTGTCGTCACCCTCGTCATAGTTATCACCCCGTGCTAGAACTGGCTCTTCAAACAATATAGGTAGTACACCTGCACTGCAGGTCGACCCATCAGGCAGTCTTGCAGTAATCTCCTCGATGTGATCTTGGACAGAACGCAAAGCCTCCATGTAGTAAGACACCGCCTCCACAGAACTGTCCCGGCGTTCTGTACTATTGTGAGATCGGGGTGTACCTCCACGTAATTCAGAACCTGCTTCATATTTAAAACGATATTCTAAGTCGAGTGCAGAATGAACGTTGTCCTCATCAAAGTCTTCCCAATCTCGGACTGGTTCTACAGCGTGGTGATGTCTCACTACACGTGACGACTCTCTTGGGTTCTGATGGTTCTCTGTGTGGTTCTCAGAATTGTTGCTATCGTCGGCAACTCTCCTCTCGGCAGACTCATGTTGACTGCTTCTGTCATCTTCTCTGGAAACATTTTCTGTATTCTGTCCGTTGCCATTTGCGACATCTTGTTCTTCGGTTCCTCTGACAGGATCTTCATGGTGGTGGTGATTTCTCACTTCATGTGACAACTCTCTATGGTTTGGATGGTTCTCTGTGTCGTCAACACTCCTCTCTGCAGACTCCGCTTGATTGCTTTCGTCATCTTCTCTGGAAATATTGTCTGTATCATGTCTGTCATGTCTGTTGCCATTTGCGACATCTTGGTCTTCGGTTCCTCTGACAGGACCTTCACAGTGATGGTGTTTGCTCACTTCATGTGCCGACTCTCTTTGGGTTGGATGATTCTCTGTGTCGTCAACAATCCTCTCTGCAGACTCCGCTTGATTGCACCTGTATGCTCCTCTTTGAACATTATCCGTATCACATCCGTTGCCACTGGCAATTTCATGCATCGTATCATCAGCCTCATCTCCATCTTCTGCATTATGGCTTTCATCTTCATCTTTCATACCTTCATAACTAATTACACCATCTTCTCTGCCACCGCCCTCTGCTTCTTGATGAGGTATCCCAACATCTTCTTTTTCCTTTTTCTGTTCATTGAACAGCTCACACTGAACTTTCATCTCGTCGCTTGTCAAGTTTAGATTTTCTTCCACATTTGATGCCACGGGATCAGCTAACATCATTACACTGTCTTCCATTGGTTCCTCTTTTCTGATCTCCATCAACATTTTCTTCCTCTTCCGAACAACGTTCCTCCTTTCGTGAAGCAGTCGGAGCCTATCTTGCCTATTCTTTTGAATCACTTCTCTGTTATGATTCGCTCTACCCTGTTTAGCATCGATGCTGACAATGGTTTTGAGTTGTCTGTCACTAAGTAGTTTTTGGCGTCTTTGTATTACTGCTTGATGACGGGCCTCGAAAGCGTCATTCTTTCCGCTTCTGCTCAGCTGAATTTTCTGAAAGAAGAATTTTGAATACGAGGGTGAATAAAATTTGGAACATACATGAACTGAAAGTATCATGCTATTATTAATGTTTTTACGTCGATAGGTTCGAAAGTCTTTTAGTTTCGGTATGATTATTGTTATCATGAAAAAAATGAATGAATATCTTATATGGACAAAGAAAAGTTTGGATGAAACCATGCTTTCAAAATTATTAATGAGTATTTACCTCGTGGTTAGTCTTTACCAAATTATCTGTCATCTCAAGGGCACATCTGATCTCTCGGGCCTGCATTTCCCGTGAACGGTCCTTACGAGCCTGCAGGCAACTTGGAAGCACCCACTTGATGTTCTGTTTCTTGTGAGCATTAATGAAGATGTAGGTCAGTCCACCCGGTCTCATGTCGACATCTACCCTTAAAGGAAGTGTCTCTGATACGACTAGCGCTGCACTCTCCGACGACACCACGTCCTTCTCATTACCAGAGATGCTTTCCAACTGCTCATGAGTCGATATTGCCGAGGCTTTTAAGGCTTCTGGTTTGGTCATTAAAGGGGCCTTCAGCATGGAACCATGAATGCGCGTCTTGTTGTCAATCGGTTGCTTGTCGTCAATGGACGAAGATTCCTCGATGAAATTTTGCGACGTTTCTTTTACTGTAGAATTAATTGTTTCGTTCTTTAAAGCTGTGCCTCTATCAACCGGTTCAGCTGTAGCTGTCCTGTCGATCACTGATTGACGACTTCCAATTTTAGGTAGCGGAGAAAGGGGGTTGTTCCAGATATTTTTCTAAAAGTAATATAGGAACCAAAACATTTGTTGTTGTTGTTGTTGAGAATAACAGATATTTTCGTTTTCTGTTAAACAATAGGTAACATTTCGAACGTGCTAGGAAAAACAAATATAAATGAAATGTTTGTCAAAGGAATATGCTACTTAGATTTAGTGAAATAATTGTTGAACGGTTTTATTCTCAAAAGAATATAAGTTGTAATGCATAGGCGTATGAGGTGGGAGCGGAGAAGGAGGGGGGGGGGGGGGCTTGGGGCTGGTGGATGTACTATCCCTCCCCTCAGAGAGTTTTGAAATCAATATCTTTCGGACAATCTTCTTCCCAAATTGGAAAATGTTTTATTTGTAATCTGTATATCTCTATCACGTTTTGATAATAACATTACATTGTCCCTAAATGATAAATTATCATGCAAATTTTAGAAACTGGAAAGTTGATGTTCTGCATAGGACGTCAAACCCAGGCCTCATTACGCCTATGAACAAATGTAACTTAAAACAATAGCTTACCTTTATCCGTTCCTCTTCTTTTTCAAGGTGATTTGAGAGAATGGGTATTGGCCTTAATGTATTCTGTGCTTTCCGATCAAGTCCATTCGGAGACTGATGATGCCGCGAGGATGGTCTGCTCTTAGCTTCGATGACAAGGTTGGGATTACGTACCTCTTCTGATTCACCATGGCCTGGTGTTCGTCGAGAAGGAGGGGAACGCTGTGGGGCAGACTTCATGCGGGAAAATCGCTGCCAATTGAAGGAGATCAAAGGAACAATATGAATACTTCTTTCGCAAACCTTTCATCAAGATACCCTTACGACAGTGCCAGTACAAAACGAAGCTTAGTTCCAAATTTGCATTACTGCACTTCTTTGAGATTTTCGTTCTTTCTGAATCTTTCTTTAAGTGTTAAGCGTTTGCTTAGGACAGCTTTTCATCCTATTAATGGTTCGACCAGCTTCATAGAATTAATTAAGAGGAATTTCGGTTTAACTTAAAGTTCAAAGAAAATGTGTGTTGTCCATAGTCTTGGGTAGGTGACCCAGTCCTTAGAAAAGGGAGTGTCATGAGTGACATGATTAGTATTCCCCAACTAGACTCCTATAAGGGAGCGCGGAATCAGTAGAACAGTTTCATTGAAAGCAGTAAAGACCCATGGCATGCGTGTAATTATTAAAGATATGAACAAAGAAGTTCGGTCCAAAAAAAAATAATTTAGTGAGAGACTAAAAACGTTATAATAGATTTCATATTCAAAAGAAAATGCTCCCCTTGCCTGTTCAACCTTCAAAGATTCATTTACGGCGCTTTTCGGTGTTTTCTTCCATGGTTTTCCCCTCTGCTGGTATTCCTCCAAGGAAAGTGTGGCGGGAAGCACACCATCCTTCCCTTCAACATTCTGGAGGAAACTGCAGGCAATGTCTCCGCATGTGGTTTGGACAGAGGACTCGCTCTCATCATAACGTGGGCTCAGAGCGAGGTTCGAGGCTTCCGCGTCATCGATGACCTCGGGTGGACAAGAAGGTCGAGGAGAGGTGTGAGGAGCCTTACTAGAATCCTTAGGTGAAGATTTTCGGGTCTCGTGTTCATTTGGTGGGATAACTGCATTCATCATGCCAGTCTTTGGCGAGATCTGTAAACAAGAGCAGTAAATAATACTATTTTGCTAGGGAAAAGAGTGTTGATCTATATTCAATCCACTATATTTCACCATGGGGCCTGTAACATAAAGAGATACAATCAATCTTACGATCAATTGTAACTCTTAATGGTTTGCCATAGACTTAAGATTGATGTTATGTTACAGGCCCATAAAAGATATACTGATTTGTATTATTTTATGAAAAAAGATTGCGGTTTAATGATTCAGCTGGAGGGCCGTCTACAAGAATATAGCCGCATACTAGTCTGACATACCGACAAGGGCTTGAGTTGGGGGTAAGGGTTAGGTTTTATCTGGCCAGTGGGGTATGGGAAGATAAAGAGTATGTAGTTGGGTATAATACCTCTAATCTTGTTGTGGTGTGTTTGTTCTGTGTAATGAGTTCTTTGGGTTGATGACTACGACGGGGGCTGGGTACCTTTGGCGTGTTTGAGGTGAAAACGTCACCCTTCCACTTCCGATGGACTCTCACATCAGGGCTTCTGTTTGGATAAAGTAAGAGAGAGGTATCGTTAGATTGAAGAGAGAGAGAGCGAGAGGTAGGGGTAAAAAGAGGCATAGAGAGAGAGAGAGAGAGAGAGAAACGTACATGAAACGTACATATTACCATCATGCAATGAGAATTTATGAGGTTTTATTTTGCCGTAAAATATCTGAAACGACTGCTTATTTTCCGAAAATCGACATTGACCGCTAATCAGATAGGGGGTCCCGGATTCAAAACAAAGATGAAACTGTATTTATTTTTTGGTAAATCATTTATCCTCAATTATCTAAGCCAAATCCTTTGGTTGCTTTCATAATATACAGCCAGGATAGTTTTTCCGTAGGTTTATAGTATACTTTCAAAGGTTCGTTTTTCCGAAGGGTTCGTAATTCCGAAAAATTATGTAGGGCTCTATTGCATTTGCGGAATTACGAACCTAATTCAGAGTAATGCATCACAAAATGTTCGGATCACGAACCCTATTTTATTGTCTAAATCGGGAAATTTGTGTCTCGGGATAACGAACTTTCGGCATTATGAACCTTTGGAAAAACGAAACTTCGGGAAAAACATCAACATAAGCATGAACATGATGAACCTTCTATATTTTGCTGATTTGCCGTTGACCTCATCGATAATTTCGCCCGAGAGTCTGCTGATTGCCTCAATATTTTCAAGAACGTCTTCCACATGAGTCGCACGACTCTGCTCTGACTCTGCCGTGCTGTCTTCCATGTCTTGTTTTAATTTCTCTGAGACAATTTCTGTGTTAAATGCGGGTTCGAGGACTTCACTGGGAAGGAAGAAGTCAATGGCATCGCCTGTTCGAGCTGCAAGAGTTCTCAAAGAAGATTTAGAAGTGCCAGTATGGAGATTAGGACATAGTGAGAAAGGGACAGAGAAAAAGAGAGTATGAGAGGAATGAGAGAGAAAAACAGAGAAGGAGAAAGAGAGAGAGAGAGAGAGAGAGAGATTAATGCGAACGGACATGTCGAAGAGAAAACGGAATCAGGAAAAGATGCAGAAAATGGTGACAAAGAGCAGAAAGAGACAAACATCGAGACAATACCTGTATTTCAGTAGATTCTGAAGAATATGTTTAATTAGTGATTTATTCATGAAAAGGAAAACCAAGTAAATTCAAAAGGAAACGAGGAAACAAAAAAATATATTTAGAATAGATAATTTTTGTAAAGAAGAGAGTATAATTCTTTAATTAATATCGTCCCTGTCACAATATTTTGCTTCAGTTTATTTCACTTTATTTTACTATTCGCCTTCACTATAATTTCACAGAGTGTATATATACCCATGAACCTAATTGCATACCTAAGCCTACTTCACTTCGGCATTTATTTCCAGCTAGTTTGGTGTTTGTTGCAGTTTTCAGATCGCCGTCGTTCTCTGATGGCGGCCTCATCCCCTCAGCGCTTGCTGTCATGTGATTGGTTGAAAGTTTTGCAGGGCGCCCGCTTGTGTGCGAAGATGTGATGACGTCATCGGAGCTAGAGGTATTATTTTTTGCCTCGGAGATATTTTCTTGGGGTGCCGAGTAATACTCGCATTCGGTGTAAGGCTTAGCCATCCCGTTAGCTTCAGCTCTACGTCGGATTTGGAAAACAAAAATTATGGATGAATGCAGTGAAATAAATTCATATGAGTGAAATAATGTTATATGAGTGAAATAGCCGATAGACTGGGGCGACTCTTCGATTCCATTCAAAAACATAAAAATATTACACTAATACTGGACTTTTTCTTTTGAAGAAATTCCACATTAGCCATCAAAATATACTTCTAGGACAACTACATAATTTGAATGTATTTTATTTGGAATAAGCAGCTTGTAGCATTCAATCTAAATGTCGAGTGTTCAAGAACTGAACACCATATATTTTTGTTTCATTTCATAATGAAAAACTATTTTTGAAACAAATCGCTATACGATTGCTTCTATTTCATACAAAAATTTGAACTTGCTTTTCAAAACATTTAGATAAACATGGAGTACATTTAAACATTAGAATCTCATAATACAGAATTTGCGCAAATAAAAGCGCTCATATCCATAAAAATAAAACAAATTATTGAGGGGGTGGGGGTACCTGCAAATAGAAGACTGGCTTTTTACAGACTCTGTTGAACTGTCAGTAGCAAACCTGAAGTTTCCAATCAATCCCGGCACTTATTCGTACATGTATTTGTCAAATTATCAGTGCTCCAGATCAAGTGGGACATATTCTTGAAGATAAAATTTAATGAGCGCTCAATAAATAATGTAGAAAACTAGGCTGCCCTGGCGGTACGTTAAAGTTTATGTTGCCATGCGTACGCAATATACCCAGTAAGCGTACAGTTGTGACGTAACAACAAACTAGTAGGAGAGAGCGCGCGGGAAGGGGGCGGGGCCGGGGGGGGGGGGGGAGGGGGGTACCGTCTTGGGAACCGTCTGGGAACACAGAGGGTGAAAGGGTTGGGGCTGAGCACAGGGATGGAGATGGGCCTAGCGGGGCACTGTTAAGGGAGGGAGCGAACGGGCGGGAGGAGGAGGGGGTGGGGGTGACTCGGGGTCAGGGACCTAGAAAACTTGAACCGCACTTTTATAGAATAATGTTCCGTTCTTGTATAACGCATATCACATTACGATAACGTCTCTATGCGCTTCTAAAGGTCTTTGGATACAAATGACCCTGTGTTTAGTATTAAGAAAGAAAGTATTGATATTCACTTCTGACTATGATGAACCCAGAACACAAACTGATGATGAGAGATTCATTATCCAAAGTGTTTTATTTCATCAAACCAAGCTTCACGTCTGAAAGTGGCATAAACCAGTGATACCATTTACCCTCATTGTCTTTTTTTTAAGCCTTTGAAAATGTGTTGTGAGAAAAAGCTTACCGAGATAAGCAAAATTTCAGCTTCACATAGCGCGTATCTACTATAAAATAGACAACGTTGGTTAAAATATAATGAAAATTGTCAAGTATCATCTTCTCCTGCCTTCTCCTACTGCAGTGTACTGTCAGTAGTAATCAGTCCGAGTACTGTGGGGAAGAATATAATGGCAGCGAGAACAGAGACGCAATAACCATTATGGTAAAGGAATATCGTTTTGTTCTACAGTAAACACTCAAAGACGGGCATTGAGGTAGTAAGGAAAGACACTCTACTTGACCCTAACCTTTGATCCACGAGAATCAACATGGATGTATTTTGATCTTAATTTGTGTAAGGCCTACTTCATGCGGGGCTCATTGTCAACAATGCACTACGCTTTAGATAGTTCTGTGCATTAGTGTACAGAATCGCAAAAATAATTTTCCGCTTCTGGAATCCATGAGCACTGATGACTGCTGTTGCCTCGAGTATATATTGATGAGTTGATACAGTCGATTGGAACACAAGTCTTGCTTAAATCACTCCTGCTTGCGCCAAGTTCATTGTTATAAGCAACATGTTTAACAGCAAGCAGTGGGCAATTGTGATCCAGATCGCAATGGGCGTGTGTTTTGCGATCACTACTCGCTATGTCGTCAAACAGAACTTGCCTTTCTTCATACGCACCAGCTTCCCGTCAGATCTTTCCGACTGCGAACGCTTCAAGTTTGCCTTCCGCTATCTGGCTTTCTCCACTATGCCTCTCTTGGTCGCCATAGGAAAAGTCGGGACTGCACGGTTCTTCAACATGGAAACTTTGGGTGGAGACCCAACAGCTCCTGTAGCGCCCTCTCAAAAGGCCTTCAAGATTGCGGAGAAGGTTCTTCAGAACACTCTTGAGCAAACTGTCCTGCATGTACTGACGGTCTTGGCTCTTGCTTCGAGCATTGATGTGGACCAGCTTGATATCATTCCTTGCATGGTCCTGCTTTTTTGCTTCGGGCGATGTGCTTTTTTCGTCGGGTACGACTACAATACTCTGTTTCGTGGATTTGGGTTCGCTACAACTTTTCTTCCGACCATTGCTGGGCTTCTCTATGCTCTCTTCATCATAGCATCACCTGCGCTCTTCGAATAGAACTTCATCAGAAATCATTTATCAGCAAGATTGCAAGTTGAAACTGAATTTCAATGGATGAATTTCAATGGATGAGCAGTCGGCCGGACCCCTCGTTAAATTACCATCTAATCCACTATTAAGTTTTAAACATGTTTAATGCAAAAGTATAATAAAATATTCACTGCAAAAGATTATCGGCATTAGAGTATATTCCCAAGATGTTAACGTGATTGTGACACGTACATTCCATAGGGGAAGATGTCAAAAGGTTTTCAATGGAACCCCCTAAGAAATTGAATAAAACCTATTTTATCACCTTTGACGCCATCTTGATTTTCACCTTTTGCGGCCACCTTTTTTTCTTGTTAACATCTTGAATATTTATAGGTATTATAAAAAAGAATTTAAAAAAAAGTTTGTTTCGTTTAGTCCTGGGGGGGGGGGGGGTATACGGATACCCCCTCTTAGATACCCTACTATTAGCTAAATACGCTATGTGTCATGGCAAGTCTATGGTGTGTGTATTTTATTTTATTCTTTTTTTCCGTTTCACATTTACAAAATATAAAGAAACATGACATGATAAATATAATACAGCAAAGTTGTTAAAACATGTGTCATATAGAATAATGAAAATATCATAATTCGTGAAAAAAGGATCAGCAACATAACAATACTAAATTAAAAACACTTTAGCTTATAATAAGTGTAAAACGGGTCTTGCCAGAAAGAAGCAAAGCTTGTATAAGAGGCAAGCCCCTGAACTTAGTTTCAATATGTTTTAATCCAGAGAAAAAATGTGAAAAAATGTATAATGAAAACGTAATATATACAAAATATAAGAAGTTATAAAAGTATAACTGATAACAAATATAATAACAGGGGGGGGGGGGGGGGGCAGAAAGAGAAGGTGCAGGTAATTGTGAAAAGACAGACTGCAGGGGTACGTGTATGGAACAGGTCGTTAGGCATGCTTATATGATTTCAGTTAAAATAAAATGTTATACGAACGTATAATATAGGTATGGATAAGTTATAGTTAATTATGTATTGACTTGACCTGTTGGTGTGAGTATTGACAGATTAACATTTTTTAAGCATACGTTTAAAAGCATTAATACTAGGGGATTCTTTAAAAATCATGAGGCAGAGAATTCCAGTATGCAGATCCAGAGTATGAGTTCTTTGCAAATAAAGTTCTTGTTAATGGTAGATGATAGCAGTTTTGTTTTCTAGTTGGGTAATAATGTATAGAAGTATTCTTGCGGAACATATTAGAAAAATTTGCGGGGAGATTGTCTTTACTTAATTTGTACATGAATTGGCTGAGTTGGAAAAGATATATGTCATTTACTTTGAGAATATTGCGATCTAAATTGCGTTTGAAATATTATTCTTAGAGCCTTTTCTGCAAAAGTAATATCCGGTTTAATTGTGTTTTTATTGCACATCCCCAAGCTATAATTCCATAATTAATATATGGAAAGATCAATGTGTATTAAAGTGTCAGCAATGTTCGAGAAGGAAGAAAATGTGAGTTTATTAATGATTCCGATATTTCTAGAAATTGTTTGGCATGTGCTATCGATAAAAATCTTGTTATAGAAACATTAACAAGAACATGGTTATCAAAATGGATACTGCCTGGTAAACTATTGATTTTATTACTAAATAGCATGTAATTTCTTTTCTGGAGAGTTTAGTGAAAGTTTGTTTGACTTAATCCAATCGGTCACATAATCGTCGGCCTTATGCCAAAAGGGCCTTATCACTGTATAAAGTCTATGGCCTTAAGAGCCTTTTGGCATAAGGCTGACGATATGTCAGTTCAGAATTCACAATTGTAATGAGTTGATTAACATCAGCATGAGAAAAGAAAATATTTGAGTCATCAGCGAAGAGTATGAATGACAATAAATATTAGAAGATTTTTGTATATCATTAATGTACGTAATGAAAAGTAGAGGGCCAAGTAGGCTGGTTACAGCCCTATAGCTAGAAGGTCCGATAGTTAACGGGTCCGATAGACCGACACCCAATAGATAGAAGGTTCGATAGACCGAATGTAGGAGAGGGTTCAATAGATAGAAGGTTCTATAGATCGAATCGGCAAAAGGGTCCGATAGTCAGGGTTCAGTAGGGGTCCGATAGTTAGAAGGTCCGATAGACCGACAATAAAACATTTGTACCTATTTAGGATTATAGCAGACAATTTATGCTCTTTTTGTCATAACGAGGAGGAAACCTATAATCATTTATATTTTACTTGTGAATGTATAAAAATATTATGGAATGAATGTGGTAACTTTTTTTCAACTTCCCAATATTTCAAACATAGACTGGAAAGGTGTTCATATTGGTGTGCACGGATCAAATATAGGAAAAGAGCAATTATTGAATCATATAATAATTAAGATATAGTACATGATATTTATCAATAGTAGAGTTAAAAGAAAACCCCCTACTTCTAATGAGATAAAGACAAAAATTCAAGAGGACAAAAAAGAAGAAAGAAAATTAGCGGAACAGGGAGGATTATTACCAAGCCATTTCAGAAAATGGGATAAGTTTATTTACTACGGATGCTGAGGCAGAAGCAATTTCAATGAAAAGAGTAAGCCTGGTTTATTGTTGAAATTATCTTTATAGGGTTAATTTCTGAGTTTGGATCAAAGCTCAATCGGGCTTAGGAAGGCGGAGGAAGGTGGGGGAGGGAGGGGAGGTTGAACGCGGAGGGACGAGATGTAGTTCGGGAAAGGGAGGGGAGAGAAGGAGAGGGAGGTGGGAGGTATGGAGGTACAGGGATTATCCTTAAGTTATAGGTTTTTTTTTTTTTTTTTTTTTTTTTTTTTTTGTATTCCAGCCCCAACATTTTTTTTACGGGGGGGGGGGGGGGGGGGGGGGGGGGGGCTAACGCCTCCACCCCGGTTCTTACGTCTATGGTTGAACCAATATATTTGGCGGTCAATGAATATGATTTACCTATTTTCAGCGTGATTATAGATATAACTTGTGAAATTTGCATAACATAGAAATTAGACCAATGGGCAATAACAAAATAATTTTATACATATAAAGGATAAGATGTATTCATATTTTACAATTTATATCACTCTATGTAATGAGCTAAAATACTTCACTGCCCGAATATTATGATATTCGTGCTTCTTGTTGCTGCAGGGCGTAAGAGGTGCTTGCTGCAAGAAACAATCTAGGCCTAGTTTCTGTATTGTATGAGCGAGCAAAGCGAGCGAACGAGAGAGAGAGAGAAAAAAAAAAATTTGTATCCTGAGAATAGGTTCTAGCGTATTGTTATTCCGTTCTCATATAATCTGTGTAACATATATCGGCATCTTCCGTTCTCATATTGGGAAGAGACTATTGGTCACAGGCCATTATTTCTGAAAATTCATCTCTTTAGCCCCTTTAGGTCAACCTGCCGCTCGATTCCTTTCAGTTATGTAGCTAACATTCTTTGAGCAGAAAAATAGCATAGGCCTAACATTAGCTAGAGATTCAAGATGCAAACCAAATAACTTCCATAAGAATATGACTTATTAATATAATTGCCATTGGTTTATATACATAATAGGCCTATGGCGATTATATTAATAACTAATAATTATCAATAATGAAAAATATAATTGGCATTGGTAAATAACCCTCATAATGCTAGTGAGCGAAGTTTTTTAATTTTTGTTTTCTTCTCTTTCCTTTCTGATTTCTTTTTCTCTTCTTTTCCTTTATTTTCTTTTCTTCTTTCTTTTTCGACCTCTTCCTTTTTTGCTTTTTCTTTGGTTGGAACCCCCCTTTTCAGGCATGACAAGTGGGAGGGGGAGGGTATTCCCGCCCCCACATTTTTTACGGGGGGGGGGGCTAACGCCTCCACCCCCGGTTCTTACGTCTATGGTTGAACCAATATATTTGGCGGTCAATGAGTATGATTTACCTATTTTCAGCGTGATTATAGATATAACTTGTGAAATTTGCATAACATAGAAATTAGACCAATGGGCAATAACAAAATAATTTTATACATATAAAGGATAAGATGTATTCATATTTTACAATTTATATCACTTTATGTAATGAGCTAAAAATACTTTTGTCACTGCAATTATTATCTGAAATTACTGAGGGTCCGCGTCCTATTAAATTAATAAAACCATTGTCACTTCTCTGTGCATACACGTACATGGGCTGTGTTTAAAAGGATCTCCAAAGCTTCTCATGACATTATGAACACAAAGACCTTTGTTACCTTTGACCCTGTGACCCCAAAATATAAATCAGATAATAGTCTTTCCTCTAGATGAGCCAAGTTAAGTTGATCCGTCGAATGTTTCCCAAGTTATTCCGAGAACGCAAATACCTGAATACGGGACGGACGGACGGTATACGCACTGACGATCTGAAAACACAGCGCCCCACTTACTTTAACCACTTATTTTTTACCCACTTATCATTTTGTCCACTATTTTACCCTTTTTACGTATTTATTGTCGGTCTATCGGAACTTCTAACTATTGGACCCCTACTGAACCTTCGGACTATCGGACCCTTTTGCCGATTCGGTCTACAGAACCTTCTGTCTATTAGTATTGGACCGTCATGTACATTCGGACTATCGAACCTTCTATCTATCAGACCTTCTGACTATCGGACCCGTTGGGCATTCGATCTATAGAACCTTCTAACTATTGGACCCTCCTGTCGATTCGGTCTATAGAACCTTCTGTCTACTGGACCCTCTCGTACATTCGGTCTATCGAACCTTTTATCTATTGGGTATCGGTCTATCGGACCCGCTAACTATCGGACCTTCAAGCTATATAGGGATGACCCCAGTAGGCTACCCTGCGGCACGCCACAAGTAATTGGAAGAGTAGAAGAATTGCAATTGCAATTGTTAACCGATACAAACTGAGTCCTATTAGTGAGGTAACTCCTCAACCACTCCAAGGCCTTTCCTCTAAGTCCATAATGACAAAGTTTATGTAGAAGAATATCATGGTTTATGGTATCGAAGGCCTTGGAGAAGTCCAGGAAAGATACCAACAGTGTGACAACCTTCATCGATAGACGTGGTGACTTTATCAATAAATGACAAAATTGCATGAGAGGTACTATGGTTTTCCCGAAACCCAAATTGGAAGTTTGAGAAAATGTTGTGTTGTTTGAAAAAATGTGTTGTTCTTGTATGGACAATTTTTTCTAGAATCTTAGATAGCGAGGTTAGTATTCATATAAGCGGGGTTAATTCGCATGCATGCGCTCCGCATGAATGAAAGCTGAATTCCCTGGGATGGACTGGAACCGGATTGGAAGCAATGGGGAAAGCCCGGAGGAATTGAGCACCTGGAATGAAACTCGTTTTCAAGTTTTCACCAAAACTGATATTCTTCGAAACGGGCCGGGGCGGGCCACGGACGGCCGGAAAGACGGAATGAAAAAAAAGACCCGGTTTTTTGGAACGGTTTTCTCTCTTAATTTTCTCAACAAGAAAAAAATGGTATGCTTTGGAACAGAAACTGGAGTTTAAAAATGGGGGTCTTCTCGGCGGCACATACCCACCCAAACTATATACTGTGAGTGCCCCCCCCCCCCCCCCCCCCCTGCCGCTTCCCGTCAGATCTTACGTCTGTGAACGCTTCAAGTTTGTCTTAATCCCGCGATATTGCTTTCTTCACTATATGTCATTCTTTTCGTCAGATCGAGGGAAAGTCGGTATAGCGCACGATTCCTGAGAAGACGGAAACTTTTGGTGGAGACCCAACAGCAGATTGCGGAGAGGGTTCTTCAGAACACTCTTGAGCAGACGGTCCTGCATGTACCGACGATCTTTGCTTTGGCTTCGAGCGTCGGTGTGGACCAGCTTATATCATTCCTTTCATTGTCCTGCTTTCTTGCGTTGGACGATTTGATATTTTTCCGGGGGGGGGGGGGGGGGGTGGCTGATTTGATTTCAATTCAATTCAATTCAAATTTATTGATCCAATAGGAAATTTTCTGCGTGTACATTTCAGAACATGACATAGAACATTCAACGTAGGACAATTTAAAAACAATATATAGGTACAATAATATAATACAGAACTATATTAAGAAGAAAGAAATAGTTACATGACAAAAGATTGGCAATATAGTCGAGCAATATTTTCTAAAAATTTAAATTATTTGTTTGAACTATATAACTTTCATATCCAGGAATTTACAAAGTGATGAAGATTATTAAATTTCTGTCTATTTAGTTTCGATTTAAGAGGGTATTCACAGAAAATTATTTCAGAAATTGAAAACATCAAAGAGTTTATGAGGAAAAAAAAGAATACTTGTGATTTGTACAATAGCTCAATTTCTGCTTTCCCATACTATTTGTTTAAACATTGTATCTATATCTATCTTTTAATAATCTAAAAAGATCTGCGATATAAAGCGGGTAAATTTTACAATTGGTCGTAGAATAACATTGGCCAACTAAAAAATTAAGAACGTCCTACATCTTCCTTGTGAGTTAATATTAATGACCAACCCCTCCCCCCTCACCAGCCAAGAAGTTTATTTTGCATTCAACATTCTGATTGATGCTGGCACAAATGAGTTGGAATATCTGCTTGTTCGAGCAGCCACTGACTGCCACCTCCTCCCACTCCGTAATAATATAAATTTTTTCATATAATGAATGTCCCTGGTTAAATGCAATCTTCTCTGCATTTTTAATAACCCTAGACTCACAGATTTTATCAACATCAATCTCCCTTCCCGTCAAGCGGGATGCTTGTTTGGCAATCCTTCTTAACCCCTGCCTGTCTTTTTGTTTTGACCCACTAAACCAGACAACACAATCATGGATCATCACCGCCTCTATCACAGAGGTGTAGAATAGATGCATGATTGTTTTATCAACCCTTAAGCTATTTAAGAGTCGTAGGAAATACATCCTTTGATTTCCCTTTTTCACAAGTGAAATGACGTGTTCAGACCAATCAAGTTTCATATCTATGGTAGTTCCCAAGTATTTGTATTTATCTACCATTTCAATTTCTTCACCATTTATAATTAATGGATTGTCAGTTGGGTTCATTTCTTTTTTTAGACCTAAAGTCAATTATCATTTCCTTTGCTTTCTTTGGGTTTAGTTCAAGGTAATTTTCTCGACACCATGTGCAGAAATTGTCCACAGGATCTCTATATTCAATTTCGCTTCCCCGCATGAGTCCAAGAATGGCTGTGTCATCTGCATGCTTGATCGAGTGAGTGGTTGAGACACAGTCATTCGTGTATAGACAATTTTAGAACCTTTTTTTGAAACAATCGGACACCTTAAAACTCAATGTAGCACATGCAGGCCTACCTTTAGTATTGTGTTCTTGTGAACCCTTTAAAACTTTTGACCTCAAAGACATCTGGAAATAAAAGTCTCATAATACTCCTTGTCAAATATTTTTTTGAATAGTAATTAAGAGGATTATGCTTGTCACAATTCTTTTGGACTTGTGCTCCCCCTTTCAGATATCCTTGATCCCCAGATGAGTGCGCGTAACTGAAATGAACTTTAGTCTGCTTTCTTGCAGACAAAAGATATATATACTCAAATTCTGGTTTTATTGACCGTTATCAAATAAGAACTTGTACCTTTGATCCCACTTTAGAGTTCTTTTGGTATATTTTCATTTTATTTGTTTCCAATAACCATAGCACTCCTCCTGTATATAGCCTAAATGTATATACGTAAAAGCGTTTTTAAAAAGTTCTGTATTCTGCATTGAACAGTGTACTTAAGGTAGTTGGTACTCTTGAATTTTATAAATCTTTCTGCGTTACACTATATTATTCTCAGGACCTGTGCGTCATCATCGACATATTGTCACTTTTAATATAACTTGAGGAACGGATATATGAAATATATACCCTGCAACTTTCGTTTACATCTCCCGTTTGCCATCACCAACAAGCAGCATGAGTAAGCACGCAATAGTCTATACAGAAATCGTGATGGCTTTATGTTTTGCGATCACTACAAGCTATTACTTTAAACAGAACCTCTCATCATTCATGCCCAACTTCGCTCCAGATCTTCCGCATGGTGATCGCTTGATGTTCGTCTTCCGCTGCTTGGCTTTCTCTGCCTTGCCTCTCATCGGTGCCGTTTTCAACGTAGCCAGATTCCGAGGCAAGTACCTGGAAACCCTGGGTGCAGATCCCATAGCGCCTGTAGCGCCCTCTCACAGGGCCTTCAAGATTTCGGAGAGGATCCTGCAGAACACCCTTGAGCAGTCTGCCCTGCATGTATTCACCGTCTTGGCTCTCGCTTCAAGCGTCGGTGTGGACCAGCTCTATACCATCCCATGTCTGGTGCTGCTTTTCAACGTCGGTCGTCTTGCTTTCGCCGTTGGATATCACTACTATCCCCTCTATCGGTCATTTGGATTCGCTGTGACCTTCAATCCAACCTTGGTTGGACTTGCCTATGCTCTCTACACCATTGTATCACGTGCCTAGCTCACCCTCTTAACTTTAATCATCAATTATTATATATCACTCTAACATCTTCCTACCGAATAATATTCAATATAATATCAACTGATAGGCATAGGGATGAATTTCAAGGTCAAAACAAGAAACTGCCCAATCCACTCCTGTTTTTGTAGTTTTCAAATCAGTTTGGTTACTGAAATTCTGATCTATTGATATTTCATATAGATTACAATGTTGATATATAAAATTAATCATAAAACCTAGGCTAGCTGGTACAAAGAGATATTTTTCTAACTCTGCTTAAGATAATAATTGTACTTGAACTTAACAACCTATATTTTTAGTTTGCGCGTCAATGTTTATTACATTTTAATCTTTGTATGTTTGATTTTGCTACATCTATGGCATATACATGTACATGTATTACAGAAAGGTTAATATATGGAACATAACTAAATTAAAAGTTCTTCATTTGAGAAATGATGAATAATATAACGGGAGCAACAGTTTTAATATGATAACGTTAAATATTAAAATTGTAATCTTTCTGTCATACCAAATTAAGCAGGATGCATGGAAGTATATTCTATGCGTATGGTAAATGTCATGCTAACGTATAACTGATGGTATTGTGCATGGCAGGTACAATAATAACTTAATTATGTGATTTATGAAGCATCATAAACAATAAATTTCTTCCATCTCAGTCACTTCCTTCAAATTGATATTTCAGCAAGTCTTGAGATTGTATGAAAGTAAAATGTGCCTGTTCATCTATTATTTGTGGCAATTAAGTTTATTATATTAAATGAAAGAGAAAGAAATTGAAAGAAATATCTGATTGGATGTAGACAAAGAAAAATACAGAATATCATAGAGGGAGGGAGAGAGAGAGAGAGAGAGAGAGAGTGTGTGTGTGTGCGTTTGTTTAGCATTATGTCCGAGGACATTTTCGGACAGAGAACCAAAAAAAAAAATCATGAGAACAATGGTCCTCGGAAGCAGGACAATAGTCCTCGAACGTCGAACAATGAATTTGTGCCTTATTCCGTCGACTGTCCGAGGACGAGTAACAATAGAGGAACAATAGTTGTCCTCGGAAGTAAAGCCATGTAAACGTGTGTGTGTGTGTGGATGTGTATGTGTGTGGGTGTGTGGATATGTGTGTGAGTGAATGTCTGGTTTGAGGGAAGTAAGTGTGTGTGGGAGGGATGGAAGGTTTCTACGCAGTGGTAGTTTCGGAGGGAATGGGTAGGTCGTTTTGTTTTGTGTTTTTTTTTAAAATAATAGATTCCGTAAAATTATGATTTGCTCACTTTGTTTGGATATACATCATCACACTAATATGTTTAAATCTTATATAATCATGTATGGAATAATTTCAATTCAGTTACAACATTAGAAACGTACATTCATTAGTTTTGATTTTACATTCCAGAGGAAGAATATTTTGCATGATAATTATAACACGATAAAAACTACTTTCGAAAAATAAACTCAAGACAATTTCAATAGCCCTGTCTATCACCTTTAGAAATGTGCGAACAGTACAATGGTGTATTACATAATCCGAACCTGATTTCTATGGGCAGTATAATAGGCCTTTGAAATTGCCCTTGAGTTTATTTTTCGAAAGTATTTCTTATCGTGTTTTATATAAGTGATGATAAAATATTTTATTTGTTCATTTTGTTAAAACATTCAAAGAGAATAATGTTGATTGTATAAGTTGTATTTCATGGAATCATTAATAAAGATCATTGAAAAAAAAGTATATGTGTGTTTGTTGCTTGTCGCAATTCTTTTTGACGCGTGCTCCCCCTTTCGAATATCCTTGATCCCCAATTAAGTGCACGTAACTGAAAATGAACTTTACTCTGCTTTCTTACAGACAAAAGGTATATACACTTAAATTCTGCTTTTATTGACCGTTACCAAATAAGAACTTGTACCTTTGATCCCAAGTTACCTTGGTATATTTCCATCTTATTTGTTTTAATTGACCTTAGGGCCCCTCCTGTATATAGCCTAAATATATACGTAAAAGCGTCTTAAACAGTTCTGTATTCTGCATTAAACAGTGTACTTAAGGTAGTTGGTACTCTTGAATTTTATAAATCTTTCTGCGTTACACTATATTATTCTCAGCACCTGTTCGTCAACATCGACATAAAAATTATTGTCACTTTTCATGTAACTTGAGGAACGGATATATGAAATATATACCCTGCAACTTTCGTTTACATCTCCCGTTTGCCATCACCAACAAGCAGCATGCAGAACAATCACGCAATAGCCTATACAGGAGCCGCAACGGGTTTATGTTTTGCGGCCACTACAAGCTATTTCTTTAAACAGAACCTCTCATCATTCATGCCCAACTTCGCTCCAGATCTTCCACATGGTGATCGCTTGATGTTCGTCTTCCGCTGCTTGGCTTTCTCTGCCTTGCCTCTCATCGGTGCCGTTTTCAACGTAGCCAGATTCCGAGGCAAGTACCTGGAAACCCTGGGTGCAGATCCCATAGCGCCTGTAGCGCCCTCTCACAGGTCCTTCAAGATTTCGGAGAGGATCCTGCAGAACACCCTTGAGCAGTCTGCCCTGCATGTATTCACCGTCTTGGCTCTCGCTTCAAGCGTCGGTGTGGACCAGCTCTATACCATCCCATGTCTGGTGCTGCTTTTCAACGTCGGTCGTCTTGCTTTCGCTGTTGGATATCACTACTATCCACTCTATCGGTCATTTGGATTCAATGTGACCTTCAATCCAACCTTGGTTGGACTTGCCTATGCTCTCTACACTATTGTATCACGTGCCTAGCTCACCCTCTTATCTTTATATCACTCTAACATCTTCCAACCAAATATTATTCGGGCTTGATTGTCAAAAGATATGTTGACAATTTAATCAATTACTGATAGGCATAGGGATGAATTTCAAGGTCAAACAAGAAACTGCCAAATCCACTCCTGTTTATACAGAACCAAATAAATTAAACACATCAGGGACGTAACGCTTCACCATTTTAAAGCAAATCTTTTTCCTGTTTTCAAATCAAATTGGTTACTGATCTATTGATATTTCATATTGATTACAATGTTGATATATATCATAAAACCTAGGCTAGCTGGTACAAACAGATATTTTTCTAACTCTGCTTAAGATGATAATTGTACTTGAACTTAACAACCTATATTTTGAGTTTGCGTGTCAATATTTAATGTTTATTACATTTTAATCTTTGTATGTTTGATTTTGCTACATCTGTGGAAATGTATACATGTACATGTATTACAGAAATGTCAATAGGGACATAACTGAAGTTCTTCATTTTGAGAAATGATGAATAATATAACTGGAGCAACAGTTTTAATATGATATGATAATATGACAACATATTAAAATTTTAATCCTTATATCATACCAAATTAAGCAGGATGCATGCAAGTATGCTCTATGCATATGGTAAATGTCATGCTAACGTATAACTGATGGTATTGTGAATGGCAAGTACAATAACTTAATTACATGTATGTGATATTTCAGCAAGTCTTGAGATTGTTTGAAAGTAAAATGTGCCTGTTCATCTATTCTTTGTGGCAATTAAGTTTCTTATATTAAATGAAAGAGGAAGAAATTGAAAGAGATATCTGATTGGATGTAGACAAAGAAAAATACAGATCATAGAGGGAGGGAGAGAGAGAAAGAGTGCGAGAGAGAGATTGTGTGTGGGGGGGGGGGGGGTGCGTGTGCGTGTGTGTGTGAAGGGGTGCCTTTTTATTGGAGGTAAAGAAAGAGAAAGAGAGCTACATGTATTAAAATGGAAGTAAACAAAAAATTAAAGATATATATATATATATATACATCGAGAGAGAGAGAGGGAGATATAAAGGAGAGAGAGACGGACAGAGAGAGATAAAGGAAGAGATAGTGAGAGATGAGAGACAGAGAAAGGGAGAGAAAGAGAGAGAGAGAGAGGGAGGGAGGGAGAGAGAGAGAAAGAGGGAGAAAGAGGGGGATAGTAGGGAGCTGTAACAGTGGATTTAAAGGAAGCCCAGGCCTAGTTGCATTGTATGCCATCAGCCTCTTTCAATAAATATGTGCATGTAACTTCAAAACATTGCAGATAACCATAAAGATAGAATTACAATTGGTAATTATTTTATCCATTATGAAAGAGCATATTTAGCAATACATGTAGCTGGGCAAAAGTGAAAAAAGGAGATCTGAAATTCCCCTTGAATTAAATAAAATCAAACTTATTAATTTGCCTTTACTCATATTCATGTGCTCTTTTTACTAGCATTTTGTCTATGCAAGGCAGCTCTCAATCAGTCTTTCTCAGGTATGTTCACTCTACTGCTACATCAACTCTTGTTTTCCAGATGGCTTTCACTACCAGTTTCTCCTTGAAGAGACTATTAATTCTTCACCTCATTCATGTTTTGAGAGAGATAATAATTTTCTTATTATAATTATTTTCTTAAGAGAAGAACAGAGAAAATGTACCTTTATTTGTAAATATCTGAAAAGAGCTCTCATAAGCAAAATACACCAACACAACCCAATTCTAGTTAGCTGACCAACATCAAACATGCACACTGGCAATACATGAAACAAATCCATCTCAAATAATTGTTCATGTTATAATGTGTGATACAAAAATAGCTCAAACCTCTTCTGTCTTGTTTTTAACAACAGATTTCAACATTCGTCAGACCAATGTCAACAAATTTAGGATGCAGATGAGACAGAATATAAGACATTATCATCTTCTTTAATAATGTTATATTGTTGATTTTTTTTGTTCTTTTAAGAGGGCTTTGACAACATAAAACCATGTAATGTTAATACACAAAGTAATACAATCACTATTAAAATTTTGATACAGCTCAAAATTTCTCAACATGATAGTATCAGTTACAGATGCTTTTGCATCTAACTTTTCTGAAAATCAAGTCTCTCTAATATTGCATAATAGGGTGCAGGAATCTTTGTAACTTTTAAGAATTGCCACTTTCTGTTAATCCATTGATAATCCATGAGAATATAACTACAATTAAAGAAAAAATCAAACCCCAACCAAATATGGATATATGATACAATGATACACAATTTCTATGATTTTATCACGACCCTTTGTAGGCTTAATATCTTTTGAACAATGAAAAAAAAAGAAGAATATAGAACTGATAATCATTATTAAGATAAAAATAAGAGGAGAGCAATAAAAGGTGACTGCTGACAGCTGGAAGCACAACTGCACTATGACCACCTACCTGTAAGCAGGCTTCATTTGATATCTACAACTACAAAACCATTCACACATGTGTTTAGATAATTGCAACCTAAGATCTTCAAATTATGTATGGTAGGATTTGCCATTATTATACACAGCAAAGAATTGGTATATTTGTTGCATCTCCATCCCATGGCAAAGAGTGCCCTGTTTTCAAGAACATCATTGAGACACAATTATACACTTCATTACTCTGGACAGTTTTCAACTAATTTGTCCACCTCCCATCATCAAATGCACAGGTTTATGAATTGGCCAACTGTTTTAGTGTGAATTCCCAAAGCCCTGTTTAGGAAGGGAAAGGTGTATAGCTTCCCTTAAGCTCTGAATACAATTTAAGTTTTGCTAAAACAACCCTTTTCCATAGTTACCTCAGGCTACGTATTCAACAGGAACATCCAACCAAAATGGAAAAAAAAATGTGCATACCTAGAAGATGCCATCATTTGCACATAGTAATGTTATTAAAACACTTCCTGTATGCCTTATGATCACAAACTGGCATCATGAACTTGGCAGCAAACGGAGTACTTCCCCAGACTGCAAAAATCTCCATTCTTCATACACCAGCTCCACAGGCAAAATAATTAAGCATTTCATACATAGGATAATTCCATTTCTCAGGACACATGCATACAGAAATCTCAATTTTTTTGTCGATTTTTCATCACCTCCTTCAAGAAATTTATGTCAGTATTCGTCATGTGATTTCATGTAGACTGGCTTGGCCTGTTTCCGAAGTCTCACTTGAGCCTTTTTATCTTTGCTCACAGAGGGAGGAAGTCCACCATATGGAATGTTCACAGGCCTGGGGTATGGTGTCCTGTAGTGCATAGCTGGAAAGGAAAATAAATTTAAAAATAAGATGAAATTAATGAAGTGTGTAGCTGTCTATTCAAAGAAATGAGAAATAATAATTTAGTTAAATTTCTGTAAATGAATACTGTAAGATTAATTTGCATGTTGATTGATAAAAAGAGTGATATGTGTGAGTCTAAAAATGAATATTGGCAAAAGTGCCATTGTGGCGGGGGGGGGGGGGGGGGGGGGGGGACTGTTACATAGGGATGAGAACATGGCAAGCGAGAGCTAGAGAGGGAGAGAGAGAGAGAGAAAGGGGGGGGGGGGGGGCACACAGCGTTAATAGGACAACCTTTGAAACTACATGTACCATCACCCCATCTCTCTTTGTCTCTCTCCCTCTCTCTCTCTCTCTGTCTCTCTAGCTCTCTCATATAGTTATTTCTTTTGCATCATTATTTTTAATTATAATACCATAATTTTAGACAGACGATCCACATTAGCATACCAGGGCAGTTGTCAAAAGGGCATTGTCAAGGGGGTATGGGGGAGGGGGGGTTGTAGTTTCCTAGATTATAATTGTCTTGGGTCTCGGAGGTAGTTTTCGGGCAGTGGCAGTCAAGGGGTAACAGTACGTCCAGGGGGTAGTCATTTGTGCAAATATGATTTCAAATAGTGAGAAAGACGGAGAGAGAGAGAGAAAGATAGAGAGAAAGAGAGAGAGAAAGAGAGAGAGAGAGAGAGATACAGAAAAGACAGCATTGTAGAAATTGAGAATGGCTATGGAAATGAGAGAGGATCGAGGGGGAGGGTTGACAAAATCATTTCCAGACCAGTTAACCTACCCATTGCTAGTCTGGACTCTCCTTCTTGAATGCAGAGCTTGATCTCCTCGACATCAGTCAGCTGTCCAAAAACACAGAAAAAACGACACTGAGCTCTTGAATATGAAATACACTATCAGATGCCTACAGAATGACAATACATGCTTGCAAGTTGTAATATTTATGATAATCTATATGAATTCAATTAACAAAAGACAATTATATAACCATTCAACTTATCATCTTCTGGAAGCTATGATTTTGATTTAGATAATGGAATCACAATTGTTCAAGAGCATCAATCAATATTCAGAATGGGGATGGAGGGCAAATGTATGAATTGTACTTATACACTCCAAACTATACAATGGTAATTCCAAAACTATTCTTAAACTCACAGGACTCCCCCTCCCCCCTGCCCCCTAGGCCCAGGGTCAATTAATACCCCTGCACCTGCCATCTATACAAACCCAAAGAGGGCCTCTGGGTATCCAAAAATTGGCTCATTTTGCTGTTAAAAGATGCCCTAAAATCTTTCTTTTTTAAATCCGCATATTCAAAGGACACCCATTATATTTTCTTTGGAAACCCTATTCTTCAATTTGGACATGCAATTTTTCAAATCCTGGCTGAATGCCTGTTCTATACCTGCTTATTTTTCTTGAAGAGATCTTTAGTTTCAGTCTTGATGTACTCCCTCTCAGACTTGGTGTCACTTTGTGTTCCAGAACTGGCCTCCCATTTCTGGGCTGTTCTCAGTAACCTTTTATACAGTGATAGGGATTGGGATCTGATACTGATGGCAGCCATTTTTGTAGAATTCTCAACACACTGGAGTCATGATGGATTCTCTCTCTGCCATTTGTTAGAATGAAGCCTGAAAGCAAAATGTTAGAGAACATGGTTAAAATCACACACATTCATGCACATTATAGAAATGATATACTAGGTGTTATAAAAATACATTTGACCCTTTTGATACAAATAATAAATCATTATTATTATCAATAATGATTTTAATAACTCATAAGTGAAGTCTTGTACATGTATCAGACTGAGGTTTCCAAATTGTAAGGAGGAAGGATGTCAAATATATTTGGAGAAAACTTTGAAATTTCTCTGAATACTTTTCTGAAAATAATGTGCTGAATATTTAATCAGATTTTCAGTTTTTGAAAAATTAAGGCCAAAAAATGTATGTTCATTAAAGTAGAACTTTAATGATTTTAAATATTGGCTTAATACTTATTATTGCATAGATGGCATAAATTAAACAAGGTTATCCAAATTCAACGCTTGGAAACATTTGAAGTAATGATTATTATCAATTATAAAACGGTAAAATACAGCCCCCGATATAGCAGCTGAAGAGCTCCTCGAACGCTGCTGAGATATGTGACGACACACCATGGACCAGTCCTGTTTTTCAGAGCCTATTTTGTCATCTCCTCTTCACTTATTTCTCTTCCTTCACTAGCGTCAGTCTTAATGTTAGTCTGTTGCCTCACTCTTAACTTCGTGTATGGTATTATTTTGATGAAAAATGCAGCATTAAAAAAATAAAGGAATCAGTCACTTGTAAACAAAATAAGACGCCATTGTATTTTCAGCTGCTTGCACCGGGCATGTTCGGCGTTTCAAGAGGGAACGAATACCATCCTGCTATTATTCGGAGGGCTTTTCAATTTGAAAGTGGGGTTTATTTCATTGATCATTGACCCTTCTGTGTATTTACAATCAAACGGTTTTAGCTATCAGAATCAGTTTCACTTTCCCTTTATAATGGTGTGAAATAAGGTCATGTTTAAATACACCAAACTCTTTATAATTTGATAAATAATTGCATTGCAATTACGTTCATTCATTATAGGACGTCGTCTGCTTAAGCAGGATCGATCCCGAGTGTGACGACATCAAAACGTCGCAATATTTCTGGCGAATCCTCGGATATTCCAGATGCTGAGAAGAGCTTTTATTTGTGTTGTTTTTATAATCATCAGATACGCAGTTGACATAAAACTTATACGATTGCCATCTGTAAGCTTCCCAGTTTCTAGTGATACATTAATTGCCATATTTGTGATTTTCTTTGAATAGCTACTTTAATTAATTCAGAATGTAACAAACCATTGTGTATTGCAGCTGTTATTTCCGCCAACATTTTGCTATCCAGCATCAGTGACTGGTTAAAAAAATCAATCTGGTATTTCAGCTGCATTGCACAATGACAATTTGTCAGAATATCAACTTTTCAATTTCAAAATTTTTGCTAGTGAGCGAAGCGGGCAAGCAAATTCAAAACAAATTTTTGGAGTACAGAATTTACATACATGTACAGAAATTACATTATTATCAGGGAACCCGCTGCCCCAAGATATGGATATTCTGGCACTTGCTGCCTGAATATGAAGTGGTGGTCACCCAAATATTGAACTTTGAAAATCCTTGGGGGGGGGGGGGGGGCCTGCATCCCATTACCAAAGGGGGACGCCTTTTGCCCGAATATTAACTTTCCAATGTTTTTTTTCTCTTCCCTCTCCCTTTTTCCCTCTCCTTTTTTTTGCCAACAGCGACGCCCCTGAACATGATGATATCATCAAAAAAAAATAAACGGAAATAAAAATGATATAATTCTTAATTTTGGCAAACCTCAATAAATTCTCATTGCTCAGTTACATCAGAAATTTTGTGCACTGAACACATCGCATTACACCTATTTGCAGGGTGCATAGCTTCTTGAAGCCCAAGCCAGCGCCAAGGTTAGACAATTTTAGAAAATGATTAACAATCCTAACCCTACATAAGATCTCACATTACTTTGATTTCTTTAAATTCATGCTAGAACAAAGTAATTTAGAATTATTTAGAGTATCCTTTGGCTTTGCAGGATTTTAATCAAGAGTTGAGAAACAAGACTCAGATTTGATAATCTGATGATACAGTTATCGACAAATTGAACACAATTACAAAATTGATGAATATGACCACTACTTCTGGTGGATTTATCAGTGCTTAATTACAGACTGATCTCATACGTCACTGACCATGCTGACCATGAGTCATGTCTGAGTGACTAGAAACAAATTTCAACAAATATAATATAGGCCTATTCATTATTTGAACTTTGTTTTCAACTAGAGTTCTAGACTCAACTTCTCAACTCAAGCTTCTTCTCTTGAACTCAGACTCTTGTCTTGTCTTGTTTAGCTGTTTAATAATATGTAACTTGATATCGACAGACCTGACTTGAGCTGAAATTATAAACTGGGCTCAAAATGTATCAAAATCATAATCTTCTTACTCGTAAAACTTGGTTATTAGCTCACCAGATCAGATGAGATTGGCTGACCCTCACATGCCTCATCTGCTCCGATCCACATCCGAGCTCCAGATCCAGCTTCAACTGTACTGAAACGGCCTCCGGCCGATATATCCGAGCATTCGCGATCGCTTCTCCAGCTGGCCAGCGCAGCGCGGCAGGCTAGGGACGGCGCATGACTCATCCCGGCCCGGCGCCCCTGAGCATGAGCTCATGAGCTGAGATAAATGAACCGGAGTTGCACGCGCACTTGGAGACAGACAGCAAAAATGGCGGCCGCCGGGATGACTGTTGAAGATGAGACAGAGTTGGCCCAAAAGGGTCACATTAAAGAAGAATTCACTGAATTCAAAACAGTGAAAAACTTGTTCAAGAGCCTTCCCAACGTATACAATGATCAAATTAGCGTGGAGCTAGCTCTGGAGCAGTTTACTGGTAAGTTTATCAAAAGAAAAATATCCGCTTATAAAAACCAACACGGAATTCAGTATGTGGGAGCATACTGTAGGGGGGGGGGGGGGGAGGGGGATTTTGTTTCCTGTCGAGTGTCGTGTATGATTGGGGGGGGGGGGGGACCTAAAGCTATGCGCATTGTTTCCATCCACTGACTAAGTAAAATCTCTTTTTATTCAGGGGTTTATGCGAATTTCTTTAATTTCGTTAAGCTGAGAAAATTTTGACGGCCATGCGTTGGCTTGGTAACACTATTAATTACTAAACAGTAACATTTAAACAACACCACTCCGATGACTAACGACGTTTTTATTTTAGTTAGGGTGCGCGCCCCGGTATTCGGTCACTTAAAAAGAAATCGCCGCTGATATGAATACCTATCTCTTTAAATTCCTCGTCTTTCTTTACTTGTGTATCTTTTTGAAAAATTCTGTATCACAAATTGTTGTTTCTATGTACCTAAAGGCAATATATTTATGTAAAATGTTAAAGGAAGATGAATAAATAAACTAAAAACTAAACTAACTAACTAACTAACTAAACAATCTACCATCAAAAGAATCGCAAAATTGTCCTTTAAATAATTATCAAAATAATTTAAAACATGGAAACTTAGGCTACCCCAAAAAATATCGCCGACAGAAGAAGGAGAAGTTTTCCGCCCAGTATTCGGTCGGCGCCGCCCACAATTCGGTCACGCGATAGTGCGCTGCATCTCGGGAGAGTTATATAACCATTTTTGTCACATTTCTGCGTTTTTAGGCATTTTCTGTGGCTTCTATATATTCATACTTAAATGTATGAGAATTTTTATCCATTAAAATCCACAAATCGAAGCTCTAGGGTCAGAAATAATGCACAAAATGTATTTCTAAAAAGAGCAAAGCGCGTCGGCAAAGCGCAAAGCGCGTCGGCGAAGCGCAAAGCGCGTCGGCGAAGCGCAAAGCGACAAGTTGCACACAAAGCGCGTTGGCGCAAGGCACTCAATGTTGCCTGACCGAATACTGGAAGAGCGCCACCTCACTGGCAGGGGTGAGGTATATATTCTCTTGCTCATCGCTGAGATCGCCATTTGCAAATTCGCTGCGATAGAGGGAAGACCCGGAAGCTCCTCTTCACACACATACTAAATTCATTGCACCTGCACACATAGTTATTTCACCATAGGCGTCTACATATGGCTATGCGTGTTAACTCACGCGCTAACGGAACCCGGAAGTGCGGAAACTTGGGTAACACTGACCAGTTTCGAGGGTATTTGGAGATCTTTTCCAGGGCGTCCGACCTGAATTGCTTTCAACATTAGAGGTACCTTGTTCATGTGTCTGTTATGTACAGGTTTCGAGCCTCAAAAATTATTCATGAGTTCTTCACAGCTGTTCAAAGAGCTGCGTGACCGAATTCTGGAATATGACCGAATACCGGGCCGCGCATCCTACTTCGTCTTCGTGTGTAGAAATAGAATTAACTGTTAGGCCTAGAATCTAGGCAGTCTGAGTCATACACCTCAACTTTTTCAAACACCCCTGCACAAAAGTCACCAACATTCACTCAAAATCGGCATTTAATTACAAAAACCGACACCAACATATCCAAGAAATACAATAAATTCAACTCACCGATGTTGGACCTAAGATAATTCCAAAAATGAAATCCGTAATTTACTGTCGATTCCTGGGAAACGAGCTATCAGAGTCATTGTGTACATTTCCTGGTTGCCGCGGGCGCTGACATCACCCCCAAAAGAATTTGTCGTTAAAAATTCGGTCCCTATCGCATACACGGAAAAGTCCCAATTTTCTATGTGCGCGATGTAGAGTCTAGAGATCTATGTGCGCTTGCTATCCCTAATTTCTTCGTGGACAAAAATTTATTCGCCGATTTTAGTCTAAGATATCAGTGGTATGTAAACAACACGCTATCGCGAAACAGATCGGCAGGTATTTCTTCGGTTTTGGACATGATTTTGACTTTGGATTTTGCTGGAAATATCAAGAGTTCTTCGTAACAGCCATTAGAGTTAGGAGTGAGATTTTTATGCAACCTCTAGTTACGCTACATTTTTTTTCAGTCTTCAAGAAAAATTACCTGGTGGGACGTGTCCCCCCCCCCCCCCCCCCCATCCCCCGGGATCACAGCCCCTGTAGGCAAGATATCATTACAATCAGTCGTAACTTGGCATCACTTTTTACTTACAATTTTGATGATCTAGAGAAATTTCTAGATTTCCAGACCCTTGTAGGTACAGTAATATTTTGCTCAGAACGAACACAAGTGTACAGGTGTAGTGTCAATGTTTTTATAATGTCTTACCCAATGCTAAAGAAAATTTTGTCACAAGGTAATTTTAATTGACTGCTTTGGCAGTTTGGCCCAAAGCAGCTTATTTCACAGAGGGTCCAGATTGTGATTTTTAGGGTCTGTATGGCTTTAGTGTATGCATGGGTCCCATGTTTATATTTCAACATTTCTGGGGTCCTTTGTTAAAATTTGGCAGGCCCATGTTGCACCTGGTTCCTGTTCATATCAAGCCCTGTATAGAGGTTGGAATGTGTTAACGATCACATTTTACCATCATTATTCTTGCAGTGATTGTGGATGGTTACCAGGAGCAGCCCCATTTGATGGACCCATACCTGGAGGAGATGGTCCTGGATTTCCTCTCCATTGGTAGAGACACAAACATTGACAGGAAGCTGTCACATCTTGCCTTCAAGTTCCTCTATCTGCTCACCAAGGTAAGCTCCTTAAACTCACCAGTGATGGCCTATGGGTCCTACCTGTATTCACATGGGTGTGAGGGCTCGGGTTAAGTTAGGGCTCGGGTTAGTTTTAGGGTTAGTTTGAAGGTTAGTATTATAAGGATTAGATTTTGGGTAAGGTTAAAGTTTAGTTTAGGGTTAGGTTAAAGGTTAGTTCTAGGGTTACATGTAAGTGTAATGTTAGGGTTACGGTTAGGTTTAGGTTTAGGTTTAGGTTTAGGTTTAGGTTTAGGTTTAGGATAAGGTTAAGGGTCAGGTTTATGTAAGGGTTAATCTTGGCAACTTTAGGTTTGGATTATTGTTAGGTTTAAGGTTTAGGTTTAGGGTTAGGTTTTGATCAGGGTTAGGTGTTGCTGTAGGGTAGGGTCGGGTCAAGTTTAGGATAACCCTAACCCCTAAAACCTTATTAATAGCCCATAATACAAAAATAATTGTTAGCTTTGTCAGTCTACCTGCATTAAAAAATCCTAGATTTTCATGTATTCTATTTTTATCTTGCCGCTTGCACATATTTAAAAAGTACAGTGTGTTTGTGAGGCCTTTTTGTAACCGAGGCAAGACATTGCTCATCAAATATTCCTTTATTTTCATGTAAGTTTACCACCAAATATATCTCAAGAATCAATGTCATTCATGAATTTATCTTCCAGGCTCGTGGACCGAAGATCATTGTGAGGTTGTTGCCCCATGAGGTGGTGGATCTGGAGCCCACCCTTGCTCTCCTGAGTGCACAGGATCCCAATGATCATGAGGTAGGAACGGTTATTTTATCCCTTTCTTTTCCCACAGTCAAACCCATCTAAAAAGACTAAAGAAACAGAAAAAGTGGCCACAGTAGATGAATGGCTTTTCTTGACAGGGTCTACACACATCACACATTTTGTCTTTTATGGAAGTCAAACCTGTCTATGAAGGCCATCACAAGGAAACAAAGAAATTGGCAACCAATAAAAAGTTGTAATTTGACATTCGTAATGAAAATTTTGGTAATATTCAGCCAAATCAAGGTAGTAGAGGTATTTTTTTACACTATGTGGCTTAATTATGTTTCTCCCTTAATGCAAAAAAATTATGATTTTCAGCAATATGCATTTTGCATACCGGATGCGTCTTACGTCTTGCCGCTATGCTTTGCTGTATAGCTAACTAAACAAATATAAGACCATTTAATAGTGAGCCTCTCATTCTATATTTATTTACCTCATCAGTTGGTGCAGTGTTGTTTTATCTAATTTTTTACAATTGTCTTCATGCTCCATTAAAATTATGCACAGGTGAACTTCTCTGACCCTGTCCTCCCCAACTGCTGCAGTGATTGATTTTGGAATCTCCATTCTCCACATTCTGGCAATATTTATCTTTTTATTTGGACAATATTTATCTATATATTATGGCAATATTTATCTATATATCATGGCTTGTCAACAGTCATATTTTTATAAGTAAAAAAATGTATTTGATACCGATAAGAACTCACATATTCTATTTATATCATCATTGGGTAGTCCTGATTTGAAAACCTTAGTACTCGGAGCTAATGTACATGTATTTCTGTAATGCTTCACTCCTTCCATTGTAGACCTGGGAATCTCGCTACATGCTGCTGCTGTGGATGTCTATGATATGCATGATACCGTTTGATATGTCCAGACTGGACAGTGGCGTTGCCGGAGCAGGTGACCAGCAGGCTAAGAATCTACCCACCATGGACAGGATACTCAATGCGGCCAAGGTAGGTAATACATCTCATACTGAAAACGAGAACCTGAGAAGTTCACTCATTCATTTCATATGTGATGCCTGTAAACCAGTTGTAACACATTTTAGAAATCTAAAATATATTAGTTTTTGAACATCATTTATTTGACAAGAAATGATAGACCTCCTACTTTGCAACTTGGTACCCTGATGATTCATTTTTCAATTTCTGTTTAACTATCTCTTAGCCTGAAGGCTTAATTATTTGCTTCTAGAAGTTTAAAAGATGTGATACTTTGTGCAAGAGAAGATTGAATGGTCAATATTATGTCTTGGTATCCTATGTGGTTTATTTAGACTTATCTTGGGATGAGCGATAAATGCAGAGATGCAGCTGCCTTCATGGTATCAAGGTAATATTAAAAAAAATTATAATGTTTTTCTCCTGACCAATTACCTATGGAAACTCTGAGATTCCTGCGTTGTAGGGGAAGTTTACTGTCATATTGAGTTGGTTTTCCTAAAAGCATAATGAGAGAAAGTTCGAGGAAAATGTGATTAAGAATACAAAAGTTATGAAGTTTAAAGTTGCAGCTGGTCAAAAACAAAGTGGAAACTCTGTAATGTACCTTTAGAGCACCTCTCCCATTTGCTCTTTGTGAATTAGATTTTCTTCTTTATCAACAACCAAGAAAATGGAAATTGGTGCCGTTGTCAGTACAAAGCAAATGGGAGAGGTGCTCGAAAGATCCGTCACAAATTTGCCAATTTTTGTTTGATTACAGTACTTATCAACTTACAAACATCTTAACTTAAATTTTTGAAAATCAGATTTTCCTCATACTTTCACTGATATGTTCTCTCATTTTTCTGCTTGTATTAAAACCAATTCAGTACCTGGGTTAACTTCCCCTTAAAACCTATGGAGATAAGAACAATTTAGTATTCAATGGGTCAGACTTGTGGTAATTTTGGAATGAGGTATTATCGCATTATAAAACAGTATTGCTGTGTTCAATCTGAATGTTTTTTGTTTTAGTGCACTTGGTAAAGATCAAGCCCAGGATTTTTCAGCATGAACCATTGATGGTGGCTGTGAATTTGTTTCATTCTTAATTTTGTTTTGCTTCTGTCATGAAGTAGTAAGCCCTCAATTAACTAATTGTAAGTTATTTTAGAATGAAGAGGAATCTTGACTGATCGATTGGCACACCAAGCTTCTCAATATTATATTTGTGCAATACAAAATTAGTGCTACTTCATATATGGTCGTTCTTTCATTATTTGATTGGATAAAGAGCAAACTTGTGTGCATTCTTACCAGCTCAGAAAATGTGCATTCTGTTGATACCAATGTATATTTAAATATTATTCATGAAGGTTTCTAACAAGGCATGATGTTAAGCAGATGAGGTTACCAGAATTTCTCGACTGGTGTCTACAGACTGTCGCATCAGAAGGAAAAAGTAAGTTTTATCATTATTTTGATTTGATTGTTTTGTGATTGATGATAACTGTTTATAAAACAAGTAATTCAATATTTATTTCCGGAAGGATCAATGACCTACGTTCATATGGGACTTGTAGTTTCAAACTGTTAGCAAAACGTTTGGTTAACGAAACAACGGCTCACTAACATCGACGAGGGTTCACACGGGCCCGAAACAACGACGCTTGCTGTTCGAAGACTACAAGTCGAGCTTCAACCATTTAACATGAGCAGAGAGGTCATCGTTAACAACAAGATTGCTAAATATGAGTAGGACCCCCCCCCCACCGCTGCTTGTGATTTTGGGTTATCCACAAGCTCGCCTGTGCTTCTGGAAGTACAAGTAAACGTAGAGTTTTGAAACTATGAGTCCGTTGATACGGTCTGAAACTACAAGATAACTTAAAGTTTTGAAACTATGAGTCCGTTGATACGGTCTGAAACTACAAGATAACTTAAAGTTTTGAAACTATGAGTCCGTTGATACGGTCTGAAACTACAAGAATAACTTAAAGTTTTGAAACTACAAGGGGAACTTAAAGTTCACCTCCTTCATTAGGAGGGAAACGATATATTTCTGTGCAAAGAAAATGCACCATTCGACTCATATGTCATTATGCATTAAGTTTGATCGTCTTTACAGTTGAGGAAGATACAACATCAGTAACATATTTCTTTGACTTTTTGAAATATGACACTTGTGTTGTACCTTCCTCAACGTTCTAATTTGTGTAAATATACTGCGCAACAACATCAAAAATCATCTGTTGACAAAGGAAAACCATGACATGGCTTCATTATATTTTTTTTTGACACAAATGTTTATGTATATAATTGTCATTATTTTGCAGGAGGTATACTAATAATCACATTTTTTTGTTATCTTTCATTCTTTTCTTGCAGAGGGAACCATCCCATCTGTTCTCAAAATGGCTGGAGTCTTGTCTGTTCTGGTGAGAAAATGTGCAACTTTGACTTTCATCATTTTATTTGAAATTCTGTGACATATATCACTATGCACTGTTTCATGGTTTGTCCATTTTTGTTTTTCTCTGATGAATGCATTTTATGCTAGTTAGCAAAACATTTTTGCTAATTTCTTTCCTAAAGCTTCATTTGAATACCCCTACAATACTGTCTTATTAAAAGCAATTTTAGGTCTGTTCTAGGATAGCAACACCAGGATAAAAACGATACATCTGACGGGTTTAAGAAATGTGTGTACTGCAATTAAAAAAGATTGAAAACATACAATGCAGTGCATGTAAAAAGCTGTGAATTAAAGGGATATGCCACCAGGCGGCCGTGGGGAAAGTCAGGATTGCGTAAGCCCCATTCACTCGTACCCAGAGTTTGTGCGTCGAACGCGTACGTCGGACTACTGGGATTAGATATCGGACTGCACGAAGCCGACCGAATCTTGCACGAGAGCTTGAGCTCAGGCAGAGCGTACATGCTGCGCGGCGACCAGTCTGTTCGAAGTTTGCGCCCCACGGGGCAACGGCATGATCAGGTAACGATCACGGTGCCCTCTCGCGGCATAATATCGTCCACAATCTGCGGTTGAGTATCCCTTTAATGCAGATTTAAATATTGCTGCTGGAAATTGGTTTTGTACACTGTGCGTATATATGTTCTGAGAACATAAAACACTAATCTGCCTGATTCATTTAAAAAAATGTTCTGTGCATCATCAACTTTTTATTCATTTTTCAGGCTCAGTTATTCAAGCTTGGAAAAAGAAGTGACCTCCTTCAATATGGTAAGTTTAAAAGGATATGATATGCCTGTATAATTTTGATTTTATTTTGGTCACATGAACTTTACAATTGATAAACTGGTAGTCATAGAGCTTGTAATTTTTAAAGAAATGTTCCTGTCCTCCTCAAAACTGTGTAACAGTACACACATTTCTGCCTGTTAACAGTTAGAGCAGCAACATACCTTGACAAAAAGGAAAACTCGCTCAAAGTAAACTTTTTGTTTTTTGTGAGCTGGCATATCTGTCGACATTCAAGAGGAACACACATTTGTGCCCGTTAACAGTTAGAACAGCAACATACCTTACAAAAAGTAAGACTCGCTCAGAGTAAAGTTGGTATTTTTTGTGAGCTGGCATATCTGTCGACATTCAAAAGGGTAGTGCCAGCTTGTTTTTGTATATATCAAATTGAGAATCAGACTGCACACCCACTCATATTTTTTTAGGGGAGAAGATGATTGAAAATATGAAAATGTTCTTTTTGGTACAGTCTGTTATTTATATAATATATATCATTATATAAATTTGCATATCATTTAGCAGTTGCTTTTTCTTGTCTCCAGCCCCAGTTGTTTTGCGGTTGATGATTGAATGTGAGCTATGCAATCACAACAACACGCCGATTAAGAAGCTGTCTATGAAGCTGGTGCAGAGACTAGGCCTCACCTTTCTCCCTTCTAGAGTTATGAAATGGAGGTCAGAATCCAAACTTCATTTTTGAGTATACACCTGGTTTTCGGGCATTTCTGAAGTGGTCAGTCCAGTAACAATGTATTATTGAAGTGATAATTACATGAAGCAAAACTAATGATAGTAGTTTATGGATTTAGTTCTTGATAATTATGGGTAGCACCTGTTTTGGCCTCCTATTTTGCAATACAACATGATAGTATTATAAGTACAGGTATTGAGTACCAGTGCAATGTCCACTCTGTGCCTGCTCATGATTTGATTCCCGAATTCCGATAAAGTATTAGTGAGAAATCTGTATATAATTTTCAAAACATTAAGGTAACAAATAAGAGTTTAAGAAATATTTTACTATTTGTGACTTTGTTAGTATTTTACAAATTTGTTAGTTTAAATATTCAAACAAAGTATTAGATGTAGCTATCTTGCAGTTATGATTTCTGCTTGAGGACTTGAGGTCTCCATGGCCTCTTTACTTTAGTTGAATATGATGTGGCCAGTGTATTTTTTCATAAAGGTATTATTGTAAGTAATGTGAAATTAAAAAAAAAAAAAATCTTGATGTGTAATTTATGATCTGGGGCTATATTCTGAAGACTATGTTATCTTTCATGTGAATGAAAACAATGTTAATTATCATAACAAACTGAAATTGTGCGCAATAAACACTCATAATTGGTGCTTGCGTAGATGTCTATGTTAACTTTACCCGAGCACAGCCATCTTTGCGCAATCTTTAAGCAAAAATGACTTGTCATGATTTTGATCATTTGTTATGACAATTAACATCGTTTTACTATTAAACATAAAAGATAACATTGTTAGCAGAATGAGAATACGGCCCCTGTTCTGAATTCCATTGTTTATTCCATTGTTTAAGTGGAAATGTATGGGCAAAGCAACAAAAAAAAAATTGATAATGGATAACAAAATAATTTTGTATTTTTTTTTATACAGATACCAGAGAGGCAGTCGATCGCTAGCTGACAACCTGCAGCCTGCCTCAGCTCCTGCTGGCATAGCATCACAGACTACTGTAGGCAAGGAGGACGACTATGATGAGGAGAATTATGACATTCCAGAGGAGATAGAGGACGTAATAGGTGAGTGAACTCTTTCGCTCAATTTAACTCTTTCAGTGCCGATGGCGCGTATATATATATATATGTGACAGATAGACTTGTCATTTTCATTCACCAATTGCTGGACCACAGGAAAGGTATATATGGTGGTCAATGTATATAAAAATTTTGATCATAAATCAAAAATTCTAAATATATGATTATAATAATTATATTCTACTAGAGAAAATTGCAGAGAAAATTACCTTATTTCAACATTAAACAATAGTAAACAAATGAGAAATCAAAAAATAAGGAACAAAAAAAAAATTCAAATGTAATTTTCAATAATTCTTATGCATAAAGTTTGGTAAAGTTGGTATCTTAAGAAATGGCAATAAATTTCCTACAAGCTTTGTACAGAATATTTTGTGAAGTGATACATGGTGAATGAAGTGCAGACATTTGAAAAGTAAGCATTGATCATTGCTTCTAAAATAAGAATCAGACACATGTAAATAAAAGTTTTCATATTATTTAAAGTGTTCAAAGCGGTAAATACTAATTCTACATCCTAATATTGTGGTTCTGCTTCTG
Source organism: Heliocidaris erythrogramma (assembly GCA_025617745.1). Taxonomy (NCBI): domain Eukaryota; kingdom Metazoa; phylum Echinodermata; class Echinoidea; order Camarodonta; family Echinometridae; genus Heliocidaris; species Heliocidaris erythrogramma. The sequence continues at coordinate 20,272,318 of CM046857.1, read as the reverse complement.
AAATAAAATGTTGATTTTGCATAATTATGTCAATTTTACATGCCTTGACGTTTCGCTAAGACTACCTTAATAGGTCACATGAAAGTTAGGGGTTGCTAAAAGTTGGAACAGATGCACAAGTTTACTGTATTAATTTCACACTGATATGCAGCAGCATGTCAGAAATTGTGTTGGTGATAATTTTTTCTTACCATTTTGGAATGCAAGAAGAAATGTTAACTTGTAATGTGTATCAATTCATTATTTTTTATGTAGGACTGTATTTTCTTTCTTTTCCTTTGTAAAAAGTGAATAATTGTTCTTTCCTATGTCCTTTCTTGTACATTTGTACATCATGATTTATGTCTGAGACCATCATTTTCAATCTCCTTTGGCAAGATGGGTCCTAGTTTGGGGTTTGAACCCGGGGCATTTAATTGATAACAGGGCATTTAATTGATAACAGAAACATGTGGTTAAGACATTGAGCCATGAAATGGAAAGAAGCAACTGAGCATAGTCTTGAAGTGTATTGCTGTGTAGATGTACATGTATATCATTGCTGTATCTGTGTTTTTGTCTCTCCTTATCTCCATTAAAATTGAGTTCAACCAACTTTGTTGTTTTTCTCTTGTCAGAACAACTTCTAACCGGATTGAAGGACAAAGATACAATCGTTAGGTGGTCTGCTGCTAAAGGGTATGTACATGTAGGAACCTTTTATGAAGCAGAACAAACAAGTAATATTTTTTTTGACTATTTGTGGTTATTGTTAATTTTTGCCAGTTTTTCTACCCGTAGTGAATGTTGTCCAAAAGCTCGATCTAAAGCTAAATACATAGTGATGTATATTATGTGTTTAATCCTGTGTCTTTCAGGATTGGTCGTCTTACTGGCAGACTACCCCAAGAGCTGGCAGATCAGGTGGTGGGATCAGCCCTAGAGTTATTCACGTAAGTCCACCTATGTTTACACTCTATCACTCACATTGTTGTCATCGTCGGTTCATATCCATCTCCAATACAATTCAGTTTCTTTTGCGTTTTGATCAACTGAGAGTACCCTTTGTTAACATGGATCTGCAAGTTGTCAAGCCTCAGGACGTCTCCTGATCAATTCTTCCGTTTTTGCGAAGGACGTGACAGTAGAATCGGTTAGGACACATAACACTGTCTTCATCGGGCTAACTAAAAACAACAACTCATCTGTATGGTTTTCCTCTTGGAGCAGTATGAGGGAGATGATTTTTGTGTTGTATGACATGGCACTTTTCTTGTGCTGTCTGAAGCTAATATCAATTTCATTTGATTATGTTTTGTATGTTATATTGTATGTTATGGACATGTATGCTTACTGTTTGTTCAAACGTAATCCTATTGCCTATTTTTTGTTTTTGTTTCAGTATGAGAGAGACAGATGGAGCATGGCATGGTAGCTGTCTGGCCCTGGCTGAGCTGGGAAGGAGAGGGCTCCTTCTTCCAGTAAGATTACCTGAAGGTAATGAACATGTAGATGATGATTAAACCCACTGCAGACTGTATGATTGAATCCACTATGACTATAATTTGTAAAGTTATATATCAGAGTTTGATATTACCCATCCACTGGTTGAAATTGTAATTTGAAACAAAATCACGAAGTCGTGGCTTGGTGATGTAATCGATGACAGTAGATGTTACAGGTTAAAATCCCTCCTGACTTGTTTTTTTTCTCTAATGCAGTTTGTGCAGCCAATCTCAATTAGTACAGCAAATATTCTTTTGTCGTAGTCTGCTTTTGTTATTAATAGTGTATTATTTTAATAATTGAAATGAGAAGTAGAATCAGGAGATGGATTGTCCTTGTCTCTACTTCAATATTGAATCAGTGGTCCTTCTACCCTCAGCTGACACTATCCTCCAGACTTAGCATGTTCTCAATAGTTATTTGTTATTCTCTTTTCTCCAATTCTTCAGTCATTCCAGTTGTCAGGAAGGCACTCACCTATGATGTCAAGAAAGGATCTTACAGTATTGGTAAGTTAATATCACAGACATGTATTTATGATTCCAAAGCAAAAAAACGGGCACCTTCATACATTGTTACAGACAAAAGGAATTTTGGGATTTCATATTTCAATTTAGCACCAAGTGATGATATTGAATGGCCGAGAGTAGGATGAACAAGCTATAAAAGCATGAGCTGTGAGCATATTGCATTAATCAGTAGACAAATGTGATATATCCTTATCAATTGTATGAAGCCGACATGGCTATAATTTCTTCCATGTATTGTAAATATATTAATAAATTTTTTAATAACGATCATATTTGCAAAAATGTGAGGATCGATGAGAAGCTAATCATTTTCAACTTGATTTTCCTATCCAGGGAAGAGAGATACTGGTACATATTTGGCAAGGAAATTCTTGTTCTCCTTTTTTAGAATAGTGTACACATATTACAGGGTGAAACCATACCAAACTGCACAAAATAAGGATGTAGGCTAGATTTTATAATAGTTCATCTGTGTCTTTCTCCCCCCCCCCCTCCAGGTGCCCATGTTAGGGATTCAGCCTGCTATTTATGCTGGTCGTTTGCTAGGGCATATGACCCAGAGGTCATCACACCGTATGTCAATGAGATCGCTGCTGCTCTGCTCATCACAACCGTCTTCGATCGAGAGGTCAACTGCCGGAGAGCAGCATCAGTAAGCAGGAGAAGCAGTGATAACATTTCTCAAAATATCCCAATATTTTAATGTTTTTATGCCTCCGCCCACCGAAGGTGGGTGCCGGAGGCATTATGTTTTCGGGTTGTCCGTGCGTCCGTCCGTGCGTCCGTCCGTCCCACTTCTCGTTACCGCGATATCTGAAGAATCATTTGAGATAGGAACCTCAAACTTGGTACTAGTATGTATCCCCATACGAAGATGAACTGATTAGATTTTGGGGTAAGGAGGTCAAAGGTCAGAGGTCACAGAGGTCAATTTACATGAAATTACATGAAATTCTTGGTTTTTAGCACCGTTACCGCAATATCTCAAGAACTGTTTGAGGTGAGAACTTCAACCTTGGTACCAGTATGTATCCCCATAGAAAGATGAACTGATTAGATTTTGGGGTTGGTAGGTCAAAGTTCAGAGGTCACAGAGGTCAATTTACATGAAATTACATGAAATTCTTGGTTTTTTAGCACCGTTACCGCAATATCTCAAGAACTGTTTGAGGTGAGAACTTCAAACTTGGTACCAGTATGCATCCCCATAGAAAGATGAACTGATTAGATTTTGGGGTAAGTAGGTCAAAGGTCAGAGGTCACAGAGGTCAATTTACATGAAATTACATGGAATTACTGGTTTTTAGCACCGTTACCGCGATATCTCAAGAACTATCTGAGGTGAGAACTTCAAACTTGGTACCAGTATGCATCCCCATAGAAAGATGAACTGATTAGATTTTGGGGTAAGTAGGTCAAAGGTCAGAGGTCACAGAGGTCAATTTACATGAAATTACATGAAATTACTGGTTTTTAGCCTCGTTATCAAATATTTCTAGAACAGTTTGAGCCATCAACTGAATTTAGGCGGAGGCATATAGGAGACGCAGTCGCATTCATCTTGTTTATGTATGTAAATAATTTGCCAATTTGAGACTGCCATATTCAGTGATTTGACGTATACTTTCATAATTTCATGATTATTTGCTAAATTGTCCTAGTTCTCCTAATTCTGGTTACCATAGGCAAAAAAAAAAAATTCTTATAAAGGTGGGCATTCCCATTGATATAGAAAATATGTATGAACTAATTGCATATTTTCTTCTGCTTTCAGGCTGCCTTCCAAGAAAACGTTGGCCGGCAAGGAACGTTCCCTCATGGCATCGATATTGTTACTACAGCAGACTATTTTGCTGTTGGCAACCGCACCAATACATACCTCAATATCAGGTAATAAAATTAGTGTATCAAGAATGTATCCTACATTGTATCTACTTTGAAAAAGCATATAAAAAGAAAGTGTAGGACTGTGGTATTTATATAATAATGACTGGACTTGAGTAGGATACAAGCGTATATCACCCAAGCTATGACCATATTTAAATAATTTAAAAGCGAGTGTGATATACCCTTGCGTCCCACAAAAGAAAAACCATTCAATGTTATTATTATTCATTGTACATGTATGAAACCTACTTCCTCAATTTTCAGCATGACATGTCCTTATGTTTTTGTATTCACTTCAACATAAAGCACAGGAAGAAAGTCACCATTATTTTGCCCTTACCCAATCATCTTGCAAGGGCTGTGCACATACATCCATTGTCTTAACCTTTGCATATTTAAATGCTTAATTTTACGTGTCACGTGCATCCCAAACCATGAGATATTGAAAAAATTTCTGCACGGTCATCTGCATCCTTTAACACAAACCATGAGATATTGAAAAATTACTGCACGGCCATCTTCTGCGCAGACCATATGAGACATCAATTTTTCTGGTCGCCTGAAAACCCTTCATACAAATAATGATCAAAAATACTGTTTTATGCCATTGTATATGTATATGATTTGATTTTAGTATAACTCACATTTTCTATACCTTGTACCTACCTCATACTTTCTGTTGATCACTTTTGAATGGTCCACTGGGAACTATTAAACTGGAAGTATAACTTGGGGTTTGATGAGAATGAACGTTTTGTAGATTTTCAATAGTCTCCAGCCCATGATACTTTGGGCATAGTATATAACAAGTTGATGTTTTTAAAGAGAATGCTGAGTTCTGGGAAAGGCAAAAAATAATATGTGAGCTTCTAATTCATTTTATGTCTGTTTGGAAGAACATCTAGCAGGAATGTCCCTTGAAATGGATTGCTCTTCAAATGCCCTCTTATTCAAAATATGACAAGAAATAGCTGAAATGTTCGGGCCAAACATTCATGCCATGTGCGTGTGAATTCCCCTATATATCCATTTCTCTGTGCAGTGCATGTGCTTTCCAGCGAGACTGGGTCAATTTCTTATCTTTATGATGATTTCGAAACCCCACAGTATACACCAATTCTTATGTATACATGATTAACCTTTCCCAGTTGCTTTGAAACAGTTTCTTTCACAATGTACCATCATTTGCAAAAGTTTAAGACCACTATTCCAAAATGCAATGAGTCAAAGAAAGAAAGAAAAAATGTAAACTTAAACTATTTTTCAGACATACAATAATTTTCATGGCATAACCTGTGTATCATACTTGAACTATAGGCTTATACCATTACTCTCGTGCTACTGATCACTGTAGTAAATATGTTATGTAATCATTTAATGAGACAAAAGAAAGTATTCCAAATTATTGAAATACCCACAAATCCTGAGGTGGTCTTAAACTTTTGCAAATGATGGTATTTGCATGACCAGAAATCTATCTTTAAGTGAAACGAAAGTGGTTGAATTGTGTAAGAATCTATCTTGAAAAGTGCTTTAAATGCCTTTTTTATTCTTTATCTTGTAATATCACAGTTCATATCTAGCAGATTTTGAAGAATACACCTTGCCTCTCATCGATCATCTATACCAAGTAAAGGTCGGACACTGGGACCCGTAAGTTGTCATTCCTTGTGAATATTCTTTAGAGGATCATGGTTATGAAGGCACCTGATTGTTGAATAGCTGGATACAGTGATAATATTGTTGTGTGATTGCGTTTCGACGTTCCGGACAGGTTGACTGCCCGTCATCACTCCTTGGTGTTGATACCAAGGGTGATGAATTTCAGAAAATAAAAACCATGTGTGGCTTCCCCCAACAAGGGTACTGACAAAGGGTAATGTTATAAGGCCATATTTCACTAAATGTGGACCAATATATATGTCAGTGCATACATTCAACCTGCAAAATTGCTCTGTTCCTCTCAGATCACCGCATGGGATTCGGTGTAGCCATATTTCTGTCAATTTAAACCATGTGTAAAACTTTTTCTGCCGAGAACCCTGTGACTCGTAGCACCTCTTATAATGAAATTAGATATCGGCGTAAGAGCAGACTTCCCAGTTCTAATTTCCTCAATCTCTGTGTGGTTCATATCTCTACTTTGCATGTATTTTCCATCATACAGTGCAATACGTGAGCTGACTTCACAAGCACTACATGTGCTTACCGCAAAGGCACCAGAGTACATGGCAAAAACAGGTCAGTGTCAAAGGTCTTCTGTTCCTACAAGCCAGATGTTTCTAAATAATTGTTGTGAGCTACATGTATATACTGGCAGTAGCCCCAATTAAATAGTTGTTAAAACTTGTTTGTAGAGATGAGTGAATCAAGCAATTATAAAAAAAATATACACTGTAATTCAAATTGTCCAAAATTCAAGAAAGTGTTAAAGTCCTTGTAAGATTTAGGCAGTTTATTTAAATTCTCTTTAACTTTCCAAGTGATTTTTGTTGCATTGGAAAGGCCCTTCAACTCTCACTCAACATAAGGGAAAAGAAAATATCAATGTTATAATATAAGCTAACCATATAAAAAGGTATTGCAAAAGTAATTTGATAGATTTTACGCATCATTTCACTATTACGCAGAAGCTATTCATTTGAAGAACTAGTAACATTGATATCTTCTCTTTATGACAGTATTGCCTGATTTGATAACTAAGACCACTGGCATTGATCTCAACACCAGACATGGTTCGCTGCTCGCTGTTGCTGAAGTGACGCACGCCCTCTATGAATATTCTGAGAGGGAATCAAGGTGAGTAAATACATCTAACTCTTGAGATTTCATATTTGAATCCTCAAATGCTGTCTTGTCTGATGGATGGAGTTGTGGTTCTAGAAATTAAAGGATAGACTTGGTAAAGAGCTGTTCAGTTCAATAGTTCTTTATTATAGCTTAATAAACCCACCTTGTATTCATTTTTAACAGATTTGGCAACCCGCTTGAAAGCTTTTTGTTGTTAATCAGAGCGAATTTTGGTTGAGAAATATGCATGAATTTGAATAAACTAATAAAATAGTGTGTTGTAATTGATTGATACTCATAGAAGACCTAATAACGACAACAATTATTTATGGTTTGAAAATGAAAATTCAATAAGATTTGGAAAAAGTGATGTAGATGTAGCTTCCATATACTGAATGCTTAAAGATCTAGAAATCCTAGGTATGAGTAACTTTTATTTACCCCTAGTATATACTTTTCATGTCATTCAGGTGTTTAGTGGATGTCATAGGTTCTTCAAGTGTTGAAGGGTTAAAAGCCATCACAAAAAAGGTGAGTTTTATTTCTTGATATTGATGGGAAAATCCTATTTGGTTTCAACTGAGAATTTCATATTGTTAGATGCGCAAATCGTAAGAGGTGATTTGTGATCTCTGTATGCACACAGCAAGAATGTAAATTGTTGAAGGAAAAGAACAACAACAACAATGAATATGAAGTACAAATAATCTATTGCAGAAGCCACACTTGTTCTTGGACTCTGAAGCAGGACTGTTTTGCAAATGATTAAAGTTATTTCCAGTATATTAAGCCAGATTATGTGAGTCAGTCAGATTTCTCAGTGCACAGTTTTTCGTTGTTTTTTTGTTTGTTTTTCTAATAAAAGACATGCAAGACCTGCATGTATTATCAGGATGGTCCATTTGACATGTTTAAGTTCTTGTTTCCTCTTTTTTCCTGGTACAGATGGAGGAAGGTAGGATGTTCAGAGGAATGACTGGTGAGATCCTCCGTCCAGCTGTCTGCACCCTCATCGGTAAACTCTCCCTCTCAAAGCTGCCATTCCATGGAGATGCTACCATTGGTAGGTTTCTTTCAAAGGGAATTTCCCCATTGTTTTGTCATTCCAGCAATGAAAGAAATTCACCTTCAGCATTGAGTTAAACTAACATAATTTATGTGCAAGTAAATGGAAACCCGGAGAAATTCCTTGATTGTTTGAGCGCCTTGTCATGGTCCCTTGTAAGTAACACCAAAGTCAAATAGTTTAACTGGTTATACTGGTTTTCACTGGTCTAAGTGATTGGACTTGTAGAAATTTCACTTGTAGAAATTTCTACAAGTCCAATCACTCAGACCAGTGAAAACCAGTATAACCAGTTTAACTATTTGACCTTGGTATGTTACTTACAATGTTACTTGGCTAAAGCCAGAGTAATAGTATGATTGCAGGGCCCTCAGGGAGAATAGTATATAATACTGATGAGGCTACAGACATATTATTATTATTATTATGGTAATTTAATGTTTGAGGTCATCATGATCAATCATTGAGATGCAATTATTTGTAGGTTTCATTCAAAGGGACTTCCCCACAGTGACATTTACAAAATTGTGTTTAATAGCAAACTCCCATTTGAAAATTCCCTTCTGTGGAAATAATATTATTGGTAGGATTTATTAAAGGGAATATGCCAAATTACTCTTTTGGAGCAAGTGCTTTGTTATCCAGGAGAGGAGAAAGTCACCTTCCATATTAATTTTCCCTAGATTTAAAACTCAACTTTCATTGAATTTGATAATGTGTTTTTATTTAATTGACTCTGGTCCGAGTCATTTCTATACATCTTAAAGATGATTCTGTACCTGTATGCAACCCTCATAGGATGGAACAATATGAAGAATTAGAATGTAGCCAAATAACTTTATCTTGATTGTTTGTTGAACCTAGATCAGTGGCAGACATTGTTAGATGACAACATCGTGAGGTTACAGAGGACTGAGAGAGATATCCACAGCAAATCGGTAGCAGCAGAGAGGATGTTGTGTCAGGAGTATTACCAGGATTCTAATGGCCAAGCCCTGCCTGGTATCCAAGGTAACTGCATCCTCTGGTGTTTATATGACTGTCCATCATTGGCGTAGTGCAGATCCAGTCATGGTGGGGGAGTACGGATGGGTTTGGGCACTGGTTTTACTAGGTGGATGAAATGGAAGGATGTGAGAGGGGGTTGTGTCATACTCACATCCTTTTTTTTCTTTTTCTCATTCCCTGTTTTTTTCCCCCCTCTTTTTCTCTGTTTTAGGTCCATTTTCCTCTCTTTTTCTTGTTTCCTTTTTTTCCTGTTCTTTTCTTTTCTCTTTATCCATTACATGGGGGGGGGGGGGGTGCTCTGTCCCCTTCCTGTGCCTTTGGTAGCTGCATTTGGTAGCTACATGATAATGCTATCTACTGGCATATTGATTGCAGCAATAAGTGGTATCAAGAGTAGTCAAATTTAGGGGAACAATAATTCTCATTTTCTTTCATTACAATTTTTTGGAGCTTCTTCCAAAATGTTGATTTATGTAAACAATTTTAATTGTCTACCATTTTCAGCTTGATTTTTATCTCTGACATTGGACAAGTCATTGATTGTTATTACAGTTATCATTTTTATCATAACATTTTATGTCCTAATTATTGTCATTGCCAGGATTTTCACTGTCATTTGCTATATCAAACAACATTTAATATTGTCTTCTTGCATTTAAGGACACACATACTCTTCTTTGGGGAGAGTAGTATACAGGAACCATTTTTCAATTGAAATTTTGTTTGTTACAGATAAAGTTATAGATCTGTACATCAAAGGTCTAGAAGATCCTAATGAGATGGGTAGGATGGGTGCAGCACTGGTACTTGGGGAACTCCCTAGGTTCATGGTCAGAGGAAAACTACACCAGGTAAGACTTATTGAGCAAAGGTGATGCAGTGCATGATATTATATCTAAGCACTTAAAGTATCAACTTGTGAGGCTAATATTCAACTTAATGAGCCGAAACGTAATGCTTTAAGTTACCTTTGTAAGTTAAAATTGAGTTAAAGCATTCAGTTCGAAAAGCACTTTGGACCATCTCTCTGTTTTTATAATTTTGTCTTCATAGTGGCAGCAAGACAAAGGTTTGGTTGTTACTTTTGCACCTTGTTTCATTCCCTTATGGTGAAGTATTTTATTTAGAAATTTTTGCAGCAGATAAAAAGACGTTATTAATAGTTCTTGATGCAACATAATGATGTTCATGACCTTGTTTTTTTGTCTTTCACCATGTCTTTAGATCCTAGAAGGTCTCATCAAGGCCAGTATCTCAACCAAAGATGAAGATGCCATCCATGCTGAATCAAGGAGAGATGCAGTCCGCTCCATTGCCAAGTAAGCTCCTTCGAGATTATTCATTTCCCTTTACTATATTGATAACTAAAATGTAGCATTTGGCTTGGCCAAGAGGAATGCATTATTACATTAAGTGTGCTTTTGGTATAATGATTATTTTAAAAGTGATGCTGGTAGATTTGAAGGAGGACTGAGTATGGCAATGCTTGAACTCCCAGCTTTGTGGATGAGTCAGTCCACTCATTAATTGGATGCATAGTGTTGACCTTTCTGTTCCACACAAATGAGAATCATTTTGTAACAAATGAACAAACAAGTTGACAGTCATCATGAAATTATTTCCTCCTGTTCATTCCATGGCTCCATTCATTTTAGTCACAGAATTGTAGTTATCTGTATGGAATTGAATCCAAAAATGAGTAAACAACGAAAAGGCAGTTCAATTTCGTCTGGTTTTGAGGATACTTGTCTTTATGTTTCATGATTGCTGTGTATTGTCTCTGCCCAGTAATAAACAATAATTCAATTTCCAAAGTATACCTCTTTTTTTTTCCAGTCGCATTTATTCATATTCCTTTTAAAATCCACAATGCTTACTACATGTACATGTTGCTAGATTTAAATGATCTTTTCGAAAAACTTTATTTGAGAATGAAACTTATTCCTACTGAGATGCTGTAAAAGCTTGGTTGTTAAAGGAACAAATGTAAATCGTATTTATGGATGAGAATTAAGACAGACTATTTCAATCAGCTACAACTTCTTAACCCTCTTCATATCATCTCATATGATCTTTCCAGATCATGTGAAACAGTTGACATATATCCAACTGGAAACCCCCATGAAGTAGTGTGTGAGTCCAACCTGCCTACCATATACAATTGTTTGCTGCAATCACAGAAGGACTATACCACTGATTGCAGGGGTGATGTAGGTGCATGGTAAGTGTTGAGCTTCATGAAGTGATGCATTCAGTATTCTGCACTAGTTTTACAAATGTTATTGAAACCTGAGGCCAAGGAACAGGTGTTAAAGTGTACATTTTGAATGCCATTAGTAGTTTATTTAATGGAAGAGAGAGAATTTTAGGTTGAACAAAATAAATAGAAAATGTCAAACTTCTTTTGACAAATTATGGTACAGGTATTCACTTTATCTCATTTGTTTTTGACTGGAAACCATACAAAGTTTGTTTTCAAATTATGATTTGCCATGCTCAAATGACCCTGGCATTATTTCCCTATTCCCTATGTTTTTATGAATCTTTGTGTGTTAGGTAGCTTAATGAAACGTTGTCGCGTGTAAGAACGCAGGAAAGACACATCAGACAAAATTATTCAAAATCAAAAGTTTATTCTATAGAGGCAGAACCAAATTATTAGGATGTAGAATTAGTATTTACATATACCTCTTTGAACACTTTTAAGCTAAATAATATGAAAAACATTTCCATGTATTTGAACATTAATGCCCAACTAACAATTGGTAATACCCTGCCACATGTAAATTTAAATTTGGAAATGAACGCTGGATTGAACGGGAGTACAAAGATGAGAGTGTGCTAGTTTCTCAATTGATCTCCACCAGGGTACGTGAGGCAGGCATGAAGAGTCTGTATGATGTTACCAGTCTTCTTGCTAAGACTCAACCAACCATGCTCACGCCAGACATGTAAGTCTTCACATGAACATAAGTGTTAATTTTGTGAAAGCCATTCACTTGGAATGAAAAGTGGCCTGTCCCATATTTTGTATGGGTGGTCGTAAGTACCCCTTCTGTCAATAGTGTTTGAAGTTCATTATTTGGGTGAATATCCTTGTTATCAGCTAGTGCCTTGACTAACTTGTTGACATGTTTTAGTGCCAATACTAATAGCAGTGTCAGTGACATATATATCCTCTTCTCATTACAATCTTTTAAAGCGTAGCCTACAAAATTTAGAAGGCAGAGTTAAGAATCAGAAGTTTTTAAATAATTGTTTTAAAAAATACAATCAGAAAGTATTTCCTTACTTAGTTAACCTTCTCTGTTTATAACTCAATATACCTTCAGCTTTAGGTATACAATGTCTAACACACTCATGATTTATAACCCCCACAATATCATGTCATATGAATAATACATTAAAGTCATACAACAGTAGGAAAATCAATGATTTCTTTGATGAACTGTAGCACAGCAATGGTAGCATGACTGAGAAAGACCTTTCCAGCAACCAGAATGTACATTTTGATGAAAGAAAGTCTGTAGGAAAAGCTTTGAGGAGATTTATATTCTTTCCCTCTCTTGGACCAGAATCTGTAAGGTAGTCCAGTGCCTGGCCCAGCAAGCTTCTGAAAAGATTGACAGGACCAGGATCTGTGCTGGGGAAGCTTTTCTAGGTCTACTACACCAATCTGATCCTGTCATTCCTCACATACCAGATAGGGAGGAACTAATCAAGATATTTCCAGAGTAAGTCTCGCCATTTTCGCCATTTTTATCAAATTTTGAGAATCTAAGCCAGTTTATGATAGAATTCGACCAGACGGTGTGGTCGAATTCTATCATAAACTGGCTTAGACAAATCGCCCCGTTTACATAAATCTAATAAATGTCGTTGGAGCAATACACGAGATGGGACTCGTACAGTGCAACTTCATACAAGATTGGGCTCATTAGAAACTTAGTGTGCCGCGCCCTATTTAGCTCCCGAAATCGCGAAAATCAAAACTATTCTCCTTGACAATGGTTACCCTGAGCATGTTATACCTCGCACCATAACACAGACGCTGGAGGCACAATCCAAATCTGACACCAGATTTGGACCTGCCAAATGCCCCGTGTAATATCTCAAACTACCCTGGAGGGGTAAGGTCTCTCACAAATACGCCAATCAGATCAAACACGCAGTGTCACGTTGCTATTACGCGGTTTCGACACGCATTGTGTTTTCTACAAACAGGATGCTACCGTCAACTAGCAAGGATGTACTACCCACCCCCAACTTGAGTAATGTTATTAACCAATTTCAGTGCCGTGCGATGCCAGGTACGTGGGCCGTACTTCTCAGCAGTTGTCTGATCGCATTAAAAAACATGTCCCCTCGACTATTCAGAACCGTACAACCAATCACCGCACGCAGCCTGTCCGTGCCTGCAAGTCTGAAATGCACGCTAACAGACCAAGGATAGCCAAATGAGATTCAGCTATTGGTCTCCATTTGCTGAACAATCCAGCTTGCGCACAAAGCTATGCCGACGATCAATTCTCAATTATGTCCCGGGCCAGAAGCGCAGCGCATTTACGCTTTCTGGAAGCCGCCTACATTCAATCGCACGAACCCCTTCTGTGCAGACAAAAGAAGTTCGTCCAAGCTTTGCGATTGTTCTGAAATTACGGCGTCTGGGTTACGTCCGGGTTCATTGAGTATAATATAGTTGATTTTGAGTAATTTGTTATATACCTGCGTGATATCCTGATGAGTGCATGTCGAAAAGCTTCGTTATCATGTCTCTTTTTCTTGCCATATTAAAAAGTAAATGTGCAGTTGTAGTATAATTACTTAGGGTCTCATTCTGAAATTTCCAAGCCTCAACATGAAAAACTTGGTAGGTAGTTTGAGTCCTTTTCCAATCTGTTAGTTAGTGTATTTCACATATTGCTATCATGAAAGATTATTCTATCAATGCCTTCAAAGTGCCCAAGAATATTTTCATTTTAGATCTTGTATATTTGCCACTAAATATGTTTGCTAGTACCCGTATATATCAATTTTCTTATACATTCAGGTTGGTGAAAAATGATTATCATTTTATAGGATGTCTTTCAGTAATGTCTCGTTCATTGTGCAATAGTGAGCTTTTTGATTGTTTCCTTAATACGTGCAAGCCGGAATGTTTTTGGAAAGCAAATATTTGTTGTGCATGTTGTTTCAGCCTCCAACCTACTTCACATACAAGAGCTTAGTTTTAGATATAACGCCAGCTGTTGTAAATGTACATGTACCTCCTTGTGTAGATAGAAATATGTGCATGCAATCACAATGACATCATAGCATGCCAAATACTGCCACATCACAGCCTTTCTTTTTTCGGCATTGCTGGCACTTAACCACTTTGTGTGTTTTCTAGCAGGGCGGGCATAGAGTGTACGGAAGTACATGTACATGTACATGTATGTAAGTACAAGTAGCATACGGGTCATTTGCGAAAGCAACTACTCGCAAAATGTCTTTAGGCCTGTAATTCACTAAAATATCTGTATGTTTAAATATTTATATTATATTGGATGGCTCTGAATGGGATACCAGAGAATATTCCACGAGTGGAATATTTCTGGTATTCCATGAAATAAAGCCATCCAATATAATTATTATTATCCATACCTTACAGGAAAATTATTTAGAACTTAATAAAAATCATTTTAACCAACCACATTCAGTTAATAGAGCCCCTCATCATACTTCATTGTGATCACACAAGTTTAACTTAAAGACCTCAGCCTGACCCAAAACAACCATATATTGATGTAAAGCTTAGTAAACAAAGAATATAATTACCCTGGGTATTCATAAATTTTCGTCTCCGTTTATCCATAAAAAATAAAAAAAAGATAATTTGTTTTGGTCCGCCCCCTCCCTATGGCGTAACAACAGAGGAAACTGCAGGGGGTCGCTAGACGTGTGACGACATGTCATGTATACAGCTCCGAGTGCGTCTACACGATATGTCGTCATCAAATTTTCACCCCCCGCAAAGTAGCGTTCCTCAGAGACGGGGCCCTCGTCAGAAAAACCACCGGGGCTCAACATTCGGGACGCTGTTACTCATTCCACAGGAAACAGAATCTCATGAAGTTGGTTTCAATTTGTTCAGAAAATATATAGCTCCCCGTGGATGAATAAAGGGTATATTTCAAAATTCGGTCAGGCTGAGGTCTTTAACCTCTTTATGACGTCATGTGCGTATATGTGTGTATGCGTTGCATTATTTGCGCGCACGCAAACAGACCAGACAAAATACGGCATAATATTGCACGGCAAATTTAGTACTGTAGCCTATGGGGAATTCAGCGTTTCGTGCAATATGCCCTCATATTGCACGCGCAAATCAAGCAGACAAAAATATGCGTTTTTAATGCGCCGCTAAAATGCCTTATATAGGTAATAATGGTTTATACAGTAGTCTTCAACCTTTCTATATATATATATGCCACACTCACAAACAACTTTTAGAGTCACAGTGGCCCAGTGGTTTGAGTAATGGAACTTGGAGATTTAAGGCTCACTCACATATGCCATGGTAAACTTTTTTTTTATGTGTGTGTATTAAATGATTAGCAAATGGGGATGCAACAAAGGTCCAATGCATACTCACTTACCACTCTGTTATAAGATACAGTAATGTGAAGCATTTGGGTTTTTTTTTAAGGCGGTTTACCACAGCACATTCGAACAAGCCTTTAAGCGCTTGATTGCATGTTGGTGTGTGATTAAACCTAGACCACTACTTATGTGAGTGAATGTGTACATGGACATGTATGTATGTGATATGGAGAACTTTATCCCTGTTAGCTATTGCTTGTCATATATTCTTGGTGAATAGACCTGTTTACTAATTTTATACATACTTTTTGAACAAAAGTTTCTCTTGACGACTCAAAAGCTTGCCAGGGGCTTGCCCGACATAGCAACAACTAATGTATGCAAAATGGATTCCATCTATAGAGATGCGATTATGCATAGCAGGTGCACCAAATAGTTGGTAACTAAGGATTCTGGAGAGAAACATGCATAAAGTGCAGCAAATTAGTAAACAGGTCTATTGGACACCTCTTCTGTTTTGTTCCTTGTCGGTCAGAGAATTTGGAGAATTGGACCCCCCTCCCTTTTTGCAAAGTCCTGGATCCACACCTGATTTGGCATATATTTCATTAAAAAAAAAAAATCATCCGAAAGCTATCTGAGCTGAATAGACCTGTTTACTAAATACGTGTTTCTCTCCAGAATCTTTAGTTACCAACTATTTAGTGCACCTGATATGCATAATGGCATCTCTGTGGATGGAATCCATTTTGCATACATTAGATGTTGCTATGTCGGGCAAGCCTCTGGCAAGCGTTTTAGTCGTCAAGAGAAACTTTTGTTCAAGAAGTACATGGCTTTGCATAAAATTAGTAAACAGGTCTATTATGGCCTACATTTGCTAAATGCAAAGTGTCATCCAAATGTAATATACCTGTTTACCAATGTATTCAATTTATGCATGTTTCTCTCCAGAATCCTTAGTTCAATCAACGATTTAGTGCACCTGCTAAAAGCATAATGGCATCCATTTTGCATACATTAGTTGTTGCCATGATGGGCAAGCCTCTGGCAAGCTTTTGAGTTGTCAAGTGAAACTTTTCTTCAAGGAGTATAAGTAAATTTAGTAAACAGGTCTATTGAACAAGAAGAAGGCATACATGCACCTCACCTGCTATTCAAAGTGTCATCCAAAAGTAATCATACAAAAACAAAGACATACATGTATTCCAGCGGTATTCAAAGTTTTATTCAAAAGTAATTAAACAAAGTCATACATGTGCTATTTAAAATGTCATTGGGAAGTAATTAAACAAAAATAAAAGACATTTATTGCTGTTGTGTCATTGAAAAGTTACTGAAGAGACTATTATGTCATATATTTTGTCAAAAATATCATCCTCATGTAACTGAGCCAAATTATGGCATGCAATTACTATTCAAAGAGTCCTATAAAAGAACAAAACAAAAAGGCATACAGTCGATATTCGAGGTGTTATTGAAAAGTAATAAAAGAAAACAAAGGCATTTATACATTTGCTATTCTAAGTGTCATATAAGAATAATTAAACAAAAACAAGGCATACATGTACATATGCTATTCTAGTGTCGTACAAAACTAATTAAACAAAAATAAGACATACATTTGCTATTTACAAGTGTCATATAAAAGTAATTAAACTAAAATAAGGTAAACCTTTGCTATTCCAAGTCATTCAAAAGAACTGTTCAGCGCAACATGTCACATACGACATGTAACTGAGCCAAATTATGGCATACAATTGTTATTCAAAGAGCAGGAAAGGAATGGAAACTCAAATTTCCCGACCGATTGGAGCATCCGAACGCCTGGCAGTACACCATTTTGAAACGCGTAATAATGGCGGCATCCGGGTACTTCTGGTCCGAGAGGTCCGACAAAACGTCACAGGGCGGGCTTATCTGTTCAAAATGGCGACGCACACGATCGATATAGGACCTTCTAGAAGACGACAAAATGATATTTCTAACTACTTGTTGACGGCGTTAGGGGGGCCCAAATGTGTTGAAATTCGACATATATAATCAACAATGTGCCCTTCAACTAAACAGCTAACTAAATCGCCAGGGTTTACCTTCCCTTTAAAGTAGATATTCAAAGAAAATCACAAATATGGCAATTAATGTATCACTAGAAACTGGGAAGCTTACAGATGGCAATCTTATAAGTTTTATGTCAACTGCGTATCTGGTGATTATAAAAACAACACAAATAAAAGCTCTTCTCAGCATCTGGAATATCCGAGGATTCGCCAGAAATATAGCGATGTTTTGATGTCGTCACACTCGGGATCGATCCTGCTTAAGCAGACGACGTCCTATAATGAATGAACGTAATTGCAATGCAATTATTTATCAAATTATAAAGAGTTTGGTGTATTTAAACATGACCTTATTTCACACCATTATAAAGGGAAAGTGAAACTGATTCTGATAGCTAAAACCGTTTGATTGTAAATACATAGGAGAAGGGTCAATGATCAATGAAATAAACCCCACTTTCAAATTGAAAAGCCCTCCGAATAATAGCAGGATGGTATTCGTTCCCTCTTGAAACGCCGAACATGCCCCGGTGCAAACAGCTGAAAATACAATGGCGTCTTATTTTGTTTACAAGTGACTGATTCCTTTATTTTTTTAACGCTGAATTTTTCATCAAAATAATACCATACACGAAGTTAAGAGTGAGGCAACAGACTAACATTAAGACTGACACTAGTGAAGGAAGAGAAATAAGTGAAGAGGAGATGACAAAATAGGCTCTGAAAAATGTGTAAGATGTTATGGGGCATCGTCTGCTTAGCCAGGACTGGTCCAGGGTGTGTCGTCACATATCTCAGCAGCGTTCGAGGAGCTCTTCAGCTGCTATATCGGGGGCTGTATTTTACCGTTTTATAATTGATATTAATCATTACTTCAAATGTTTCCAAGCGTTGAATTTGGATAACCTTGTTTAATTTATGCCATCTATGCAATAATAAGTATTAAGCCAATATTTAAAATCATCAACGTTCTACTTTAAAGAAACTGCTGGACAAATTCTTAACCCTAATAGAGCCGGGTTATTTAGATCCATCTCACAGCCGGGGGGGGGGGGGCTGATTCCGCCCCCCTAAGATCTCGGCCGTCCAACGCGTGTTCGCAACGAAAATCGGCACGGACGTCGCTGACCACGTAATCTACAAAACTGTATAGTAAATTTTTCCGAAAAATGTCATAACTCATTAATTATGCTAATTTATGCATAAAATCAGTGGTTTGCTCTAATTAATTAAATAAAGCCCCAAAACTGCAAATTTTTTTGTATAGAGACTCTTTGTTTTAGCTGGAAACACAATTTGCATTGGATTTGTGCACGAAATCACGTTTTTGAGCAATTTTGGGTCTGACGTGCACTTACGAAATGCTGCGTAACTGCGGAACCGCACGCGCGGACGTCACAAATTTGGTCTCAAAAGTTGAGCAAGACTTGAAAGAAAAAAGTAGTGAAGCGGCGTGGTGACTGCTTTTCGCGATGCGAACATATTACGCGAAACGTCGAAGGGGGGGGGGGCGGATTCTGCCCCCCCCCCCCCCCCCCCCCGGCCTATTAGGGTTAAGTCCATTCATTATTATATAAATACCACAGTCCTCCACTTGCTTTTTCAAAGTAGATACAATGTAGGATACATTCTTGATACACTAATTTTATTACCTGATATTGAGGTTTGATCAAGCATTACATTCCCTCTAGACAGCTATGTTCTCAAAACTCTGGTTTACTTGTTATTTCCTAGGCTTATTAAACACAAAGTGGGGGGAGTGAACCTTCGCTCATGCTGGGCCGTCGATATGGAATACTCTTCCTCAAGGGATTAGAAATAGCAGTTCTGTTGAAGTGTTCAAAAATAATCTTAAAAAGTATCTGTTTAATTTGGCCTATAATTGATTACCATAACCTTTCATGTCCGTACCTCTCCTATTGCACTTTTGCTTTATTATTTGTGATGTATTTCATCTTTTGCACAAGTTGGCGCCTTGAGCATTTGATCATCAAGTGGATTTGGCGCCTTATTATTATTATTATATTCCCCTTATGGTTTTATAAGATACTTTTAAAAAGACAGCTCTTTACACAATAAGGCTAACAGTACTCCAACTATGGATGTCATGTTTGTTTTATCATCAAGTCCTGACATTTCCCCCATCTTGATTCAATACTGGAAAATGGGCATGGTGTCCTTTTAAATTACATGTACATTGTCTCTTTTTTATTACAAAAAGGGTAAGAGAACTATGTGGAATAAAAAATATATTTCCCGCAAGCGCTTGGAAAAATTGTTTTTCTTGCAGTGAGTTTTGTTGATCTCCTTGTGTTGATTTTAGGATAAATAGAATATTTCTGAAGTTGAAATGTCAAAACTTTCACTCTTCCCCCATCTTTTCAACCTTCCATATTCCTTAAAGTGCTTAAAGGCATTCTGCACCTTTAAAGTAGATATTCAAAGAAAATCACAAATATGGCAATTAATGTATCACTAGAAACTGGGAAGCTTACAGATGGCAATCGTATAAGTTTTATGTCAACTGCGTATCTGATGATTATAAAAACAACACAAATAAAAGCTCTTCTCAGCATCTGGAATATCCGAGGATTCGCCAGAAATATAGCGATGTTTTGATGTCGTCACACTCGGGATCGATCCTGCTTAAGCAGACGACGTCCTATAATGAATGAACGTAATTGCAATGCAATTATTTATCAAATTATAAAGAGTTTGGTGTATTTAAACATGACCTTATTTCACACCATTATAAAGGGAAAGTGAAACTGATTCTGATAGCTAAAACCGTTTTATTGTAAATACACAGGAGAAGGGTCAATGATCAATGAAATAAACCCCACTTTCAAATTGAAAAGCCCTCCGAATAATAGCAGGATGGTATTCGTTCCCTCTTGAAACGCCGAACATGCCCCGGTGCAAGCAGCTGAAAATAAATGGCGTCTTATTTTGTTTACAAGTGACTGATTCCTTTATTTTTTTAACGCTGCATTTTTCATCAAAATAATACCATACACGAAGTTAAGAGTGAGGCAACAGACTAACATTAAGACTGACGCTAGTGAAGGAAGAGAAATAAGTGAAGAGGAGATGACAAAATAGGCTCTGAAAAATGTGTAAGATGTTATGGGACATCGTCTGCTTAGACAGGACTGGTCCATGGTGTGTCGTCACATATCTCAGCAGCGTTCGAGGAGCTCTTCAGCTGCTGTATCGGGGGCTGTATTTTACCGTTTTATAATTGATAATAATCATTACTTCAAATGTTTCCAAGCGTTGAATTTGGATAACCTTGTTTAATTTATGCCATCTATGCAATAATAAGTATTAAGCCAATATTTAAAATCATTAAAGTTCTACTTTAACACGATTATAGAATATTAAAATGTGATAAAAACACAGTGTGTTGCCTTTGAGATTTGATGAAAAGTATATCAAACAGTGATAATCCTTGGGATTTTGGCCTTTTATTTTTTATCTGAGAGGGTTATCTTGAAATAATTGTACACATTTGTACAATTAGTATGGGAAGTTTAAAACTGTAATACATATGATTCCAAGTGATACATTTGCACAGATGATGACAGAGGGTCATCTTGCTGGCCTAAAACATGATAATTGTTGAGTCCATTAATTGATTTTTATACTGCAGGAGTGTAGCAAAACATTGTTGGCATGATATTTCTATGATGATGAAATTGGCCTGGCAATTTGTTTGAATTATCAAAGCTATATTGATGAGGGTGAAGATGACTATACTCAGGATTCTATGCTTTGTTGAGATTGTACAAATGTATTTCTTTTAAAATGAATATTTCATTTTCAGGTTTGTGAGAATCACTGTCATATTTTTTCATAATTGCAGGGTCTTGTAACTCGTGATCAGCATTGGTCGTCTTTTCAGTTTGTCTTCCATGTAGTTTGCTGTACACAATGATCATCACTATGATGAACAAGATGACAGTTAACACAATAAATATGTAGAAAAATACTGTTTTTGCTAATGGATTTCTTTCATTTTTGTTTATAGCAGTGTATAGTGCTTTTGTTGTCAAGTCATTAGACGTAGGAGATTGGATATTCTGGGAATCATTTGGATTAGGAGAAGTTGTTGCAACTAGAGGCATGTGTTGGCTGCTGTCATTTGATAAATTCAGTGCAGTGTCATTACATTCACTACTTCTTCTATCTTCATGCAAAGCAGAACAACAGCACAGTACTGGCTGTGATTTCAGGACAAGAATCATTTCTGTCAAAGTAGTGTCAGTTTCCATGGGGTCTGTCAGGGGAGGCATCCATACACCATTTTGATAGCATTCAATCTTACCTGATAGACTCCCAACTGGAGCTGTACATTCTAATGCAACCCACTCTCCACCCTTATCTTCACCCTCTACACATGATGCCCTACCTGGTGGATAGTCAATGCCCAACCAAATCCTATGTGTATCATCAACTAGTAGTTGCCCATCTTTGTATACAGAGGAAATGTATGTCCCTTCATCATTTCTCATTAGATTGCGTATTGTAAGGTCTAGAGAGCAATCATCACTGTTTCTTCTGTTCTGCACTTTAAATCTGGTTGCCTGATCTTGAGGCATTGAAAGCAATAACCCATCCGAGGACCGATAAAATGGAAGTCTGTTTGCATACTGTAATGTGACTTCTGTACTGTCACATGGATAAGCAAAGTCTAAGTTTGCTTCTTGCCCTTCAATCAAAGATAATGCCTTAGTTTGATATCCAATTGAAAGGAGTATTGTAATAAAAAGGATGATTTTCACCTTTGTAAATTTGAAGAAAGCTCTGTCTTGAAACTTAGACATGTTTACCTTATAGTCATTAGAATTGCTCAGAGATTTGCTGAATATTGGAAAGTGGTGTAACATGAAATCACAATTAGTTCCTCGTATCTCCTTCAGTTTACATTTGGAAATATTCAATATCAGCAATATGACCAAAACAGGAAAGGGTCATCAGTCAGGAGCCATGCAGTGTCATATTCCATCATAACTTTATATTCATTGAAAATAGAACAATTAACTGGTAGCGATTGTTTTCTAATCAAAATGGGTTTTCTCAAAGCTTTGAAGTTCAGCTTTGAAGTCCAGCTTCAATTGAAATATGTAACTCTCGATGCTGTAAAAATGTCTTCTGCAGAGACCAACGGCGTAGAAGATCGTACTGAAAAACAACAGAGATAGTAGACCATTTAACCCTGTTCAATCTGTTGAGTGCAAGATGAAAGGCTTCAATGGGTGATTTTAAAGTTCCTGCGAGAAGAAAAATGTCCTAATTCAGGAAATCGTATGAATTTCGCACTTTGTGATAGTTCAACACTTCCCAATCACCATACAACTTGATTTACCCGATGATATCATCACCGGAACCCCCAAAATCGTATTTTAAACATGCAAAAAAATCGTCAAAGCTCGAGTTGTAACCGAATTCTGTACAAGATCTGTGACGTAGACGTGCAGACACGATAGTAAACAAATCCCATCATCCCCCGCACATAGCGTTTATACTTTGGATGTTGTGTGTTTTTCTGAGAAAATATATTTTTATTGATTATATATAGTCTTCGGGTAACTTATCTCAGATTTTTTTTTTTAAATTTCGATCAAACACATTTTTGGGGACATTCTTCAACCCGTTTGGCATAGCCATAGCATAGGCATCGCGTTTGAATTGGTGTAGCCTACCTGTGTGTGAATGTCATGTCTTAGAAATGTGGGATTTCTTCGTGGCCCACCATTCAAAAGAAGGAAAAATGATAATGAGGTACGTACATGTCTATTACAGAATTAGGGAGCTTAGGCATATACTAAGATGAACTTGATATCGTTGATAGTTCTAAGTTAGATCGATGAATGCAAAGTGCGACGTGCACAGTCACCGTACCATACACGTACAGTATGCCTGTATGTTACTGGCCTAACTAGGCTTTGATACGAAGCATTGGAAACGAGGCATTGTAAATAATATAAATATATCAATTATCATTGTTATTATTACTGTTTTTGTTAGAATTGTAATGCTTGATATCATAATTCTGTTATTTTAGTAGTAGTACTAGTATAGTAGGTCTACTAGTAGACCTAAAATTCTGTCTCTTGTTCCTTAGCTCTTCAATTAGAGACAGAAAAGGTCGTATCACTCTGCTGTGCAAACCGACATTGACTTACACACTATAACAGTTTGAATACGGCTGCAATTACCTGAAAAGGGAGCTTTAAACGGATTATTCAGTCAAATTGGTAAGTTGAACCGATTGTTTAAATAGTATAGCCTAGGCCTAACCAATTCAGTAATAATATTTAGATCTAGATATATGAAGACAAATCAGATTATTGCGATTTTTCTTACACGTCGGCGTGTAACTTTAGTCAGTTTGCACATCACAGCAGAGTGATACGGCAGTTTCTGTCTCTATTGTGAAGAGCTAACGAACGAGAGACAAAAATTTCGGTCAAGTCTACTAGGTAGGCCTTACTAGTAGTGACATAGATCTACATACTTAGTGTATATAACTTAGCATTACCACTTTATACTTTGTATAGTCTAACTAAATAAAAAAACTACTGACATTAAGCTGATCGATCTAGTCCAGACCAGCACTTCTCAACCTCTTTGAACTCAAGGCCCACT
This sequence comes from Heliocidaris erythrogramma, assembly GCA_025617745.1. Classification (NCBI taxonomy): domain Eukaryota; kingdom Metazoa; phylum Echinodermata; class Echinoidea; order Camarodonta; family Echinometridae; genus Heliocidaris; species Heliocidaris erythrogramma. The sequence goes on along the minus strand of CM046857.1, from coordinate 20,248,256 downwards.
TTTAAATGTTGGATTTTTTTGGAGCCCACCATACAAAAAAGGTGTAAATTCCCCCAAATGATAATGAAATGCATAACTTTTTATCACAAACATATGGGAGTAAATACTAAGAATAAGATGAAATTGATAGCGTGGATATAAGTTAGATCGAAGATGCAAAGTGCGACGTACCGGTACGTACACACCTACATGTACCTCCATTTTCATCGTCAAATTCTTCAATTTCTCCGTCACCTTTATCGATGTCGCTATCACTGCTATATTCTTCATCATCAATTTCAATATTCATATTGAAGATGATAATCATATCGTCGCAATATTCACCAGACATTCTTCCTTCGAAATTTTGGCGTTCTCACTATGATTGAATTACGATAGTAAACTATTGTAAACAAATACACCGAGAGAGCTCTACGTACATGTCTGCACGTTTACGTCACAAGTATTCCGGATGTAATCGCTCGTTTTTCAGGGGATCTAGTTTTGATGCCTGGAAATCCTCATTTTTGAACTGAAAATTCTCCGTTGGCTGATATGGCATGGCTCTGGAACTAACTTGCATTGGTTGATATATGTCTCCTCTTTGGATAAATACCAATTTTAAACAAGTTAAACGCAATTTCTTTTCTTCTCGCAGAAGATTTAAGTATGGTGTTAAAATCTGGTGTTAGTTAACAGTCAACAGTTAGAGCTAACATCATGCCTTTGGAGTACTAAAGTTAATAGTAAGCGAGGGTTGAAGTTAGCGCTAAATTTTGACTGTTAACACCAGCCTTTAACACCCAGTGTGTCTTTACCCACTAAAATAGTCTTTGTCATACCATTATTATCATAAATAAATGCTTCTTTTAGATATTGTGATGAGATATTTCATTTCAATCAATAAAGGTTATTGAAACATGATTGACTGTACACACTTCATTGTCTTAGAGCACTTAAAATACTCTCTTAATACAACTTGCAAATTACAGTAATGAAAAATATAAAATAGAATAGGTATTTATAAATAAACATGTATTCATGTATTAGCAACCTTGTTTCTGTTATTGGTTAGTTGCACAGCCTGATGGACATCCAATACTCTCTTTTTTTTAGGTTGTAGGAGGGGGGGGCCAATTTCTGACAAGATTTTCAAATTTCAATATACACTGTTGGTCATAATGGTAGCATAATTCGTTTTTTCATAGTCATCCGTTGATTTAATCATATTTAAAAGCCTAAATATTGACCAGGTTCATTGTTTACATAATGATTTTGTATTGTCGAGGTAAAAGTCGGTCAAGTGAAACATTCCATCACGTGGCCTATCTTATTGTTTGGTGCTACACTGTATGAAAGGCAGAGCCTCCTTTCTGCTGTTGTTTTGCTGTCCATTTCGTGCAGAAAGCCTATGTGTGTTAACAGCCCGTTTTCAGAGTTAGCTTGATCAATTCCTACCAAATTTAGTACACTGATTCCTTACACTATGCCTCGCCCAACGGCACAAGTTTTGCAATTCGTCAGAGGGTCCTTGCACTCCGATGCAATGGACGGACACAGGCCCAGATTGCAGATATTCTTGGACTATCGCAGAGTTGTGTGTGCCGCATCCTCAGAAGACATCGAGAGGCGGGTATTTTGAGTCCAGAGAGATCTACAGGTCGACCACGAAGAACATCCGCATGGGATGACCGTCAACTGCTGAACATGTGCCGTAGGAACCGGAGTCGTCTTTGCCACTTGTGGAGGAGGCACTTTGCAGTGAACGTTTCACGGGAAACCGTACACAGACTTGTCCAACATGGCTACAGAGCTCGGCGAATGACCAAGGTTCCACCTCTCACTGTTCGCCACCGGGTTGCTCGACTCCAGTGGGCTAGGAGGCACAGGAGATGGCAGCTTGGTCACTGGCGCCATGTAATCTTCACTGATGAAAGCCGGTACATCCTTGACCGCACCAATGGGAGGCAGAGGGTTCGACGATTGCGGGGCGAGAACCTCCGTAATGACTGTGTCCAGGAAACCAATCAAGCAGGTGGAGGTTCAGTGATGGTATGGGCCGGAATACATAATGGCGGAAAAACGCCATTGGCTGCACCTGAAGAAAACGTCAACGCCGTCCTGTACCGCGATATCCTGGAACGCCATTGTCTTCATACGCGAGAAGATTATATGGCAATAACTTTCAGCTCCAAGACGACAACGCTCGACCACATAGGGCACGTCTGGTGAGGGAATTCCTTGACGCAGAGGACTTGCGGCAGATGCCTTGGCCTGCCTGTTCCCCCGACATGAACCCCTTTGAGCACGCCTGGGATGCATTGGGCCGTGCCATCAATGAGAGAAACAATCATCCTAAAAATGTGCAGGAGTTAGCCCAGGCACTGACCGAAGAGTGGGATGCATTGCCCTTGAACACCATCAACAACCTTGTGGACAGTATGCCACGGCGTGTGGAGGCAGGCGCGGATCCAGGGGGGGCCATAAAAAGAGAGAGAGAGCTGGAAGGAAAGTAGAAAGAAGAAAAAAGGGGGAAAGAGAGAAGGAAAAAAAGAGATAGGGAGGGAGGAGAGAAAAGTGAAAAAAATATGAAAGACAAAATGAAAATGGGAAGAAGGATGCCGGGCGCCAAAAGGTCCTTCCACGGTTCCACCCACCCCCCCCCCCCCCCCCCTCCATAAAAAAAAGGGAGAAGGAAGGAAAAGGGATAGATGAGAGAAAGGGGGGAAAAAGAGGGAGAAGAAAAAGGAAAAAGAAAGGGGAAGGAGGCCTGAGGCCGAAAGGGCCTTGCTCCCACGTTGTCTCATCTCCCCATCTCCAAGAAAAAAAAAGAAAAAAACAGAGCAGGGTGAAAGGGAAAGAAAAAAGAGGATATAAAGGGAAGGAAAACGCAGAGGAATAAGAAAAGAAAAGAACAGAAGGGATGTAAGTTTCCTGGAAATGAAAAAAAAAAAAGCTTACTATCAATAAAGTAATTTAAATGCTTATCGAAGGCATTACCATTCTGAATATCTATATGTTAAAATTTAAGAATAACAATTTCATCTCATTTGATAACATAATTTTGCTGTAAACCATAGTTTTGCTATAATTATGTGCCGTATAATTAAAATGGTTTGTTTGTTAATTCTATATGTGCAGTATTTTGTTGTTATTAATGTGTTTATAAAGTATTGCAAAGTCAAAAGCAATATTTAATATATTTCTATAATGGGTAAAAATCGGGCCTTTTCCCCACCCCCCCCCCCCCCCACCTAAAACGATAGAGAGAGAGAGAGAGAGAGACGGGGAAAGGGATCGAAAGAAAAGAGAGAGAAGGGAATAAAATAAAGAGAAGGAAAGAAAAGGAGATGAATGGAAGATCGGGTTTTCCCTCGAACAAGGTACGCTGGTGCAGATGGGTGAGAGAGAGAGAGAGAGAAAGGAAAGGGAAATGCCAAAAAAAAAAGAAAAGGAGTCTGAGAGAAAAGTGATAAAACAGAGGAAGAACAAAAAAAACAGGGGGGACAGGGGTGCAATCGAATGTTTATCGTATCGAACATTGGTAAGTGGCGGATCTACAGGGGGGGGGGGGGTTTAGGGGGTTTAAACCCCCCCCCTTGGGCTGCCAAGTAAAAATTTAATGTGCATAGAAAAACGCCATCATAATATGTCCAGACCCACACGTTATCATGGACTGCTTTTTATGGTCTCCATTGCGTTAGTAGATGCCAGGAAAACAGCACTTACGGGGGTTAAAAATAGGAAAAAAAATTGGCTCGCGGCTCGCGGACATCGCCGCTTTGCGGCTTTTTTATGGTCTCCATTGCGTTAGTTGAAGCCAGGAAAACATCACTTACGGGGGTTCAAAATAGCCAAAAAAATCGGCTAGCGGCTTTTTATGGTCTCCATTGCATTAGTAGATGCCAGGAAAACATCACGTACAGGGGTTCAAAATAGCAAAAAAATAGCCAAGAAATAGACGTTAGTTAGGTGAATAAGTAGCCTCTCGAAATCATAGGTGTCAAATTGTAAATATTTTCTTTCGGAATTTAAAAACTTTAGTCATTATAATATGATCTGTATGGACTTCAAAAATTTCAGAATGTTCTTCCGGCGGGAGAGAAAGCCCTTTATATGTTTTGCACCCCCCCCCCCCGAGATCGAGCGTCAGATACGCCATTTGTCACCATTATTATAGCAATATGTAGCTCACATGATTTAAAATTTGGGCCCCCCCGTAAGAAATTCTGGATCCGTGCCTGCTGGTGCGTGCCAGAGGTGGCCATACCCGGTACTAAGTGACCCAACAAGATTAAAAAGAGGAACACTTCACTTCAATATTCAAAAAGATCCCAAGATTTTATTTTTCACGATAAACTTATCATGGTTAAACATTTACCAAAAACGATACATTGTTTCAAGGAATCCAAGGTCTGGATGATTGTCTTTGTCAAAAGTGGTTTAAACCAGTGTATAAAGTTTGTATGAATTAATTTTTGTCTTATATTTTTATTTCATATGTTGAGAACAGATTTATCAATAAAATCGGTGAAGATATTTATAAGCTTTATTTTGCAAAAAAATGACTCTTATTGTTGTCAATAGTGTATGAAAGGTAGAAAAAAAATTATGCTACCATTATGACCAACAGTGTATTTAGAAAAAAAGTTGCCTATTACACTATACATGTACATGTACAGAATAAAAATATATTTTAAATACCTTTTGTGCTTCTCACACTGTAAATCTGTTCAACATTTTAATGGTATGTTTCCCAGGTGGTTTGGCCATGCTGCAAGTAAAAAACAAAAATATGAACTTAAGATAAATGGTGTTTTTGTGTAATATTTTGGTAAATTATTTTGGCTTATAATTTGATCAGACGTAACTCTACATGACTACAAGTACCTACAAAAGACTTTTTTCAAATGATGGGGATTTGCCCATTTTGTCTTCAGTAGTGAAAAGAAAAAAAACAAAAGAATGTAGTAATTTGTAATGGTAAATTTTCAAATTTAGTCATATTATGCATGTAGCATAACCTATTTTACATCAAGAAAATGAACTTACTGTTCTTTGAAGTGTATTGAAGCTTTAAATAAGCCCTGTGCCGAGCTAGTAATCCAGTAAAATCTGCTGCTGGTAATGCAGAGACCAACTAAGATGTGCATCTGCTTTCAGTGGACTGTTCATTGTTGAATTTGAAGAAAAAAACAATCCAACTTAGAAATGACACATTTCCATAAATTTCTAGCTAGCCCAATCCAATATCATTATTGGCGGCACTGTTTGCCTATCAAACATATCTGTATGAAATTTTCTGGGGCAGGAGACATGAATGATGGATAACATTGTCCAGATGAATTGAGGCAGACGGCTAGGTAAAGAACACCTTCTAATATGCATAGGGTGAGTCATTTACTTTAATTAAAGTATGTAAATGACAAAACTATCGGAACAAACAGGAATTTGTGGCAATGTGGCTCAAATTAAAAATGCAAAACATTTTCATGTTTTAAATTTTGAAATGTCATATGTTATCAATATTGACAGTGAAGTGTATAATGTATATATGCATACTTCCCAAGTTTCCCTGAGAGAATGAATTGGGACCATATGTCAACATTCCAAAATGAGAAAGGCTGTAAATATTGATTTAAATATATTCAATACTTACACATTTTCAATCCCACAAAGCCTCTTGGAAGGATGATTGAGAATCAATATGAAATATTAAAGTGACAGTAAATCAAAGCTTCTAATGGCGCCATGTTTTAACAGGATTTGAAAAGTGTCTGTGCCTCTCATTTTCCTATCATGCCCCATTTTCTATTTGAAAATTAATTGCATTTTACTTTGAATTTTGACAAACAGCTTGGTTGGATAAAGGCACATTTTTTATTTCAAACTATTTAAAAAAAAATGAAAACGACAAAGAAAACATAAGTTTTGAAATGGAACATGTTGCGGAGTCATACTCGATCATCAGCAAGATTATTTTACAACAGAGACAGTGCTATATATACTTTCAGATTACATACTAAATAACATGAACGGTTAACAATATAAGGTGTGTCAAAATGTACTTAATGAGATGGGGGACCTGTCTGGTCAAGGACCTGGGAGAACAATACATACAGTTAAATAGAAAGCAATATTTGGTAATTGTACACCTGTTGGTTGAGTTCGGGTTTGGTCCAATTGATATATAGGCCTTCTTTTATTTTGAGTTGAAAATCTGTGTGGGCAGTGTCCAGTATTTTGAAGCATTGTGGGTTACATTCTGATATACATTGTTTTGAGGATTGTAAGTGTTTCCAGACGTGAGAGTTTTTGTCCTTCCGTTCAAAACTTATGTTTTCTTTGTCGTTTTCATTTTTAAGTTACTATCGTGTCGTTCTTTTGGAAATATTTTTTTTTACTTTGCAAATGTGGAAAATTGCCTACAGGTACATTCTTAGCTTCGGTTTATTGCCACTTGGTCTAATGCCAACTGGTCTAACATCATTCGGTCTAATATCAGTTGGTCTAATAACCAGTTAATCTCATTACGTCCAATTGCCACTTGGTCTAATTGTCATTTTGTCTAATTACCATTTGGTCTATAGTCAATTCGTCTAATAGCCATTTGGTCTAAAACCATTTGGTCTAATAATCATTTGGTCTATACATCATTTGGTCCATTTGTCAGTTAGTCTAACCTCAGTTGGTCTATCATCGTTTGGTCTACACCCATTTAGTCTAATAACCATTTGGTCTAATCATCATTTCGTCTAATGACCAACTGGGCTAATTTCTTGTTGCCCTCTTAACGACTACGGACTACATTGCATTGAGGGAGATCATTAAACAGGTCCACGGAGAATGGCGAAATCCGATGCTCATTCATATGAAATAGAGTTAGGATTCGGGTCAGACCAAGTGAATATTAGACGAACTGATAATTAGACCAAGTGGTGTTTAGACCAAATGGGTTTAGACTAAATGGGTATAGACGAAGTGGTGATTAGACGAAGTGATTATTAGACCAAATGTTTATTAGATGAAATGTTGATTAGACGAATTGGTGATGGACCAAGTGTTGTTAGACCGAATGATGTTAGACCATTTGGCTATTAGACCAGTTGGCAGTAGACCAAGTGACAATTTACCTTCAAGTTCTACTAGTTTAATGCCACTTTAATATGGACAACATATGCACTCAATTCTAAATCATATTTTGTGATTTTAAATTTTATTGGAAATATACCTTTTCTTCATGGTCTTTATCAGATTGTGTTTACTTTATAAATTAGGAAACTACACTTCTAAAGAAATCATGGAACTACATGTACATGTACTCCCAGTGTGATAAGTTAAAGTACATAGTAATAATAATTTTGTACTTGCATACCGCATAAATCTGCCTGAAAGAGGCACCCTAGGCGCACAAATACATGAAAAGCATAACAAATGTTACGAATCAATGAAAGCTATGATTAAGAATGGACAAACACCATGAAAACAGATATAGCATGAGCAAAGAAACCGTGCAATATAAACAATAACATTTTCCAAATAATTGTCTTAACATTAATGGAATGCCTTCTTCATCAAGAAGGTTTTAAGTTCTTTTGGCAGTTCCTAGCCGATGTGCTGGATTTAATGTCCGAGGGAGGGAGTTCCAAAATAATTGACCGCCCCATGACCTCCGAGAACGCAGTTCTTGGAAATGACGACCAGATCTTGAAGACTTCTTCAGGTTCACGATGTCCATTATATAGCTAGGGGCCATATTTGACTTGATTTTCATTACAATTGATAGAATTTTATAATCGAGCCTTAACCTTACAGGAAGCCAGTGCAGACGTTTAAGTACTGGAGTACTGTGATCCAATGATTAAGAACCAGTAACTAGGCGTGCAGCTTAGTTCTGAACCTTCTGAAATCTCTTGATTTGCAAGTCGGGTAGTCCATACAGTGTGCTGTTAAACAAGTCCAAGCGTGAAGTAACCAGACCATGAACCACCTGCTTTGTGGCCTGTGGATTAAAATGTTCACAGATCCTGCGAATGTTTCTCAAGTGATAGACTGCATTTGTTACACAGGCAGATACATGTACAGTACTTGAGGCTCCATCGCCATTTTGGTGTCCAACAGAAGGCCGACAGACCATACTCCGGAAACTGGAGGAAAGCTTATCTCACCAACTGCTAGATGAGAAAAGGTGACCTTTCTCATCTGTTGAGGCAACCCAAAGAAGATGAATTCAGTCTTATCATTAATACTCAAGTAGTTCTGGTTCATCCACTTCTTGATTTCACATATGCTGCCCTCAAACCTAGCAATGATGCTGTCAACATCGGTTTGGTTTAGGAGACATGACGTATAAAGCTGAATATCATAGATATGTGATACATAATGTCATATCTCTTCATAATTTCACAAATAAGTAAGATATATAGGGAAAACAGCTGTGGCCCAAGTACCGAACCCTGGGGTACGGAGCAGTTGAGAGTAGCAAGGTCTGATACTATGTCTTCTCCAATCCTTACTGCTTGAGTGTGGCCCTTGAGATACGATTGACACCAGTTCAATGCCAATCCACCGATGTCAACTTCCCGTAATCTCTGTTGCATGATGTTGAGGTCAACTGTGTTGTAATATGTGGTATGACTCGGTATTAATGACACCTTGAAGCAGTGAGTGTGATTACTAATTGGTAGCCATCTTAGAATAGCTCTTTTATTGTATATCCCTCCGCCGAGCTCGTTGCATAATTACATGTATGATATCATGTTAATGTAGTTCCAACAACATCTACAACATCTCCCTCACAATATTTTTTTTAAATGATTAATGATGGAGTCTTACAGCAATCGAACAGAGGATTTTGAAACTCCAAACACATGATAAAACATTTTGCTAACATCAAAACCTTAAAACTTTAACAGGTACTAGGCTACTTGTCAATTCAAGTAGCAGTCAATGAAACTGTATGTTTACTTTCACAAGAAACAGTGCAATTTTAAAAGATAACTTTGTAGGGTATTCCTCTCTTTTTTCCATGAGTAATTGCATGCCTGTATAAAACCATTAATGTATGTGGACCATTCTCCAATAAACGTATACACAGGCCTATCAGCAAATACAGAGTATGATTTATACTGGCTTCTTCTGTACTGATCATTTCCAATTCCTTACTAACTAGTCAGTAAACCATATTGAGCCTTGTGGAAATCAACAATACATGCATGTTTTCTTACTACCAAACAACACTACAGAGTATATGTAGTTTGCGATCATAACACTGTCTCAAAATTGTTCGAACTTTACTGTAACAATAACCCTGTAACAACTGTATGACCTACTGTATGTCAACATTTTCTCATATTCTTAAAAAAAACATTTATAAAAACTGAACACAAAAAACTGTAATAGCCAAGCAATATTGCTTTATTATCTAACATAAAGCTACCCTTGGTCACATTTCGTACTATAGGCACCATTGCATGCCATTTTATTTCATATATGTTATTTCTGTCTTTTTCTTCTTTCTGTCTTTTTTTTTTTTAATATTTTTTTTTTTTTTTTTTTGTTATTGCTGTTGGTGAGAATTTGTAAATTGATTTCTCAACTATTATACAAACGTATAGATATTGATATTCAAACTGTATGCCGAAATACTTGTAACATCTAAAGAAGTCAGTCACGTCTTGTGTCTTAATGCTTATTTCAAATCGTTTTGAGAGTGCTTAACAATAACGAACAGGTTTTTTGCTGATGCGTCCAGAACGCGTTCTATAAGAATCTTTTCTGGATTCTGTCTGGTGGTCTAGTAATTGGTCATGGTCAAGTCCGTCTGCAATGTTTCTGTCTATTGGTGCAGGCGTGTAAGGGCGCGCATTTCCAGTTGGCTCAGCCAGACGAGGCATCTGTGGAACATCTCTCAGGTGTACCCTATTCCTTCTGAGGCGTTTGCCATCTGCGGTGGTGACTATGTATGACCTGGCCTGCAGCTCATTACATATGCCTGTCACCTCCGCTGGAATCCAAGTGTGGGATTCTTTGTCCAGAAAGCGAACCTTCTGTCCTACTCTGAGTGGTCGGAGTTCCTGCTTACTTCCAACCGCATCATAGTCTGTTTTCATGCGCTCCCTGCGCTGCTCCAGGCGTTCTTGGTTTTTGTGTCCTTGATACGTTGTATTGGAATCAAGGTTAGCAGGAAGCAGAGTCCGGACTTGGCGGCCGAACATCATTTCGGCTGGGGAAGGAAGATGGGCATCCACTGGAGTGCATCGTAGATTGAGTAGAGCGGCTGCTGTACTTTCTCCAGATGCCTGTGTTTTCCGAATGATCCCTTTCACAGTTTGGACTGTACGCTCTATTTGTCCATTCGACTGTGGGTATCTTGGTGAGGAAGTCTGGTGTGTTATTCCCCATTCCTTGCACATTTGCTGAAAAGCCGCACCAATGAATTGTGGGCCGTTGTCTGACATGATCTCTGTAGGAGATCCCAGAAGGCCAAAGATCCCAGTAACGGCATTCACCACACCTGCACTTGTTGTGGAGGTCAACCGATGTACGACAGGGAACTTCGAGTGATAGTCCACTATCAGAAGGTACTGGACCGTATCCAGCTCGAACAGATCCATGCCAACTTTGGTCCATGGGGTAATAGGTATCTCATGGGGAAGAAGTGGTTCCCTCCTCTGCTCTGGCATTCCTTTCTGGCATTGGTTGCACAATCTGACACTTTCGTCAATCTGGCGATTTATGTTCGGCCAATAAACGGACTGGCGTGCTAAGAGTCTCATCTTCTCGATGCCTGGATGGCCTTTGTGCAGTTGCTCGAGGATATCTTGCCTCATAGATTGGGGAATGATGACCTGTCTGCCTTTGAACAGGACACCTCCAGACATGCCTAATTCATCACGAAATGGCCAGTATGGACGCAAATCGTTTGGAAGTTCCTGAATAGTTGCAGGCCAACCAGCATGAGTGAACTCTTTCACCTGCTGTAGGATAGGATCCCTGGTAGTCTCCTTTCGTAGTGCTTGTTGCTTGAGGCTTCCGAAGTGGAGCAGATCAATACCCAGCGAGTCCTCGACCTCATCCAGTAGTATACTCTCTACATGGACATCAAGCGGAATGTCTTCTGTCTTCTTTGGATTGGGCAGCCTACTGAGTGTGTCAGGGATAATCATCTCTGTTCCTGGCCGGTGTTCAATTGTGAAGTTGTACCCTTGAATCTTCACTAAAAGCCTCTGTAGCCTGGGTGGAGCACTTGTGAGTGGCTTGTTGCATATTGTCACAAGTGGTTTGTGGTCAGTCAATATCTTGAAATCTCTCCCAAAGAGATAAGTGTGAAATCGGGTAATCCCGAAAACGAGAGCCAGTGTCTCCCTCTCAATGTTTGAGTACTGGGCTTGGCAGGGCGAGAGACTTTTCGAAGCGTATGCCACAGGCCTCCCTTGCTGTGAGAGGCAGGCTCCCAAACCTTTTGATGATGCGTCCACCTCTAGGGTGACAGGTAACTCTGGATTGTAGTACTTCAACAAGCTGTCCTGCTGGATAGCTTTTTTCAGTTGGCAGTATGCTTCCTGGTGATCCTCCTGCCACACAAATGGGACATCTTTTTTCATGAGATCCCTCATAATAGCGGCTTGATCTGCATAGTTTGGGATGTAGGGTGATAGGAAGTTCATCATGCCTAGAAACCTCTGAAGGTCCTCCTTGTCCTGAGGGGTGGGCATTGTGTGGATATCTTCCACCTTGCAGGGATCTGGACTGATTCCTTCATCTGAGTAAATCGTCCCAAAGAAGTTGATTGAGTTCGCTTTCACTACACATTTGCTGCTGTTGAAGACTAGTCCCTCCTGAGAGGCTACCTCAAACAACTTTGCGAGGTTCAGGTCATGCTCTTCTTCCGTTCTGCCCATGACGACTATATCGTCCGCTATGCAAACACATCCTGGGGTTTGCCCTATTATGTCGTCCATTCGCTGTTGGAATAGATCCTGGCTTGTGGAGAGACCAAATGGAAGACGAAGAAAACAATATCTCCCGAAGGGAGTACGAAAGGTAGTCAGTTCTTGCGATTCTTCACTCAGGTGCACAGACCAATAGCCCGATTTTGCATCTAATTTAGTGAAGTACTTCCCATTCGCAAACGATGGATTGATCTCTTCTAGTGTCTGGATTTTGTGAGGACACCGCTTGAGACTTTCATTCAGGCGCTTTGGGTCCAAACACACCCGAATCGATCCATCCTTCTTCACCGATGTAGTGATGGAGCTACACCAATCAGTGTGATGCGTTACCTTACGAATCACACCTTGACCCTCCATCTTATCAAGTTCGGCTTTCAATTTGTCTTTGATATGAATGCTACACTTTCGAGGGGCATCTATGTGCGGAGTGGCATCTTCCTTCAGCAGAAGGGTGGCTGGGTCTCGGAAGTTACCTATGCGGTCGAATTGGCCAGGCCATCGTGAAATAAGGTCACCTACTGTCCGTATGGCTTGTGTCTGACCTGGAGCTGCTACAGGTGCTTCAGCACATTGTTTCACTGTGTGAAGAGTGACCAGCCTAAGGGCCTTGCAGCTTGAAAGGCCTAGTATTGCAGGGCCTGTTACATCGACGACAAAGAATTCCCGTTTAGTCCATGCTGAATCCCCATGTCGGCACATGAGATCAATAGACCCGATACAAGGGATAGGCGTTTCACCATAGGCCATGAGCTGGACACGTCTCGGCCTCACAATAGAGCGCCACTGGCCACTGGGGTACATCCTGTTTACAATGCGGAGAGGGAGCGTATTGCCACCAGCTCCAGTATCTATCTTCACATTCAGGTGATGCTGTCCGGCTTTGGATGGACAAGCGATATCTATCACTGCAAAAGCTTCCTTACTTTCTTCTTTGTCCTTGGTGTCCATGCTCGAAATCACTATCGAGCTGAAGTACTGAGGGAAACAATCCTCTTCTTGGGTAGTTGGTTGTTCATCCACTTCTACAGGTGAAGTGTCAACCTTCTCTTGTCTTGGTCCACGTCTTCGATCTGACTTTGACCTGCAGCACTTGGCCCAATGCCCCTTCTTCCCACAATTTTTGCAGATGTCATGGTATGCAGGGCATTTCCTGGGAGGATGATGCAGTCCGCAATTACCGCATTGTTTGCGATCACTCAACTTGGGTCTGCCATCTTTATGAGGTCCCTGTGGTTTCCTACGGAATGCATCAATGTTTGACACTGGGGAGAGGTCTGCTAGACACTGCTTGCCAGCAGCAATGGCCTCATACTGCCTTCCTAGTGTGACCACATCTGCAAGGGGGTAGCCGGCAGGTTTCTGCAACAACTCACGCTGAAAACCATCAAAATGCGTAGACGCAATGACCAGTTCGATTATACGCTCGTTAAGTTCTGCATCTGTGAAATTGCATTGGCGGCTTTTGTCCCTACAACGGGTCACAAAATCATCGATGGATTCTTCGGGATTCTGCCTATACCTTATAAGTTCAAGGCGGTGGATGCGAAAGTTAATATTCACTTTCAATTGCTTCTCGAAAAAATCCCATATCTTTGCTGGTTTATCCTGGTCTGCGATACTAAGACCAGAAGCATTGAGGCGTCGCAAACCTTCTACACCTAAAGCAATCTTTATCTTCGTTGCTATCTTCACTTCATTTGTGATATCTAAATCTTTCAAGCATAGCTCCATGCGCTGCTTGAAGAGAGAGAATCCACTTGCCAGGTCTGGCATCTGCCAGTTCATTTCAGGTAGACGCGCCATATGTGTTGCGTAGTAACTTGGTAGGCCTAACAAAGTCAGTCCGTCTTCGCTGTAACCTATGCCAGTGCACAATACGTAAAAGAAGGTCTCACCGAAGATAGGAATCAATGAGCCACAAAGGCCAGGAAAAAAAATGTGTCCAAGTATTAGCAGTATATAGGTGTAGATCTATGTAACGTACAAACACTGGAATTACTTGAAAGCTGATTACAATCAGACACTGTCAATGTGTGTATACCGCACTATGACTATTACTCATATGCTTATGGGTCCTTGGGTCAGATCTACATGTAAATATTAGTACAATAGGATTTATAAGCTCTACAACCTGCACAATATAGGTCCACAACAATATGTAGACGGGTTATAACTGGACTGGTTCTGATACACAAATGGTCCTTCTCTTAGGCCTGAACTAGGTACAGCATATTTTAGATTTATATCTACCTTAGGCTTTGTTCCATTGCTATTGAATGAGATCTACACTTCTGTTCTATCATGTCTATCAAATGTAGGCTAGATCCAGGAATTTAGCTAAAAAATCTAAGAGTAGACTGAGGAACACTGTTAAATACACATTAATTTTCAACAAATTTACTGATTTGCATATAAGCATAGGTCTAGCCACAAAACTCAACATATAAAAGCATTCACAAATATATTGTGGTCATTATCTATAGCTGCTTTCTGTCCACATAGCCGTTCTATCGTTTTACAATAGTCCAGATTAATAAAGATTGAGTTTTGTCTTTCTTTCACTTAGCCTAGTTAATATCTTGTGTCCTGAGTCACTTCAAAAGTTCCTTGAAGATATAAATTTGCTTAGTTGACGACGATGTCAATATCGCACGGCGAAGGCAATGAGAGCTGGAAATGGGAATGGCTCGGTCCCGTTGTCGATGCGATATGACATGTATGATGAGTTTGAGCGTTGAACTTGAAGCGTTGTCGTTGGATCGAAGATCTTGTCCAAACCTCGGTGCTCCTGACTGGACTCCAAAATACAAAATTCAAGGCAATGCTTGTAAAGTAGTGGTAGATTTAGACTAGAGGTCTACGTCGATGTCTAGCTGCCAGCTGCTGTGGAGATAGATCTAGCTGCGGTGGTAGCTGGTCCTGTCTGCGCTGATGACAGATCCGAAAACTGGGCGCTGTTCCAGTCATCACTGGCGGTGCATCTGCTCGCTCGGTCCGTTGTGTGTAGCGATCAGTGCTAGTGCTACATTCACACTCTGCGGGGCAGACAGTTCTACTACCATGGATGTATCAGCATTAGCGGAGGCGCAGGGGCTCGTACCCGGGGAATGCAGGCGATAGGTAGTGATGCAGTGTCGGAACATGAATGTTGGCAAACGATTGCCGACGACCAACTTACATAACAAAGTACTCACTTTTCGGTCCAAGTCAATGAAAATTGCGGCAAGGTAGATGATGTCCGATCTTCTGATAGCATGGTATTGTTCTCGCCGCTGCCACCATGTTGTAATATGTGGTATGACTCGGTATTAATGACACCTTGAAGCAGTGAGTGTGATTACTAATTGGTAGCCATCTTAGAATAGCTCTTTTATTGTATATCCCTCCGCCGAGCTCGTTGCATAATTACATGTATGATATCATGTTAATGTAGTTCCAACAACATCTACAACAAACTGTATCAAATGTTGAGCTTAAATCCAATAGGACAAGTCCTGTCAGCGTACCACAATCCATGGCCTGTAAGATGTCGTTGCTCACATGCAAGACAGCTGTTTCAACAGAATGGTTTTTCCTGTACGCAGATTGAAATGGATCCTGGGGTAACTGAACAGCCACACATCAAAGTATGCGTACACCAGGAGCTCTTCAATAACTTTTCCAAGGTATTTTAAGTTAGCCACAGGCCTGTAATTTCTTAATAATTCTTTATCTAGGTTAGGCTTCTTTAGCAAAGCTCTAATGCTGGCATGCTTTAACCTGTCGGGGGGAAAAACAGAAACGTGCTCTTTGATCAGCCAGGTTGGGATGGGGTCTTGATCACATGAGGCTGAATGTGAATGATAAATAAGTTTCTTGACTTCATCCTCTGAAACTGCATCAAAACAGGTCATATAAGGTTCTGTTAGGGTAGAAAGATCATCCACTCCCAAACACTGATTGTCCCGATGCCGTACAAGAGCATTACAAATCTTTGAGATCTTGCCAATGAAATGCTCAGAGAAACTATTGGCTAATTTCCTCTCTGATGAACACTGGTAGTACAGGTTCACCTTTCCTGTGCAGAAGCTTATTGACAATATTGAACAAAGCTCTCTTATCCAAAGTGCAATTCTCTACTGCTGATGAATAGAATTGTCTTTTTGATTCCCTCATAAGTTGAGCAACAGTTTGACACTGTTCTCTGTATTTCTTATGTAGAGCCTCCTTTTCCTCTCTCAGTTGACATTTTCTCCACTTCCTTTCCATTCTTTTTTTTTTTATTTATGTTTTTATTGAAACAATGGATAACATATGTACAAAGAAATAAATATGAGCATAATAATAAAAAAAAAAAAGTAGAAGAAGAAAAAAAAAAATAAAAAAAATAAAAAAAATAAACGAGGTACGGTCACTGAACAAAGCCGAATACATGGTATACTACACCCGGGTCATGGCTTACAGGAAAATACAGACTCTAGCATCATATATCAAATAAAAACTTTTGAAAATGTAGTCTCATCTTATTATTCTTGAGAGCTATCAGGTATTCTGATATATATTTAATCTTAAAAAATGACAAAGCAGATTGAAAGTTTGGTTTTTCCTTTCTGAATTTACAACGATAAATATAAAAACGTGTGCACAAAAGAAAGAAGTTTATACATAAATAATTTTGTTGGTCTTTGCTACAACCAAAAAGTCTTTGAAAGGATGAGAGTTGTACCGTGTCCCTAATTTCGAACTCAAAAGTTTTTCCAAACATTTCCAAAGAGGATTTACAACTACGCATTCAACCATAAAATGCTGAATAGCTTCCTTTCCATTCTTCGTCTCCCTTGTTTTGCAGCACGAATTTTGTCATTGTACCATATCATTTAAGTGTCATTGAATATTAATTAAGCAAACAAAGGCATATCGTTTATATGCTTCTACTGAGTTCGAAACACCAATGTTCTCGACGTCAATCAATGACAGAGCCTCATGGACATGTTACCGAAAAAAGTTGCTTTTAAATTCCTCGACTTCCTTGGTTGCTGCAATGCTAACATACATGTACATGTGACAGCAAAGTTATCTGATAGTCCTGGATGAATTGAAATGTCAGAGATGACATTGTCACCATTACGACTGATGAACAAGTCTAATGTATGGCCAAGAGGATGTGTTGGAGTACAGACATGCTAAGTCATGCCATAAGCATCTATTGAAGAATCTATTGAACAGCACTGTATTCAAAGCAGCTGGGTCATCCATCCAGATGTTAAAATCACCTGTGAGCAAGAGCTTAGAAGGGTGGAGAAGGTAATAGTCCATGAGTTTACTGAAGTCATCCAAAAATGTTGGGAATGATAAGGGCTGGCCAGTTTCACTACTTCTTTCAGAGCGATATATTATGACCAATAGAAATGAAGAATGATCATCTGTCACTTGTGAATGTTAAGCTTCGAAAGACGGAAAACTCTGAAGATCCTCAGTCTGAACCCGTAGATCAGACCTATACAACAGTCCAACACCTCCCCCAGTTCGATCAACCCGGGGGCACATGAACAAGGTTGTAGCCGATAGGAGTGGCTTCCTTGACAACGAGATCATCATCAGGCTTCAGCCAAGTCTCAGTATAAAGGGCTACAATGTCCAAATCTTGCTCATTGACAAAGTCTACGAATTGATTTTTAAAATTCCTAATAGACTGTAAGTTCACTGTACAAAGTCTAGCAAGCTTAGAAACAGGCTTTATACATGTATGACTCAAATTTCAAGCTCTAGCCAAACACACCCTCAAAACAGAACATAACATTGGATGGGATGATGCCGTCATCATTGACTTTGAAAGCAACTACTGGTCAAGAAAGGTGAAAGAGTCTATTTGGATGAAGAGCATTAATCCGACACTGAACAGGGACTCGGGTTATTTATTGTCACCTATCTTCGGTCCATTGATCGCAAGACCACAGACAGCCTGCGCCCAGGAGAATTGCAAGATTCAGATTTTAATATTTATTTTAGCTTTGTAATGACAGGATAAAGAAAAAAAATGCAGAAAAGGTATAACCAGGGTGGGCGCGATTTAAATCAACATGACGTAAATTGCAATTGAAATTGCTTTGATTTCATTTAAAAATTGCCAATTAAAATGATAAACAAGAAATACGAGTCAGAGTAATTGTTTTATTTTTTAGATGCGACATTTCTTTTCCATAGGAGCGAAATTTAAGATTGTATTTAAAAGAAAATCAGTTCAATCAATTTAAATCAAATGAATCACAATTTAAAATCAAATAACTTTTTTTAGTTTAAAAAAAAAATCTCGATTCCCCCCCCCCCCCATCCTTGGTATTACCTGTCATTGTTTTAACAATTCGCACAATGTACAGTCTGAAATGTGTTGTATAGATATACAGCTGTATTCAAAGAAAGGTCAAATCTTTACAATGTGTATTTTCTAGAAATGAACCTACTGGCCGTGCTTCTGTTGGTGCCCATATTCCAGACATGTGATGAAGATCTCTAATAGTTTGGTCATCTTTGCATTGTACCAAGTTTCCTGCTATCTGTCACCAAATCATGTCTCATCGGATTGGTTTATGATGTAACGTCAAGGTAGAAATGCAAGGGCAAAATATATTTATGCACAACATTTTTAACAATCCATTTGTTTTCTGTTCTATTCAGGGAAGACATCAAAGAGCTGAACTGGGCAGCACCCTCAGATTGTTTTGCCAAGGTAACCCAGCTCCTCAAGCTGCCCACCTTCCAGTACCATGTTCTTCTTGGTCTGACAGTCAGTGTAGGAGGCCTTACAGAGTCACTGGTAAGCTGAAGACTTGTTACATTATTGAAGCATTAAATTGTACGAGTACCCCCCCCCCAAAAAAAAAACAAAAAAAAAACAAAAAAACAAAACAACCCAAAACAAACAAACAAAACACACAACACCCCCCCCCCCAAAAAAAAAAACAAACAAAAATGTGTACAGGTTGATGAATGCGACTGCGTCTCCTATATGTCTCAGCCTAAAGTCATTTAAGTTCATGACTCAAACTGTCCTTGAAATATTGTGATAACCAGAATAAGAAGCCTACATTCTATGTTAATTGACCTATTTGACCTTTGACCTTTGACCTAACAAACCAAAAGTCCAGTCACTTCATCTCCTTCTAGTCATGTATACACAATAGTTATAGGGTGATACCAAAACAAATCTTTAATTTCATGCATACTGACCTCTGTGACCTTGAAACTGACCTACATGTACCTAAACAACAATCTAATCAGTTTGTCTAAATTATGGTGATGCATACTAGTACCAATTTTGAAGTTAATAGCTCAAACTGTTCAAGAGATATTGCAATAAGGAGGCTACAAACCTGAAATTTGATAGTAAAGAACCTCTGTGACCTTCAATCTTTGACCTACTTAACCAAAATCTTATCAGTCTTACTACAGTAATGCATACTAACACCCACTGTTTAGTGTATACTTCAAATGGTTCTCGAGATGTTTATGAGGCTAAAACCTGAAATTTCATTATTGACCTCTGTGACCTTTGACCTTTAACCTACATTCTCCAAAATGTATTGCCTTCCTTTTATGATACATACTAGAAACTTGTTTGAAGTTGATGTCTATGACCTTCGAACTTTGACCTACACGCTCCAAAATCTAATCAGATCGTCTTCTTATGATATATATATATATTGGTACAAGTTTGAAGTTTATATCTAAAATGGTTCTTGGGACCTGAAATTTCAGAAATTGACTGTGACCTTTGACCGCTGACCTACGTACCCCAAAATCTTGTCAGATTGGTGATACATGATATCATCAAGTTTGAAGTTCATACCTCAAATCGCGTTAAAGAAAAAGCAGTATGGACGGACAGACAGACAGCATGAAAACATAATGCTTCTGGCACCATCTTTGGTGGACGTGGGCATAGAAAAACGAACCTCAAAGAACTTTATCTGGCATTTTATAGGTCAACAGTAAAGGAGTATGAACGAAATAAGGATAATGTGCATGTGAATCCCAAGTTGCTGTTGTGTTTGCATAGAGAACAATATGTCTGGGTGACGTTTGTTGTAATATCTCATTCTTAGTTCCCTTTTCCTTAATATGTGTCTCCCTCTGTCTGTCTGTGCCTCCCATACATCTCTCTCTCTCTCTCTCTCTCTCTCTCTCACCATTGATCTTATCCTTCTGTCTCCTCTTCCTCCTGTTTAGTTTGTCTGTTTTTCTTCTCTTCCTCTTTATTCCCCTGTCTATGTCTCTGTCTCTTTTTGTCTCACAGTCACCTGTCTATTATTCTCTCCCAGTCTCTTGCCCCCTTTTTGCCTATATTGTACTTTGCCCATAGAGATATTCTTTCTATCTGTCTCTCTCTATATCTCTGTATACTTCACTCTCTATCAGAACTGTTGAACCTCTCATTTTGTTAAGTGCATTCTTGTTTCATGTTTGTTTTCTAGGTGAAGCACTCTGCCCAATCTCTCCTGTCTTTCATCAAGACATGTACTTCATCTGAAGATCTTTTTAGATTTACTGAAAATCTTCTCAAGATCTTCTCTGACTATCAGAAAGTAGACAGGTGGGTGAAACTTGAACTATTATATTCAGATTATGTTGATGTCAGTCTAGGTGTGTTCCTAATATTTTTCATTCATGCTCCTTTTCCTCTTTAAAAAAATATTATTCTCCTTCTAGCATCTTTACTGATCGTTTGTAAATTATTGTTTATTATTAATAAGTGTATTTTTTTATTCACTTGCAAGTTCTCACTGGTAAAGTTAGATCTATTGATAGTGAAAAAATATAAATTTATTGATAAAGAGGAGATTGAGCAATAAAAGTGTTTGAGTGATATTGTAAGTACCAGTGTTGTACATTTAGTAGTAGATTATGTAAGATTATGGAAAAATTATTCATCACTACAATGCAGACAAGTATACAGAACATTACAGAACATTTATAGCCGATGTGAAGTGTCAATGTTAGCATGTAATGCATGTTTATATATTTTTTGTAATATCACCTCATTCATTTATTCAGGGTTTCTATTCCAGTGATGAAGATGATCAACCTCCTGCTATCTAGTGGAAGCTTTGAGACCTTTGTGGAGGATCCTAGGTAAAGATGCCATATACCGTTGCTCTGACACTTGCTCTGGATTTATTTCATCGAAGATATAGGGTTGCAGTTGACTTTAGGCCAGGTTTATAGGGTTAAAGATAATTACAATCTGAAACTTTCTGAAAGCAACTGGGATAGGTTGGTTTTAAGAAGTGGTGTATACTGTGAGGTTTTGGAATCCCCAAAATAATAAGAAATTGACCCAATCTCCCTGAAAAGCATGTTCACTGCACACAGAAATGAGTAATTGGGACTGCACACACATTACAGGCCAAAAGTTTGGGGCCACCCTCAGATTTATATAAAAATCAAACAAAAACACTGTGTTCTGCATTTCATTCCAATCTAAGGTAGTTTCATTACATCATGCAATCATGTTTCCAGCAGGAATTTAGGCTCAATAAGCCATTTTGTGAGACTTTTGGCTTAAACTTTAGATTTATCGAAATAGCCGCCATGAGCCTTGATCATTGCTTCACAAATTCTTGACATGCGAGCTAACAGTTTCTTGAAGTATGATGCTGGCAGGGATACCCATGCAGATTTCAAGTGTTCAAACAACTGTTTTTCATTGCTAGGGGAGGAGCACCGGACCTGCCTATCAAGTTCATCCCATGCCAGTTCTATAGGAGAAAGGTCTGGAGACTGGGGTGGCCAAATCATGTTCCTTAAGGCATTCTGCTCCTCTCATCAGTCCAAAGGACCTTCTTCCAATCATCAACGGTCCAATTTTTGTGTGTTTTTGCCCACAACAGCCTTTTTTTCTTATTGACTGGGCGAAGGAGTGGCTTTTTGCAGCTACCCTACCAAACAGTCCAGCCGCTCTTAGCCTGCGTTTCATTGTAGTCAGTGAGACTGGCTGTTCCCTGATGGAATTCACACCGGATCTTATTTCCCGAGCAGTCAACTTCGTATTCCTTTTGTCTTCTGCCTTTGATGTCACTCTTCTTCTCCCAGACCTCTCCCTGTCGTTGTTGCTCCCAGTTTCTCTCTTCCGTTTTATGGCATACTGGACACCGTGCCATGAAACTTGAAGTTTTTTGGCGATCTGCCTTTGAGAATACCCCTCTCTGCTCAAGATTTCTATCTGAGCCCTCTGTTCTATGGTGAGCTGCATTTTTCTAGCCATGAAGATGCAAAAAAGTGACAGTATGCTGTTGCCAAAACTTGCAGACAGGATACAGCATGTGATGGCCAGAATGGTACACCAAGTGCAATGTGACCCCTTGGTTGAGGGAAGGCATTTATATAGCACGTCTCCTTGTGGCATAACATGATTTTATGTCACTTAGGCCTGAACAATTTCAACACAAAGGCATTGTAATTGAATTACAATGCCTATGTGTTGAAATTGAGCAATTCCAGCTGCCTTGAGAATCACTGGTCAAAACTTCATCCTTCAACAAAAAAAGCTTATTGAGCCTTAATTCCTGCTGGAAACATGCTTGCATGATGTAATGAAACTGCCTTAGCCCCTTCAATAACATTAAATTGGAATGAAATGCAGAACACAGTGTTTTTGTTTGATTTTTATATAAATCTGAGGGTGGCCCCAAACCTTTGGCCTGTAGTGTATTTTTCGTCATATTTCAAATATGAGGGCATAAATTTTGAAGAGCAATCCTTTTTCATTGGGACATTTCTAATATGATGTGATGTTCTTCTAAACTGACATGAAAGGAAGGAATGAGAAGCTCACTAATTATTTTTCACCATTCCCAGAACTCAACTTTTCCCATTAAGGTTAGATTTACGTATAGTGTTTGGTCCAGGGTTGAAGTTTGGAATTCTGTTTGTGAACGAAATTAACATGGAGCAATTGTCACCTGAGCATGTGTCATACAACCCTATGGAATGACAAGACACTGTCTCCCCCCCCCCCTCCCCCCCAAAAAATAATAATAAAAAAAAAATAATAATAATTGCTCAGAAGAGCTAACAAGAGTTTGTTGCCTCAGCATGCAGATCAAATTGACAATAATGTTTCTCAGTGAGCTTTCAAATTCATAATAGGAGAGTGTAAGTCGGGTTATCTCTCCAGCTGGACAAATTTGTCTTTCCCTGCAAATATGTTCCCTCTGGGAATTTTTTTTTTTTTTTTGAAGAGTTATCAACATAAATTAAACTTTATTTGTGAATGGTGACTTCAAAAACATTATCATCCATGAGATATTCAGAGTTATGTGAATCAGCTTTAACACAAGAAATCTCTCGGTGATGGATAAATCCTAAAGCATTTGTAAGAAACATGTTATTTCGTAAATGCAGGCATTCCAGAGTGAACATTTTCGGGGTTGTATTCTCCCCAATAGGTAAAATGTTTAATTATCTAAAAATCAGAAAATCACAAAAAATTGATTGCTTTGTCTTTACCTATGTTGAGCTTTATCTTGAGAATGAGAAATGTACTTTTGCTCTCAGTACAAAGACCTGTGATATCGAGGTGGATTTCGTGGGGGGGGGGGGGGGCACTTTCGCCCATGCTCCCCCCCCCCCCCCTTTGAAATTAAACTGTACATTATGCCCCCTTTATGGTGATAATGATGATATGATGATGATGGTGGTTATTATTGTCATTATTATGACTGTGGTTATTACTAATCCTATTTCCGTCACCTCCATTCTTTTCTCTAGTCATCGGTTTCCAATGGACCTCCTGCAGCTGGTAAAGAAAGAGGTGGCCAAGACGGGAGATGCCCAGAAACTACTTACAAGCATTGATTTGTGAGTCATATATAAGCGCTTTGTATATACATTGTATCCGCTATAGAAATTCTCCATATTATTGTGATTTTTTATCATTGGTAGTATTATTCTTTATTAAAATTATCATTAGATCATATCATTTATGATCTGATTTGCTTTTTTTTCCCTTCATTATTAAAACTAACAAGTTACCTTAAAGGGAAAATTCATCCTGATAACAACTTGGTTTTAAAAGAAGAAAACTTAAAGAAACATATCAATGAAAGTTTTGGCAAAATCCATTAAGAAATAAGAAAGTTATGCAATTTTGAATTGTAATCAATCAAACAGAAATCATCCACCAATCCAATGTTCAGTGTCACAATGTAAGATATATGTATCAACAACTCACACACTAAATTGTATTAATCTCCGAAATGAATAGTATAGGTCCCATGACAGACCCATGTGGAACACACTGCCATGTATATCTATATTTTGAGGCCTTCATATTCCTATCTTGGGCTTCTAATACTTATATCGAAATAATATATCCTTTTTATTACTGAACCCATTTTTATTAATTTCAGATTCTGTGGTATGATTCAGTTTGTTGGTGAAACTAGGAAAAGGAGTCTTATTCAACTCATGGTATTCCTGTGTCATAAATACCCAAAGGTAATCACATCTCTGTAAGAAGAACTTTTCCAGTAATAAATGATTTTGTTTGACCAAAATATTAGTTCCTGTGATACCATATACAGTATACATTACATAAGTCCATGAGTATATTATCAAACAAAGGTATTTTCTTTTCCTCATGAGGTTACAGATAAAATAATTTGTTTTATCCCAAATTGCATAGGGGACTCCTACTGATTTACAATTTGCAAATCTGTAGAGAGTTGAAACAGACTTTTCTTCTATTCATAAGACTCATAATAATTGTATCCCCCGGCAGTATGCCTGAGGATACTTTGGATTCAGCAGCGTTTCGCCGCCGCCGCCGCCGCGTCACATTCTTGTGTGCGCTCTAGCGGTCACATTTCTCGACGAATTTCTTTCAGACTTCCTGTGGACGTGTATCTTGGTAAAATCTGGACCCCTATAGTTTCTGGTGATGCTGCCCCCAGTGTTCCGTCTTTTATAGGGTAAAAGGCCATATTTTGATAGATGTCTTGTGTGTACTCTTGTGTGCGCTCTGGCGGTCACATTTCTCAACGGATTTCGTTCAAATTTTGCATGAAGGTGTCTCTTGGTGTAATTTAAAAACCTATAGTGTTTGGTGATGCTGCCACCAGTGTTCCGTCTTTTATAGGGTCAAAGGTCATACTTCAGGGCATGGCGTGAGTGCACTCTGCAGGCCACATTTCTCAACGGATTTTGTTCAAATTTTGTATGGAGATGTATCTTGGTATAATCTACACATGTTTAATTTTTGGTGATGCTGCCCTCATTGTTCCGTCCTTTATAGGGTCAAAGGTCATTTTTCCATTTCTTGCACTCTTACTTCTGCATTTCTTGACGGATTTCGTTCAAATTTTGCATGAAGGTGTCCCTTGGTGTAATCTAAAAATCTGTATTTTTTGGTGATGCTGCCACCAGTGTCCCGTCTTTTATAGGGTCAAAGGTCATACTTCAAGGGATGGCGTGAGTTCACTCTGCAGGCCACATTTCCTGATGGATTTCTTTCAAATTTTGTATGGACATGTATCTTGGTATAATCTACACATCTTTACTGTTTGGTGATGCTGCCCTCATTGTTCCGTCCTTTATAGGGTCAAAGCTCATTTGTCCCTTTTGTGCACTCTTACTTCTGCATTTCTTGACGGATTTCATTCAAATTTTGTATGGAGATGTATCTTGGTATAATCTACACATATTTACTGTTTGGTGATGCTGCCCTCATTGTTCCGTCCTTTATAGGGTCAAAAGTCATTTTTCCATTTCTTGCACTCTTACTTCTGCATTTCTTGATGGATTTCGTTCAAATTTTGCATGAAGGTGTCTCTTGGTGTAATCTAAAAACCTATAGTTTTTGGTGATGCTGCCACCAGTGTTCCGTCTTTTATAGGGTCAAAGGTCATACTTCAAGGGATGGCGTGAGTTCACTCTGCAGGCCACATTTCCTGATGGATTTCTTTCAAATTTTGTATGGACATGTATCTTGGTATAATCTACACATCTTTACTGTTTGGTGATGCTGCCCTCATTGTTCCGTCCTTTATAGGGTCAAAGCTCATTTGTCCCTTTTGTGCACTCTTACTTCTGCATTTCTTGACGGATTTCATTCAAATTTTGTATGGAGATGTATCTTGGTATAATCTACACATATTTACTGTTTGGTGATGCTGCCCTCATTGTTCCGTCCTTTATAGGGTCAAAAGTCATTTTTCCATTTCTTGCACTCTTACTTCTGCATTTCTTGACGGATTTCGTTCAAATTTTGCATGAAGGTGTCTCTTGGTGTAATCTAAAAACCTACAGTTTTTGGTGATGCTGCCACCAGTGTTCCGTCTTTTATAGGGTCAAAGGTCATACTTCAGGGCATGGCGTGAGTGCACTCTGCAGGCCACATTTCTTGATGGATTTCTTTCAAATTTTATATGAAGATGTGTCTTAGTGAAACCTACACATCTAATTTCTACACCATCCTTTTGTTTGAGGGAGGGGATGGGGGAGGGTCTTTGTCCCTCCTTCAAATTGCTGCCAGTGCCGGGGGATACATTTAGCATTGCGCGGCCCCAGCAATGCACATTTCTAGTTAACCCATTGTATATGATTTTATTTTGACATGACAAACATTTGCTATAGGCTCCAGCCAGAGTTATCTTAGGCTTAAAAAATTGTCAACATTTTTTTATTTGGGGGCTAGATTTGCCTTATTTTAAACTGGGATGCAAACATCAATCTGGAGTGTAATGAATGGCAAGTTGGCAAAGATGGAAAAAAACACTGAATGATGTGTTTTCCCAAAATATAAGATTATGCCTAATTTGTTACAAGGTAAAATTTGATAGAACTAAGTAATGAATAAAAAATATATAACTTATTATGTAACACATTAAGAAGTAATTATTTTGAGTGGAACATTCCAATCTGTAATTGCAAACAATGTTGTATTCATAGTTCAAACACTTTTAATTCTACAATAACTGAAAAAGTAATTGTACTGTTAGCAACCATTATGATATAGAGTGTATGATAAAATGTGAATCTTAGAGGTGTCTAGTGGACTAGTGGATATGGTAATGAAATGTGGATCAAATGGTCCATGGATCAGTTCCCTGCTGTGGTACATGTACTTATGTCCTTTGGCAAGACATTAGTCTACATTTTTGACTCTCAACCAGGCTTATGATTAGAAATGGGTACTTAGTAAGAAGTAATTCCTTATCTTGAATGATTTCAGCACCTCCAGGAAACTGCCTATATCTAGGGTAAGAGAAGTACTTTGGAGGTGTCTAAGTTCCCTGGCATATAAAATGTAAATGACACTATTATTTGTCATTATTACATCACCAGGTGAGGGGGACAACTGCCAACAGACTGTATGAGACGTTGATGGTATACGATGACATTGTGGATGAAGAGAAGCAAGAGGAGGTCATGACGATACTCATGGAAACAAACTGGTCAGTATCAACTCCAATGCCCACTCCGTCCATTATCCACTTAATTGTCCACACCATTGTCCCCCCGCTCTTGTCCACTTCTATGTCCACTCCCATGCCCCCCCCCCCCAATGTCCACGCCATTAATTGTCCATTAATTGAGGAGGTCATGACGATACTCATGGAAACAAACTGGTCAGTATCAACTCCAATGCCCACTCCGTCCATCATCCACTTAATTGTCTACACCATTGTCCCCCCGCTCTTGTCCACTTCTATGTCCACTCCAATGCACCCCCAATGTCCACGCCATTAATTGTCCATTCCAATGTCCGCTCCAATGTACACTCCACTGTCACTCCATTTTCCACCCCAATGTCCACCTCACTAAAGTACCAAATTGATTACATCACATGCAGCTGATAAAACTACAGACACTTTGCAGTGTGGCATGAGTACATGTAATGTATGTGCTGTAAAAAAAGCACCCTTATCAAATTATTTTTGTAAATTCAGCCAGATTTGCCAGGTTGCACATCTATACTCTATATGAGGACTTCGAAAAGTGGTTTATCTGCTTGACTATCATTGGATCCAAACCTCATTCCTTACTCAAGACTATCTATATGTACATGTTTTTAAAAGTGCATTTTAAACAAGTTTTATTGTTTAAAATCTGACATGACTCCCGGTATCAAACAGAACATCCCCAATCTGCTAAAAAGCAGGATTGAGACCTCTTGCCTGCTGCTATATTTCATGTACAGTTGTCTCTCTTGAGCTACTGTGAAGTAAATGGATACTTTGAAAGGAGAATATTTCTTGAATGAGTTCTGTTGTGCATGTATATTTGACACTTCCCTACACAAAGCAGGGAAATGCTCTTTGTATTCCTGGTGAAAGTTGCCATATTAAATTCAGTTTTAATTATGTTGTCTGTGTATTTGACCACAATACAATTACAATATGCCCTCTTGAACAAAGGCACTAGTGTCCTTTGGCAAGACAATGATCTGCATTTGCCCCTTTAACATAAACGATTACCATTAGGAATGGAATTCCTGGAATGCCTTGAGCACCGAAAAGGGGTAGTTTAGCTAGAGCCTGGGTAATATTGGCGCACCTTAAGCACCTTGTGTGGTTGATATGAGTGCTATACAAATATCCAATATTAATAATAGTTATTGAAAGCTTACTTCTTTTTGTTTACCAGTATTTGGAAACTTTATTTGATATAGTGAATGTATACTTTCTGCGTTATTTCCCCCTGTAGGCAAGAGTCGCAGGCCAAATGTAGACCAATCAGGAACCACATATGCGATCTGCTTGGAGTGCCCCAGCCTGTTCTGAAGGTTTGTTGTAGTACATTTTAATCATTAAATACATGTCAACAACATTGAATACTGGTACACGTATTTTGGTTCGATTTTTTTGTTGTTGACATTGTGCTGCCAGAGGAATTACGTTTTTAGGCTCTCTGCTCACTTTTTGTCACAGCAGGTACTTGAAAATAATTTAATACATACCTGGTCATACAATTACATTGTGATAGAACTTGTCTCAAAACAGTTGGGAAATGTTTATCATGTCTTCATAAGAATTGGTCTATACTGTGAGGCTTTAGAAGTATCAAAATGATAAGCAATTGAGCCAATCTTGCTGAAAAGCATGTTTAGGCACTGTGATATTCTTCTAAACTAACAAAGAAGGAATGTGAAAGCTCACAAACTAGTTTTCATAGTTACCAGAACCCAATCTCCTCTTTAAATCAGATTTGTACAATTTTGTAAAAGCATCAAGGGATGGCATGATTAGATTTGGTGTTCAAGAATTCTAGGTGCATGTCAGTGTGGAAATCTTTAAACATTGGCATATTTCATTCTAAGGTATGCATACAACATGCTGTAATTTTTGACAGTGCCTGATTATATTACTATGTATTCTCATATATGATATGTATAAACAGATTGTATGAAAATGTGTTGTAACAAAAAAAGAAAACTACATTGAAAAGTTATAGCAGTATCGGTATACCATTAATGGTCTTTAATGATATATTAAGTATTGAGCAATTGTTATTATTCTCATATGTGACCCGTCACGACAAAATGAGACAGAAGTCACTGGGCTAGAACTCGAGAAAATTGGGCAAATGTGACCCAACGCCTCAAAACCTACAATAAGTCGCCAAAATTATTTTTTTTTTTTTATACATTTTCTGAAAGTAGAGAATCTCAGCTTTCCAATGGTATATCACTTGCCTGTTTTACTCAATGATAACACCTTTAAATATCACATTTAGGATCAGTATGTAACCAGCAATCAATAACTCCTATTCAGAGAAAATGGCCATTAAAAGTTCGGAACAAAAGAGTGCTAAACCTTCGCTCTCTGTGTGCGCCCAAGTAAAACTGGGTATTCAAATGGCCATAGCAACCGGTATGAAGGGATTATCAGATTAGGCTGAATTTTGGCAAGCTGCTTCAGGAGGACCTATCCATGACTCACTCCGAAAATCAATCTAATACATTTAGAGGTTAAGTAGTAATTTGGCATTGAATGGAAGTATTACAAATTTCGCCGATTTCGATTTTTTAGCTCGACAGGTGAAAAAAGGAGTCATTTTAAAATGCCCCAAAAACATATTTCTAAGTCGAATTACGACTCACAAACTTGAGACATGATAGAATGATAAAGAAACTACCCATTTCTATCAAAAACAGAAAATCGACTGATCTAAGCAAATTTACTATTTTGGGCTGTTTGCTACGTTGTGGTCCGTGCGACTTATTGTAGGTTTTGAGGCGGCGGGTCACAAATTTAAAAAAACTTCAAATTTCGTCATTTTTTTTTTCTTAGCTGATTTGAATCTTCAATGTTTCATGAATGCTCTGTAAAAAAATTGAGCCCTAAATATAACGGGAAAGGGTAGAAAAAGCAGTTTTTCTACGAGTGTTTTTTTCGGTCAACTCTTCTATTTTTTCGGACAGCTGGCTCGTCCCAGAGCGAAAAGAAAGCCATCCGCTAGGCCCCGCCCCTAGCGACGCGTGGCTTTGTTCATTGGACGTTCGCAGTCACGTGATCTCTGTAAAAGAATTTGCAACATGTATTTAATGCTCGATCGCGCTGGCTTGCTCGTGCCGTCTCGAATTGTTCTGAAGATTAAGATCAGATATTGCTTCTGTTATCATCGCATTCGTACTACTTTGGTCCCGTTATAATAAAGTACAATATTATCAATATTTCATTAATCTTTATTTTTGGGAGTCTTTCTTGTTTCGTTTTGAGTGCAGGCTAAACAAAAATCTTTTTCTTCTTTCTCTGTTTCAGTTATCAGTACCTCCCCTCTCTGTCTCTTTTTCTTTACAAGTTGATTATTTTGTTACTTTGCTCAGCCTAGTATCACTTTAAAGAGAGTCTGAAAGTGAAATAAGTCCCAAGATGAAATTGTGACGGCGAATGAAAATGTGTTAGAATGTGATACATGTTCAGAATGAGAGAGAGAGAAGAATTCACTAATCATCTGGTGAGGGTGCGTGTGAAAATAATAGACAAATTATTTAGCTCTATTAAAAGCAAAAAGAAAAAGTTGAAATTGAGAAGGTGGTAGATTTCGTAAAGCAAGACTCGACTAGCGCAGAGAATTGTTAATCGTCAATGAAAGATCTCTTCATTACGAAGCTGGTTTAAGCCATCGCTGTTTAATCTATTGAAAGTAGAGAGGGAATAGAAAAGAGTTGGCTTTCAAAACAGAAGTAAGAAGAACTGGAAAGATGACTTACGAACAACGAAACTATTGATACGCGATAATAATAAGGGGTAGATTTAGGACAAAGAGAGAGAGAAAATCAATAATCGTCTCTTGCTGGAGGTGACTTAATCCTTGTTCTTTGAAAGGGGCGAATTCTCTACCTCTTTATAACATGGCGAAGAAGAAAAGAAATTAGCTATTAGACACCAGTAGATTGTATACATTTTTTTTTAGAGCGGAGAGAATCGATGACTTTCAAGCTAAGACGCGCGTTATCTTCATCATGTTCATACTGCCAGTTAGCCAGGGGCGGATACAGGATTTTCAGAAAGGGGGGCACACACTGGGGGGTCTGGGGCATACTTTGTCACACAAAACAGGGGGGGGCGCACGCCCTTGTGCCCCCCTCTGCTTATTCTCTTATTCGTTAAAGCCGAACAGACAAAGAGTCAAAATTAAGAAGAACTGTCGAAATTATGATACAGGTGAAAGATTTAGAAGGAGAGAGAGAATTGTCTGGGTGTCAATTTTTACAAAAAGCAGTTGTCATTATTATTTATTTTTTAAGCTCTAGTTAACTAGAGCGGCGCTAAGAAGCAATTTATCTCTATCCCGCTTTTGAACATGACGATAAAAAGCGGCCAATTCTAACTCTTTTTAACAGCCGAAAATAAAAGAAAATTATTTTTTAAAACTAGAATGAAAAGGCCCTCGGTTGCGATAATGAAACAAGTATCTGATTTGTTTTAAGCTTGAGTTAACTATTGGGCGGGGAGAAACGATGACTTTCATGCTAAGATGCAGTTTGTCTTCGTCATGTTCATACCGCCAGTCAACATGACGATAATTAGCGGCCAAATCTCTTATTCGTTTAAAAAGCCGAACAGACAAGAAAGAGTTAGCTTTCAAAATAGAATTAAGAAGAACAGTCGAAATTATGATACAGGTGAAAGATTTAGAAGGAGAGAGAGAATTGTCTGGGTGTCAATTTTTACAAAAAGCAGTTGTCATTATTATTTATTTTTTAAGCTCTAGTTAACTAGAGCGGCGCTAAGAAGCAATTTATCTCTATCCCGCTTTTGAACATGACGATAAAAAGCGGCCAATTCTATAACTCTTTTTAACAGCCGAAAATAAAATAAAATTATTTTGTAAAACTAGAATGAAAAGGCCCTCGGTTGCGATAATGAAACAAGTATCTGATTTGTTTTAAGCTTGAGTTAACTATTGGGCGGGGAGAAACGATGACTTTCAAGCTAAGATGCAGTTTGTCTTCGTCATGTTCATACCGCCAGTCAACATGATGATAATTAGCGGCCAAATCTCTTTTTCGTTAAAAAAGCCGAACAGACAAGAAAGAGTTAGCTTTCAAAATAGAATTAAGAAGAACAGTCGAAATTATGATACAGGTGAAAGATTTAGAAGGAGAGAGAGATTGTTCGGGCGTTAATTTAAAAAAAAAACTAAAGCTCTATTAACTATTATAGAGCGGCGCTAAGAAGCAGTTTATCTTTATCCTGCTGTTGAACATGGGGAATTGATGATAAAAGAAATGAAGCTTTTTAACCATACAGAAAAGGACCTGTGTGGAGATTATGACACAAGCTCGTGATTGAGAAGCAGGGACCGCGGAACCCCCCCCCCCCCCCCCCCCCCCACTTTTTTCAGTAAACAAGTGCAAACGTATGGCAGTGCAAAAATGTGGTTATACACGCAGCCCCCCCACTTAGCCCCTCCACTTTCCAAGACGTTCCGCGGCCCCTGAGAAGGACAATGAGAGAGAAGAAAAATCAATCGTCTCGCGAAGGCAGGATGTGACTTAATCCTTGTTCTTTGAAAGGGGCGAATTCTATACCTCTTTGACATGGCGAAAAGAAAAGAAAGACGCTTTTATAAACATTTTTTAAAGGTAGAACTAACTAGAGCAGGATACAATTTCTTTATTATGATTCTGTTTCGTTCCATCGTTGTTTAATCTGGTAATAAGTAAAGAGCGAACCGAAAAGAGAGTTAGCTTTCAAAAGAAAGAAATAAAACTGTGGAGATTATGAAACAGGTGCGTGATGTAGAAGGAGAGAGAGAAAATCAATAATCGTGTGTTAATTCTTCAGCTTAAGAAAGCGGCGATTTCTATTGCTCTTTCACAAGACGAAAAGTAAAAAAGTAAGATTCATATGCAGACATCAACGATCTCTGTCAATATTATTCTTGGTAAAGACTATAGTCTAATCAGTAAATTTGGCAAAATTGAATGACTTTGCGACAATCGAATCCAAGCTATAAAAAGAAAGCAAATAACATTGAAAGAAATCAAGTTTACATGATTAATTTAGAAAAAGATATAATGACATAAAAACCTCTGAAAGTTTGAACCATAATCTAATACATTTCCCCGCACAAAATGACAGACTTACAAACCTTTTGACTATAGCTAGGTTAATCAACCCTTTAAGAAAATCATACCGGCATAGGAAAGGCTCAACGAAAAAGCATGAAGTTGATGCGGGAAGCTTTTTCAGTGCCGTGAAACTACTTGATTTGTTACCCTTTAAAGCGTTAAAATTCATGGCTTAAATGAATTAAAATTCATGTTTTCATGAGAAGAGATCCTAAAGAAACATAAGGACTAGTTTTTATTAGAATTAATAAACGGTTGCTAAGGGCTTTATAAAAATCTATTTGACATTACAAACGGAAAATGCTGCATGACTGCAAAACGGAAGTCAAACTTTGGAAGCGTTTTTCTCGAAGAAATACTTTGCCACAGCCCTACTTTACTCAAGATTCAAAAGCTATTATCTCCACTAATACTCACTCTCTAGAGTTGAACTATATACCAAATTAAAGCTTATGAAACGGAGAATAATAATCAATAATAAAATGCAATTTCAAAAAATGCGACTTCTGTCTCATTTTGACGTGACGGGTCACATATACGTGGTAATAATTAATCCAATCTTTGCTATTATAGCAAAAAATAACAATTATGATTATTACTGACATAACACACACACTTGATACCATTATTGATAGCATTATCATAATTATTTTAGTGTATTATTTATCATGAATTATAATTATTTTAGTGTATAATTTATCATGAACATTTTCGTCTTATCTCAGAACCCCGGTAAAGCAAAGAAGCAAGAGGATGCTGATGACCAAATGGAAAGTTACCAAGGTACATGTACATTGCAATATCACTTTCAAACATTCTCAATCTACTTGTCTTATGTAATGTTTCATGTGATGGCAATGAACTGCTAGAGACTGCTCTACTTTATACATATATACATGTACATGTACAATGTATACAAAATTATTTGGTTGAGTACCCTCTGGTATGCATTTTTGTTTGGTCACCACTGTATTAAAAACAGTGTGTTCTGTTAAAATTATTTTGCAAATGGTTGTAGGACACATGCTCTGTGACAATTGCTCCAAGGTGAATTTCCTACACTAATCGAATCCCAAACTTCAACCCTGAACTGTATACATAACCCTAACCTTAAACATAACCTGAACTCTATATCTTGGAGAAAATAAAGCCTCAAACAAATGTCCCTGGAGTGATCTGAATGTGGGTTCACTGTTATAAATATCTGAAAAACCACACAAAATAATGTGTAGTTTTGTGGTGTTTTTCCATAGTAAAGAAATGAACAAAATTTAACTTGTAAATACCAAATGTTTTAACATATATTTTGTAATGCATTTTGTTTTTGTTCCTTTTTCCTTTTTTTCCTTTTTTTCATTCTTGCAGATTTGGTGTCAAGATTAGGATACTGAGGAGCAAATGTCAGCAACCATCCACCTCAAAAACCAATTGATGACTTACATGTACCTGAATAAAATAGGGCCAGTTCAAGCTATTTCGTCCAGTACATCATGGACCACATATTAGATTTTAGTACATCCGATCATTATGAGATGAAAGCCCTGCTAGGGCTTGGATCAGACCAAATGAAAAATCATATAATCAATCAAAAATCAATCAAACCAAGTGAAAAATCATATTTGATGTCAATTCATGTTCATAACTCCACTCTAATTAGTAATGTGTTGACATCAAATAATGATCAAACACTTGAACTTTGCCCTATATATGCTGTTATCCTTGCTTATTGTGCATAATCAGGAACTGTGTTTAAGGTAAAAATAGCTCTTGCATTTGTGTACAATTATATAAGAGCAAATTTATGCAGAGAAAGTTGCTTGTAAGGAAAATATTAATATTGCCTTGTCATATCTTTTATTAGGAAATTGACTTGTTGAGACAATTCACCAGAAAAAAATTAAAAGTAACTGTACTTAAAGTTATAAACTGTCAGGAATAACTGTGTTTTATTATTATTCGTTATGTTTCAGCATGCATGAGTTCAAATTTTAATCAAGCATTTATCATTATGAACATAATACACTAAAGGAAAAAAGAAACTTATAAAAGTTCAAGAGATCACCAAATTAAATTCTCTGCATGGAAATGTACCAAATTTGGATATAATGTTGATTCAATGCATGGCTTTAAATGACAGTCAATAACAAAAAGTTTTCTTCAATGCCACAAAAGAAATGTGCACTGAAGCAAAGGACTCTCTAATCCCCAAGTCACAAAGACAAACTGCAGCCTTGTACACCATATGCATGTCAATGAATGAAACAAAAGAATTTCAAAAGGGATTTGCACCCCTCGAGCAAGAGGATATTGATGTTCTGCCATGGTTCGCCCGTTCACCAGACCTTTCCCCAATTGAACATCTCTGGGAAGAGCTTGGTCGACGTGTGTCAAGGCGTGACAATCAACCCATCAATAGGGAGACGCTCATTGCAGCACTGCAAGAGGAATGGAACAATGTTCCCCAGGCTACCATCGCGAATCTGATCGGAAGCATGCGAAGACGGTGTACAGCTTGCCAGCAAGCTAGAGGTGGACATACTGGCTATTAATCTGTTTGGATATGAACTTGCAAATCCCTTTTGAAATTCTTTTGTTTCATTCATTGACATGCATATGGTGTACAAGGCTGCAGTTTGTCTTTGTGACTTGGGGATTAGAGAGTCCTTTGCTTCAGTGCACATTTCTTTTGTGGCATTGAAGAAAACTTTTTGTTATTGACTGTCATTTAAAGCCATGCATTGAATCAACATTATATCCAAATTTGGTACATTTCCATGCAGAGAATTTAATTTGGTGATCTCTTGAACTTTTATAAGTTTCTTTTTTCCTTTAGTGTAGTAAGGAATTTCAATAAATCGACATCAGAAAAACTTTTAACATGATTACCTATAAACCTTACTGTATTGCTCATTCATTTCACTAGGTGACTCATGCATGTCTTGCACAAAACTAGTCTCTGATTTTGGCAGTGTATCTAGTAAGTTTGACCATGGATTAAATGATAGGTTACCATCTGATTATGGTGTGCAGGGCCCAGTTTTGTCAGGGGGTAAGGTCTCTTTCTCAAATATTGGTATTAGTTTTTATGAGTCATCAAAACAAGCGAGCAAAATATTTTGACGATTTATTGTAATATTATAATAACAGTGTAATTATGTCATGAAAATATACAAAATAAGATATGAAAAAAGGTGGCAACTGCCCAAATAATTAGTGATGGTTCCCCGAATATTGGTTATTTCAGAATTCTTGGGGCTGAAACTGCAGCCACATCCGCCCCCTCCCAATGTGAACCAGTGTGAATGAAAATTACTAAATTCAACAAAAAATTGCTGAATTGTACAAGAAAATAGTGATTATAACTTTCACACTGTGTTGTCAACTTAGAGACTTGAATGATTATTAACAATTAAATCATTTTTATTCTAGAATTTCGCAGTGTACTGCATCAACAAATTTGTTGATTTTGTTCTCTATGCTTACGAATAATGTCTCCTCTAAAAGGAGACACTTGACTGCTATGGCCCTTATTCTGAACTCCGGTTTAACTTAACTTAAGCTCCAGTCTTAAGTTAAACCAGAGTTTAATTCAAACTGACTTAAACCACAAGTCTAGTCTAAATTTCTGTACAAAGGTAAACCACACTGGACTGGATTTTAAGTTAAACTGGAGTTCAGAAAGATATTTTTTTAAAACTCTGGTTTAAAGGGCAGGTTTAGACTGGGCTTAAACCACACTTGGACAGAGTTTTGATTTAAACCGGAGTTCAGAATTCAGGCTTTGGGATTAATACTACTTTTGTTACTCTGTCGTGCTGTGTGTGATGTACAAAAAAAAAATAATTCTCATTTTATTTTATTCATGTTGTACAGTATGCAGGTACAATTAACTTGTGATGTGTATTCTCCTTAAAGCATTCTTCTAAATGTAAATACTTATCAAATTTATATTTATTTAATGTGAATAATTTCCATCATACTGTCTTGCATGCTTGAAGTTTTTCTACTTTGTATGTTTTTTGTACATGTATAATGTTTGAGCTGTGTAAATGTAGATGGCTTCACAATGTATAATCTTGTTTTGCTCACTGATCTGTATGTTGTAAATATTTCTCTCTCTCGTTTTTTTTTTTTGGGGGGGAGGGGGCTGGTCAATTAGACAAGAGCTTATTCAAACACCATTTTCCTTTAATTCTAACATACATTTAATGATATTGCTTTAGGATTAACATTATTGTGCTCTCTGTTTAACAATATTTGTCATAGTCTGATTTATTGGACATTCCTGAAAAAGGCAGAACAAAGAATCAAGATGAAGAAAATGATGTAAGAGCACTTTGATCAGATACCCAGATCATCAGAATTCCAAATTGCATTCAGTTGGACCTTAAGGGCTTGAAAGTACCATAGTTTTAAATTTTTTAAATACAGTCCCCAGAAACAAATAGATGTAGAAATCTTTACTAGGTAAGTGTAATAATAAACAATTGGAACTGGAACGTATAGTGCCGTTGTCAATATGCTGTAAAATTATAAAACTTTATTTGTTATTCTCGAATGTGAGCAACATAAATTTTAAAAATGATTAGAAATTATCAAAACAGTTAAATATTCCAGATTATGATTCAAATTGTAAGACATGCATTTTTATTCTGTAGAACTATAGGAATTAGGATTAAAACAAGAGACTATGAATAGAGAGTGAATGAGAGAGAGAGAGAGAGATGGAGTTAAGAGTGGTACGGTGCATTTAAAAAAAGTACACACTTGTGAAAATATCCTCCAAAATGATAATTTCACAATATCTGTATGATTTTTTTTGCTATACAATTATGGGTTTGGGTCCGGTCAATGGGGTGATACTAGGAGTATTGACAATATTTTATGCCCAAGAGTGATGACCGTTGGAAATCTCACAAAAATTGGTTTGCGCATGCAGCAGGGGCGGCAGAGAGTCTTTCAAAGTGGGGGGGGGGGGGGGGGGGGGGACTTATAAACGGTGAAAACAACGCGGAAAATGCCACTGAGACGTTAATATACCGCTAC
This sequence comes from Heliocidaris erythrogramma, assembly GCA_025617745.1. Lineage (NCBI taxonomy): Eukaryota > Metazoa > Echinodermata > Echinoidea > Camarodonta > Echinometridae > Heliocidaris > Heliocidaris erythrogramma. Next base: position 20,209,718 of record CM046857.1, on the reverse strand, counting down.
ATTCTGTCAAGCATCATTTTCTACACATTGTTCATGTCTTAACATGGTTCTAGATAAAAACTACTTTGCAGTTGAGTGTAATGGTCTGATTATTCATTATTGAATGAGCAAAGTAAGCTAGCAAAATATTGAAGATATTTTAAATAGCGATTTTCCTAATATGATAAGAAGACAATGGTAAATGTGAGCAAGCGTAGCAAGCGAGCTTTGGAAAAAATTTTGAACAATTTCTCCTCCTTCCTGTTATGATTTAGCGGCACTGCTCATTCTTGTATAATTGGGAATAGTGCCCCTCCCACCCCTGCTCCACTGCCTCTCATTGTGCTGATATCAGTGGAATGTATTATTTGAAGCCTCTCTGATTATTTCGAGCTAAGTATATGGCTCTTTTGTGGACTTTAGGGCACAGTTTGTAAGCGACATCGGATTATATAGGTACAATATATGAAATATATATAGGTATATATGTAGGGCACTTATCAGAAGACAAAAGGGGCACTTATCAGAAGTAAATGGGCACTTATCAGAAGTAAAAGGGGCACTTAAAAAGAGACATTTATCAGAGGTGAAAAGGGCATGTATCATAAGGAAAATATGCACTATTAGAATGTAAAATGGGCACACTTATCTGAGCTTGAAAGAGGCATATCAGAAGATGAAAAGGGCACTTATTAGAAAGGAGAAGGGGCAGTTATATGAAGAAAAAGGGTCAATTGTCAGAGGTGAAAAAGGGTACTATTAGAACGGAAAATGGGCACAAATCAGACAAAAAACAAAGGCACAGATTTCAAATGGGGCAGTAACGTCTGAGGTTAAAGGGGGCACTTATCAGAAGGTGGAAAGGGCATTTATCAGAAAGAAGAAGGGGTGCAGTTATACGAAGGAAAAGGGGCCCTTATAAGAAGTGAAAAAGTGCACTTATGAGAAGAAAAATTGCACTATTAGAACGGGAAATGGGCACTAATTAGACAAAAAAGGGGCAATAATTCGATTTTATAATTAAGGGCCAGTAATGTCTGAGGTTAAAGGGGGGGGGGGCACTTATCAGAAGGTAAAAAGGGCACTTATTAGAAATATAGAAAGGGATACTATACGAAGAAAAGGGGGCACTTATCAGCTTTGAAAAGGGGCACTTTACATAGATAAACAGGGGCACATTTGCGGTACTTGAAAAGTGGAGGCACTGTGCCCCCTGCTCCTCCCCGCCCCGGAGCGCCGCCTCTGGCATGCAGAAAATGCTTCATTTTGCTAAACATGTGTACTTGTTTTTATACACACTGTAAATAGAGGAGCTTTTAATACAGATCAACTGGGGTCAACTGTAGATCGAATTAAGAGAAAAAGAAAGAAGAGAGGGAGAGAGGGAAAGAAGAGAGAAAGTTTAGAGGGAGATGGAAAGAGGAAAATGTCTATAGCCTTAAAGAGATATGGACGGGAAATCTATATCACATACCCTCCCTGAACCAAGTTGAAAATCAAATCGGATAACTGGGAATATTATTATACCAATCTCTTTCAATAAACCAGATAGGATCGAAGCGGATTAAACAAATTGAAGAACAAAGTTAGTCTGGAAAGCAACGTTTGAATAAACCTCTTTTGCCCCCTCTTGTCATAAGTCATAAGTTGGTATTTGTGTACCTTTTATCTTGAATGAATTGAATGAATGAATGAATGAATTGAATGAATTTGAATAAATGAATTTATTGATCTTCCTTTGCTTTACAAAATCAACATAATTCGTAACATAGCAATTACAAAAGCAAACATGTCAAATAAAGTTAAACAAACTAAATATATCACGAACTAAAGTAATATAATAATGAGGAAGACGAGGAGACCTTTAAAAGCTGGGCTTGTAAATTAGGTCCCTCAATATTAAAACAAAATATAACAATGTTTGTAAACAATGAATGGTAAACACAACTTGATTCCAGCTAATCTGGAAACTGTCTAATACTGTGCTAACTAAACAAATTTTAAGGTTATAGAAAATAAACTATTTACACAAAAAATGGATAGGTTAAAGGTTGGAGGCGAAGATAGAGAGAGAGGGGAGCATGAAATTAAGAAAGAACATTTTGTAGACAAAGTATATAGCATAATACATTACTAGCATCAACTATCACTAAAACATAGTCATAATTCTAATTGTCATGAAGGTATTTATTCAAAAGATAAACTTTCATTTTTCGCTTAAAGACAGAAATACTAACAGAACTGGTTACAGTAGAGTTCAAAGAATTCCATTTCGGCATTATCGTGAAATAGTCCCCGCTTCAAAAAAATCTAAGTTTTTTTAGGATTAGGATTAGGGTTAGGGTTTAGGATTAGGGTTAGGTTTTAGGGTTAGGGTTAGGGTTTAGGATTAGGATATTAGGGTTAGGGTAGGGTTTAGGATTAGGGTAGGTTAGGGTTAGGGTTAGGGTATGGTGGGGACTATATCACGATTATGCCCAATACATGAAAAAAATACAAGAAGAAGGCACGCTATATTGTTTGTTTGTTGTTTGTTTGTTTGTTTGTTGTTGTTGTTGTTGTTGTTTGCAACATGGGCTGTAAAGTTATTTTCAAAGTAGTAGAGCTGCACGTGCGCGTACACAATAATTTGAAGCCAAACTTCTTCGATTGTTCAAAAGAAAAGCGCTAGCGTTAAGCGCATGCGCAGAGCGCACATAAACGCCGCCGGTATTAATTCGAGGAGCAGACGGACCGGATAAACTTGAGCCGCCACTTTATTTTTGGCAAAATTGTTTCCGTCGAAATTTCCAAAGACGATTGTTTTAAGTACTGACAACAAACATATTTAAAGCACATGAAGGCAAAAGCTGTGGACTGAGTTAGACCAGTAAAATTACGACCCGCTGATCAGCTGATCTGCCAGGAGACCCACTGCCTTGGCATCTATCGGTACTGTAATAACCATGGTCCCCGAGAGCTTGGGGCTGGCAGCTGCTGAAGTTGCGCTGGACTTCTTCTGTCAGAGTATTTGTTTTTCAGGCTGTATTTTCATCATATTTTACTCCACATTTTGGTGGATTTTATCACCAAATGCTATCTTGGTACTGTCTGCCATAGCTGTGATTAGTGGAGTGTTATTTCTGCTGTATTTCAGGAAGAGACGGCTGGCTGATTCGCACCTTGAACGCTTTATGAAGCCGCTTGTCTCCGGTAACAGTGTGATTGCTCACAGAGGGGGAGCTGCAGATGCACCAGAGAATACTCTTCTTGCTATTCAGGAGGTGATGGCATACTCGTGATATAGGCCCCACCATACCCTAACCCCTAACCCTAACCCTAACCCTAACCCTAACCCTAACCCTAACCCTAACCCTAAAACCTAACCCTAATCCTAATCCTAAAAAACTTTTTAAAATTTTGAAGCGGGGCCGATTTCACAATAATTGCTGAGCCTGATTCTATAATGTGCATGTTTCTCCAGATCAGCTTTTCAGATTGCTATCAAATTTCCTGTTTGTAACTGAAATTAGGAATAATGAATTTGGGGAACAGCATATAATTGATGATAAGCTAAATTTTGAAGAACATTTACATACAAAGATCAATAAGGCAAACAGACCAATGGATTTAATCAGACGAACCTTTGTTTATTTAGATAAGGATAATTTTTCACTCTAACTGTGTACAAATCGCTTGTTTGCCCCCAAATAGAGTATGCTCATGCTGTGTGGAGCCCCCACCTTATCAAAGAAACATATACATGCTTTGGAAAAAGTCCAAAGAAGAGCAACTAGATTAGTCCCAGAGTTAGAGGGGCTGCCTTATGCACAAAGATTGAGGAAGTTGAATATCCCTACCTTAGCTTACAGGAGGGCTCGAGGCGATATGATTGAAACGTACAAGATTTTTAATAAATACGATTCTGATGTAACCCCAAATCTTGAAAGAGATCAGAGGACATAGTAAAAAATTGTTTATTCCTAGGACCAAAACTCAGAGTACAAAAATTCTTTCTATGTACGAATACGTAAACCACATGTGGAATAATCTTCCCCACGACACCATTACTGCCCCAAGTGTGCACAGTTTTTGAAGTAGCTTTGGATAGGTGCTGGAAAAATGAGCCCATTAAAGGTTGACTAAATTAGAGAGAAAATGGGTGCTCTTTCCATGTAGTTTGGCCTTCTAATCACGAATCTGCCAATCGATTGTCCAAATGATGTCTCGTTTTGGCGAAAAAGGGTGAAAAGTAGAGGTTTTGGGACCGTTCCTTAAAACTCGTGAGCTGATTGGCTAACCCCAAGTGACGTATGAAAAGTAAGAGGCACAAGATCTGCAGACTGCAGCATATAATATTGTACACAGAATGCGGTATTTGACCCGTCTGTTCAACGGACAATTTATGAAAAAAGGAAATTAATCAATATAATCTTATGAGTGAATAATCATTAGCAATATATTTTCTACAAGATCAGAAAACGCTTTTGCCCAAATATACAGATCTCGTTTTGTTTTTTAGCTTTTCTTTTGAACAATGTTCTCATCCATCTGAGCTTGCCGAACGAAAATTTTGCATTGGTCATAAACGCGTGCACAGCCGTTTTATGCGTCTTTATGTACTGTGTCCTACACAAAGTACGGCAGTGACTATGTTCCCCTCGTACATAGCGACTGGTGAACGCTTTTGTTTTGTTTATTTCACTTACCCCCTTTTTTTTTACTTCGCTTTACAAAGTACGTTAGTACTGACTTAAATTTTGGCTGAATTCGAGTAACTTATATAGAGAGAGGAAAAGTGCCCGCGATTCCGAGTTGGAGGACTTTTCTGAGCCATGCAGATACGAACTCTGATTTATCAGATGATTTATCAGTGGCAAGGGGAAATTCGACCATATTATATGTTTGAACCCCTCGCAGAATACGGTGAAGGGCCGTGGGTGAAGTAACTCCAGGGAGCTCCAACGCGTTGGAGTTCCCTGGAGTTACGGGTGAAGTAGACCGAAAATGCTGTCTCTCGATCGTTAGGTCGTCTTAGCTAACGAACGAGAGACAGAATTTTCGGTCTACGGGTGAAGCTGCTGCAGCTGCTGTCGTTGAAAAACAGATTGGAAGACTTGACTCCAAGTCTGATCTTTGGAATAGCTGAATCTTTTATTTTAGCTAGCTTATCCTTCTCTTCATGCCATATTCGGAATACAGGCCAGGATCCTCAAAATCATCTTCGGCAAAGTGATCGCTGCAGATTGTACTCCACTCACTTGGCCGGCCCTTGCCACTCTGCCCGCGTGAGCTTTGCATTTGTGACCCTCAATTTCCGTAAATTTTCATCTTTAGGAAAATGATGTAGGCTTACACCATCTTTAGGGGTCTTGCTACAGCCCGCAACTATACACCGATTAGGCATTATTGATGAAACTGTGTCCCAAAATCAAATTTATTGTGAAGAATTAAACACACGAAAATACGCAATGCAAATAGTCGATGCGGTGAATATCATGCTCGGCACCGGGCTGGGCCTGCCGGGGGCCTCCGGGCGCGCACGGTATAGGTTAGTGGAATATTTTCCCTTACTTTTCATGCGTCACAGATCATGTGATCACGATGTCGCTTCGATGGGTTTTCTTGGGGGCGGGGCTTATGACTGTGTAAATCAGCAAAAATGTACTTTTCAAATGATTATAAAATATGACTGAATGCATAAAAAATTGTGTGATAGATATTTTTTGGCTCCTGATGACACCTACGAAAAATGGCCAATTATTTTTTTATTTTAGTGACCCTTTACGTACGATAATGAATTGCCTACATCAGGAAACGATCCAGCCATCTTGAAAAGGAAAAAGAACTTGGAACTGAATATAGAGGCGTAGTGCCTGCATTCAGCATCTTTCCTCGGTATCCCTCTATATAATGCAAATGATGGCTAAAATAGTAAAAAGTCATTCAATTTTATTTGTCTTTAAGACAAACCTTTTTATTTGTTGGAGGTAGATTTAGGGTGAGATGTAAGCAGAATTCTAGACTACACAGGGACCGCGGAACGGGGGGGGGGGGGGGGGGGGGGGGGGGGGGGGAGGGGGGGGAGGGGGGGGGGGGGGGGGGGGGGGGGGGGGGGGGGGGGAGGGGGGGGGGAGCTGGGGGCCCCTTTTTTCAGTAAACACGTGCAAACGTATGGCAGTGCAAAAAATGTGGTATACACGCAGCTCCCCACTCAAAATAGAAGACCCTAGACTTTTTCTACTAGACCTAATTGAGTTTGAGAAATGTTACGATCTTCAATTTCAAGTTGTATCTGAATGCACAACAATTGAATCAAATAAAAAGTTAGACACCGTTATCAAGATAATGAGTCAAAAATGAATTTCTGTTCATTGTTTTTCACATTATGTATTCAATCAAAGTAGAGATTCTGAGATTCATCAAAGATTAGATTACAATTCTACAGATTTAACCCCTACCGTGCCGTAGGCGGCAAATCCCGCCCAACAATTTGAGGGTTGAACATTTTGTTTAGCCTCAGAATGGCTTGAAAATTCTTCCTCATACAGAAGCCTGTGCCGTCAATAAACTGTTTATTCCAGTTATGCAATATATCTTTGCCCATCGCATTAAAAGTGTATATGCATTAAAAGTTAGTATTTAACTATTAAAAATTTGTTTTTGACAATTGCTCAAAAATCTGGTGGCATGGAAGGGGTTAAGAGCAAAGTATATGACAAGTCGACTGTCACTTTTATAGACTTGAGATCTACATGTACTTTGGTTTGCAGTGTAGGTGTACATGGTGGTGGTACTTTTTCGACAAATAAGATTTTCAAACCCATGTCAGCAAGCTGGTATTTTTGCTGTGCATTGAATGCAACAACACATACATACCAGCCTCCATAACGGCTGATCTTTTGTCAATAGTTCAATATTTTTTTTGTCATCCAATTCCAAAATTGCAATTATAGTTATCCAGATCAGCAAATTTGGGTTATGGCTAAGTTTAGACACATCAACATGTACGGTCTTTTCTCAATTATTATTTTAGGCCAAGAAGAATGGTGCTGATGGTGTAGAAGTTGACGTTGAGATGACTAAGGATGGTGTGGCCATCTTGATGCACGATGCTACTATTGACAGAACAACAGACGGAACAGGTTTCATTGGTCAGATGGTGTGGAGTGAAGTCAGTCAGCTCAATGCTGCAGCTAATTTCTCTTCCAGGTACTTCCAAGGAATTCATCTAAAATTCAGTTTACTCTTTGTTCTGTCAACTTCTGTGATAATTGACTTGTACAGTAAGGGAAAACAACCTCCAAAATTCTTTTTTTTTTCTCCCTCTTGAGTTTGTTTCAAATTCATCACAAAACCAGCAAATGTATTGCCCAGCAAAAGGAAAAACGTGTCCCAAAGAAGAAAAATAAAGGGGCTTGTTGTCTTTCAGATTTGTCTGTCGCCTTAATGCCCAAGGAGAGAATTCTCCCTTAGCCCCTGTGCACTGTGAGTGTTGGAAAAAAGGTTGTGGTATTTGGTTTATGAATCTTCTTGAGCTTGTTGATCTAACAGTTGAATCCTCTTTTTTATGTGTTTAGTTATTAAAATTTATGCCCTGTTTGTGTTACCTAGACTAGCGATTGACAGTTAATTGATAGAAAACTATAATGACCCTATTAGGTTCCCCTACTGAACAAGTATTTCAGAAATGTTGATTATTCTCCAATAATCATGTTCTTCTTTTCAGATATATATGTGCCTACCTGTAAAATAGTAAATGAAGTGCATTTTCTAAATATTTGTCAGTGCTAAACAATTCACAAAAGGGAAATAGAGAAGAAATGTCAAACAAAACAATATTTTGCCATTTTTTGTTTGATTGGAAGTTTGGAACATATGGAACCACCTAGAGTGTATGATTACACATGTGTGTATTGAAGTATTGAGTTGCAAGCAGACTGAGATTTCTTTGTTTTCCCTGTGTTTTGCGTCAGTCGCTAGCATGTGATATTCTGGTGTACCAGCATTATTCTATAATAGTTAGGATATTGATTTGTTTCAACAATATCAAATTGCTGGTACAAGTGGCCTTTAAGAAAAGGTCTTGGTTAACTGAAAGAAAATATAAGTTGAACAAAATAGAATCCTGTTTGTACATGGATCTTAATCAGTTAAATTTGTGTGTTGAAATTGGATCAATTATTGACAACTTTTAAAAACTTAATCGTGAAACATTTTAACCTTACTGTAAGTCATGTGAAAAATAGACCATAGCCTGGTTTTCCCAATAAAGCATTCTCAGTTTTCTGTTTGAATTATCAATAATGTACACAATTCCTCCTTTGAAACATGGAAATAACTGGTATGTATATCAATGTAAATGGCTGCTGTACTAATTTATGTAATAAGAAAGGAAAATTTATGATGCTGTACTATATTAGTGTTGGGTTAGGAAGATTTCATCATTCTCCAATCCAACAAATGACAAACATTGAAATCAAGGCATTTTAATAATTACCTGCAAATCTTATTTAATGCTCATGGCATCCTGATTTTTAATGCTGCATCCTGATTTATTTGTCATCAACTAAAACTGCATGATTGAAAACTATCAGTTTGCATATTCATATTATTAGCAATATATATTAAAAAAAAGGATTTTGACAATTCATTTATTAAAATAGTAAAAGTAAATCTTACTAGAAATATATGATTTCCTTTCGGATGATGACTTACATCTTTACATGTAATAGTAATAATATTGGGTATTTATATAGCGCGCGTATCCACCAATGGTGCTCAAGGCGCTCCAATATTACCCTGGCTTTAGCCGAGCTGCCCTATAAGGCGCTCAAAGCATTTCAAGGAATAAATTCCTACCAGGTACCCATTTACTACACCTGGGTGGAGAGTGGCAATTGTAGATTAATGTCTTGCCAAAGGACATTAGTGCCGCGGCGGGACTCGAACCGCGAACCATGAAATCCACAGTCTGGTGACGTATCCACTAAACCACGACACCTCCATGTAGATCATGCATGTCTAATGACTTGCAGCAAATGATGTAGTAGATGTAAAATCTATCAAAAGCAATTGATAAATTACATCTAATTACTTTTGATAGACTTGTATGATATTACAACTATCAAAACTAATTTCATTTTATTTTCTAAACTATTACTGCATATTATGCCTATGAATCTATCTTAAACTTCTCGCAAAAGGCATATATTTGATAGTTTCAGGCAAAAAGATTAGTTTGTGATTTGTGAAAGTGTTTATCCTTTCCAAGTATATTTTATTTACATTTTCTTGTCTAATCCTGTACATGTATAACAAGAAGCCAAGGTTAACCTTCATTTGTGATTTTGAATGAGAGAGGAAAATGCAGTCAAAGCTTCATATTAGTTGCAATACAAGGACTTCCATTGCACAAATGTGATTAATACTAGAGACTTTTAAAACATTAGCCATGTTCACGCAGGATTTACTACGTTTGCACAGCATCGTTGTAGTTTTAACTCAAAGTTTTAAACAATGACCCACTAACAACGATTAGGGGTGTTATTGCATTAGGCCGATGGACTTGTGTGACAGGCAGGCTATGTGTACAAGTAAATAAGCCTTTTGCAAACTCCATACATTTCCATTTCCCCATGAGCTCTTAATTGAGTGCATGCACTTTTGATATCTAGTTTTCCTTTGCTCCATTGCAAATTCTTCAAAAAGTTTAAATGATTTCAAATCCCTTTTCTCCCTTCTCAGTTCTCGATTCAAGATTTCATATGAAGCTGTTCCTACTCTGGATGAGGTAGTCCAGGAATGCTTGTATCTCAAACTCAGGATCTTCTTTGATGTCAAGGCATATTCCAAGAAAGTAAGCATATTATTAACCCACTGACCATGGCAACCAAGTCATCCCTATGTTAAAGTGATTTGGTAACTTTGTAGAGGCTTGATAAAATCTAAGCTGCCTGGCCTTACATGCTATCAGTGTATGTAATATGGTGTAAAAATGAAGCCCAGGGGGAAAAGAAGTACTTTAAAATCATATCCTTCACAAAAGTAAACATATGCAAGTGACCGGAAATGCCAGACTCATTTTTCCCCATAGACTCAGTGTTAGACTAAAGCGTATGGCCATATGCTTTCGTAAATGGGAGTATTCAGTCATAGATATCTTAATAATAGCATTATATATTTTAAAACCTTTCTATGCCTGGCTATTTATTTATCCTTCTGAACATCATTATACAAGACAGATAATCAAAATTCAACAATTTATTAAATCAAGCCTGCACAAAGTTACCGAATCCCTTTAAGCCAGTGGGAAATAGATCAGTCAGTAGTCCATGGGTTATTCAAATAACATTATATCAACCTCTGATGCAGTAAAGTCTTGGTTGTGTAAAACATCTATTGTCAAACCTTATTTAGTACAGTACCTACATTTACTATTTTTTAAGTAAACCAAACTTTCTCCTTCTCATAGTAAACTACTAAACTAATGAATGTAGTTTGATATACTATGTACACTTATCTGGAGCATTATCCAGGAGCATCATTGTTAGCAAGGGCAGATCCAGGATTTTGTAAAGGAGGGGGCACAGAGCCGGAAAAGTACACAATTAATGGGGCAGTTTCTTTTCATTGTGTAGTTAAGGAATGCCAGTTGGGTTTCAAAAGAGGGGGCACGGGCCGGTTTTCCCCCTCTGTAGATCCACCACTGATTGTTATTACATGTATGTCAAATGGAACTTCTGTAGAAAGACTATTTGCTAATATTGGAAGTGTTTTTACTCTTTTACTTGTGCAGCCGTAACTTACATAATTATGTATAGGTTTCACTTTACTATTCTTCATTGTGAGCTGCTTCAAAGCATATGTATGTCCATTCAGACTTTCCAAGCAAGGCGTAAAATGTGGTACAAGTTATATTGGTTATTTCTCAGTCATGCATGTTACCTGCTGTGAATAAGAGATATTTGTTTAACCATCAAAACTGTTATATTCATCAAAATTGTGCCCACAGTAGCTCATAGTGGTAACAAATGATCAATATTTTCCTTTACTGTATTGCTAACACTATTATTTCAAACGTAGTCCAACAAATTTTATATAAAAATTATATTCTTTTAAACTTTTATCTCATTCTTTTTCAGATGATTGATGAGCTCATCAAGCTTTATCAGAACTACCCTGCCCTCTATGACAGTGGAATGATCTGCTCGTTCTTCCCAACTACAATATACAGGGTAATAAAGCACAAAAAAATAAAATCACCAAAGTTCGCAACAACATTTTTTTTTGATGTGCATTGAAATGCAAAATCACCTGATATGTAGTATGTGTACCATTGTGAACCATTGAATGTATGTCAGCTTAAATGAAAAAAATAGTAACATTTATTAAGATTAGTTTACATTGATAGAGTATTTTTTTGGCCTTAAGTCTGGACCATTGTGTTCAAGGTTTACATTTATTACTGAGTTGTAGCTATTCTGAGAGGATGTGCTATTTTCAAAGCTTTTCTTGCTCCCTTTTTTCCCTCTTTACCAGTAGTTTTTAATATTTCCCCCTCTTCATTTTCATGTCTATCTCCCTGAGCATGTCCAAGGTATGTCCTGTATGTTACCAAGTATTTGGGAATTGTATTATATAAGTTTGAACATAAATTAAGATAAAAATATCATTTTACGTGATATTTGGAGGGCTATCAGCTTGATATGTCTCATATAGTAAAATCTTAGATGTGTTTGGTATTCTGGAAAAAATTAGAATGGACTTGCCTGCCCCTTTTTTCCCTTTCTTTTCTATGTTCTTACTCTTTTCTTCCTGCCTTTGATAGACTCTCTCATTTTTCATTTGAAGGTAAGACAACTGGACAGTGGGATTCTGACTGCTTTGACCAGTGAGCCTTACTTCATCTCCAGCCAGGTCATGAAGAGATGGACCGGTCCAGCCACCTGGTGGAAGCTACTGCCCTTTGCCATCCTGGATAGGATCTTGGTGTGGAGTATGTACAACTGGTTGTGGTTCCTGTGTGGCACCTCTGCCATTCTGCTCCAGAAGGACACAGTTTCGCAGTAAGTCAGCTACATTGCAGATAGTGACACTAGGTGTGGTCACACTGCCAGAGAATTCCAGGAAATTTTACTCCTGGAAAATTTAGATTGTCGTAATATTGCCAGTGTAACCACAGATTTTTGTTAAAACATACTACTGAAATCTCCCATAAATATCTCTACTAAACCGTGAGAAATTTTTTCACTGGAATTTGATTCATGCAAGTTTTGCCAGTGTGACTGCAAGCTTTGGGAAGTTTGCCATGTGGCTAGCAGCACTGCTACGTCAGGTTGTGTGCAAAGCTAATCGGTATGTGCAGCTCATGTGAATCTTCTGGCATGTGCAGTAGGAATGAAAAAAAATCCCTGTAGTAAACAAATATTTTTGTAACAATACAAAATACAGTAAACCTCGCTCAAGTCGATGTCGCATGTGTCGAATAGTCGCTCAAGTCGATGAAAATAAAAAGTCCCAATTTATCCTCATAGACTTACATGTATGTGTGTTAATCCTTTGTACAAGTCGATTTTTGTAGGTCGAATACTCGCCTGAATCGATCAAATTCTCAGGACAATCGAATGAAAAAACATGTAATTTAAACCACGCAAGTCGAACTAGACGGCGATGTCAAATCAGTCATTGTTGAAACTGCCACTCACCGATTTTGTTTACAAAAATTGCCCGACTTGGTGGCACGATCTCCGCGTCCTCTCGTGCTCTCATAAATGTGAAGAACAAATGTCGCGTGTTAAGTCATGTTTGCACGGCCATATGCATATAAATGGATGTAAAAATGAGGATTTAATACATTGGAATTAATCACTGGACGTGTCTGGTTTTATTCTTTATTGTCTAACTTGTAACAGGAGTGTGAAGTAATATACTGGGTACATGAAAGGTACAGTACATGTATGTTCTTATTTTCTCGATGTCGGCACAATATAAATCATGGTACATTATGTGATGAGAACTCCCAATCGATCAAACCGCCCGGCCGCCGACCATAGTCCGCACCGCGGCGTCCCCGTGTTATCTGTACATGCGTATGTCGTATTTTCTTCGACTTCCGCACAAGTCGAAAATCGCCTTAGTCGATGCATTTCACTCAGTCCCGACATGATCGACTTCGGCGAGGTTGACTGTATTTCTATTGTCTATGGGAGATTATCTGGATATTATCGAGAATCATTATTCTGGAGTTTTGGCAGCATGACTGAGCATTATTCATGTAGTACAATGTCTATTATTAAAGTGTATTCAGCAAGTCTGTCCCGCATTCTCGTTCTCGCGATAACTCAAGAACTTCAATCTTGGTGCTAGTATGTTTCACCATAGGAAGATGATCTGATTAGATTTTGGGATATGTAGGTCACAGGTCATAGAGGTCAATTCTGAAATTGCGTGTTTTAGCCTTGTTAATGTGATATCTCGAACCATTTGATCCATTAACTTCAAGCTTGGAACTAGTATGCATCACCAGAGTGAGACGAACTGATTAGATATTCGTTCACGTAGGTCAAAGGTGACAGGTCATAGAGGTCGATACAGGTGTATGTGAAATTAATGTTTTTTTACCTTTGTTATCACCATATCTCAACTATTTTGTATTCATGACTAGGAAGAGATAAAGTGATGAGACTTTCGGGTTATAAGGTGTAAGGTCAAATGTCAAAGAGGTCAATTAACATGTAATTAGAGCCTTTTTATTCTGATTACCACAATATTTCAAGAACAGTTTGAGCCATCAACTGAATTTAGGCGATCAACTGAATTTAGGCGGAGGTATATGGGAGACGCAGTCGCATTCATCTTGTTTAAAGCAGTAATTTGACAAATGAAATATTCTAGCACTCATCAATTATCTTGATTGTGCATGTGTTACTAATATGTATCATGAATAGGGAGGATCAAATGACAACAGATATTGATAAGGTAATGCTAAATAATTTAGAACTGCTATTTAACAAATTGACCTTAGCAATATATATATATTTAAATAAGAATAATAAGAATTCTATTTGTTCTGCAGAGGAGTTCTATATAACATTTACCATGTTTATAATCTTGTTTCCCATCACCTCATTGATTTTTTTTTTTCTCGCCCCCTCTTTCTTTTGTCTCTCCTTGCAGGAATGTAGTGCGTTACTGGTCAGCGAGAGGTCTCGTAGTGATCCCTTGGACAGTCAACAAGAAGATTGATAAGGAGTTCTTGAGCTCTCTGGACTGTCAATACATAACGGATTGCGTCAAGTAGCCGATCATTCCTCCGCCTTTTGGAATGTAGGTGCATTCTTCCCATTTTTTGCAGTTAAAGCCATTTTATAGAAGTTATACGTACAGTGCTGAAACAAGATTGTTCACTAGGTGCTTCTTTTTGTTAGGACTGATTGCGCCAATATTTTACATATCGGGCTAGAATGAACTATCATATGAAAGACAGGCCCATATGTAGGGTTGTAGTTCATTTTTGTTTGTTCGCTGTTGTTTTCTTTGCAAGGGGCTGGATTTTGGCCCAAATTTTGCTGCATAAATATTATAAACCACTCCATTTCACGCCATGCCACTTTCTGAATTTTTTCTTTCAAGTTTCGACACCATGTTTACGAAAATGGGTTGTTCCGTTGGCGACCTTTTGTGACCTAATACCATCCTGAGCCAGGATTGGGGGAGGGGGGGGGGGCGTGGAGAGAGGCTGTCAAGAGAGGTGCTCAAAATAGCCCAGTATGAGTAAGGGTCAAGAGATAATGAGAAGTGATGTTCTCTAACAGAAATAATACCTTTTACAGTGTACAAATATTTTTGACCTTGTGTGATATATACATGTTTTTACAATGGCCAAAGAATGTTCAAGTGATGTCAGTAACTTTGAATAATTTCCACTTTGCTGTTTGAGATGTGATCATACCATAGCACCTTCAGGCATTACATGTCATTTAAAACAAGCTTCAGTACATATGATGTGGCATTTATTAAAGAATTTTTTTTTTTAACGAGTGAGGTTGTATTGTTTATTGCAGATAGAGCTAATTGAGCAGATACACCTCGTTACTTAGGACATGGTTTGTTTTTTTTCTTGTTTTTTTCTTTTGTCTCAGAATGTACAAATGCATGACGGAAAGCTTTAAGAAAAATGATCTATGTCTGGAGGGAAAATTAGTGTTGATTTTCATTAGGAATTATACAAAATATATCTACACAAACTACATAAACTACATGTGGGTATCATCTATTATAGATATCACAATGAGGAGTGATTTCTGTGAAATTGCTTGCTATATTACTTGCCAAATAATCTTGCTTCTCCTAATCTTTTGGACTGAATTTCCCTTTGTGGGCATTTCATAAAATGAAAGAGTAAAAGTGTAACTTAACAGGTATTGTTGCAAAAATGTTTTAAATTCTCAAAATGATGAGAAAATTTAGGTTCAAGAGATTGTAGATTTTTAACAGCAGCTGACAATGAGGCTTTTATTTTCGTGAACATCATATTTCCCTTGTGTAAAAAGTTCAGGGGTGTGTGTGTGTATGTGTGTGTGAAACAAAGAATTACACCTAATGTTTTCTCATTTTGTCCCAGGAATGACTGGGTAATTCAATTGTAAAGCTCTATAAGCAGAAAATATTGAATTCCTCTATTAAAGGTGTTGAGAGAATATGGTTTTAGGCTACAGTCAGCTTTTGTATATGCTTTCTGTAACTAGTGCATACAGTATATATTTTCTGAAGTACAACACTAGTACTGTCAACAAGGCTGCACAATCAGAAAAGGCACAACATATGGCAATAATACATACTGTGCAGTGTATAGTATTTTATCATTCTATTAAAAAGTCATATTTTGGTATATACATGTATACATGTATATACATGTATATATATATATATATATATATAAAAGCACACAAATGTAAGTGACGTCGAGGTTTAAACCTTGAGTAAAGGGTCAAGTTAAGGAACAGAGTCGGTTGTTTAATGTTATGGGATTGAAGATGCGAATTTGGACAACAGAACTGATATTTGAGATACTTTAAGGGGGTGTAAACTGATGAGACTATGTGTCTTTCTCATGGCCTGACTCTTCGGAGGGGTCATGCTATTACCTCAAGTACGAACGTGCAACATACACAAAACTGAAGAGTTTGGGCAACTTCAGTCTGTTTTGCATTCGTTTACGTGCAGTTGTCCAAAAAAGATGGCATTAACCAGCATTTGCCGTGCAACATGCCCTTTTAGTAAAGGGTTAACTCGAGGAACGGTGTATATGACATCAAAGATGTGAAATCATATAACAAAACTGATACTTCAGATAACTGAGTAAAGGGTGTAGTAAGGGAACATGGTGTCAGTATTTAAATGTTATGGCATTGACGATGCGAAATGAGGCAGCAAATATTATACTGATACTTAAGATGTGTATTTTATTTCTGTTTATTAAATTAAACATATTTAAGATTTCATAGTCCGACCTAATTATCTGAAGCAAGTTCTTGTTAGAAATGATGACATACACATGCTGCATTTTATGAAATAGAAGAAGGGAGCATTTGAAACAAGGAGAGTGAACACTGACAAGAAAAATGATATTGTTTAGCTTATGTTGTCATATTGAGATGTTTGGTATGTTACCTGGGGGCTGTTTCATGAAGCTGTTCGTATAAAGTTACTCGTATAAAGTTACACATGACTTTACCAACAACTTGAATATGAAGAGCCAGATAGGATGCCTAAAGTCTTCCTGGGGAGCGTTTCATCAAGCGTTTTGTCAGTGATTTTTACTGACAAATTTGCTCTCAGCCAATCAGATGCAAGGATTTCAGTAGCTCATAACAGTTGTCGGAGAAAATAACTGACAAAACGTATGATGAAACACTCCCCAGATGTTTTAACAAAGTGTGACTGTATTTTCAGTAACCTCAATCAAATTATGGCAAAAACTATAATTTGCATTTAAAATGTTTGTTATAATAAGAATGTTAATCTACATCTGCACAGTTCAACTTTAGTTAATGCAGTTGAAAATGATTGAACATTCCATTTGGCTTGTCATATTTAAGTCATTCGTAAAGTCATGCGTAACTTTACGAACAGCTGTATGAAACACCCCCTGAATATATATGCACCTCTTCCATGTGCACTTATGCAATATCCATAGAAAAATTCTTTTAGCAAATGTTAACCAAAGATTTGAATGTTTATTCAAAGTCTTTGATATGATTACTTGTTATCTACAGGTACAGATTTATTTATTTATTTATTTATTCAATGGTTTATTATGTACACAACAGCAGATACATTTTGCAGCCTGGTTGCTGAATTGCATGTTCTGTTACAATCGCACGAGTACATGTATAAATACAAATCTAAAACAGTTAATACAGTAATGGTAGGAACGGTAGTAACAAAATGATAGCTAGGCAGGGAGGGAGAGGGAAAGAGAAAGAGAGAGAGAGAGAGAGAAGATTAACAGAATGTGTATAAAATACAAATGCATAGTTGCATATTTACAAATTCATTTAGTAAATGTACAAAGCATGCACAATTGTTGACATCAGTATTGAGAAATATGTGGATTCTGTGATAGGTAGAATTGAACATCAGCTTCACTACATATTATATACTATGTTTTGTCTGGATATTAAATTAAATTAGAGTAGAGAAGTTTGGTAGTTGTGTGGAACGTCTCACATCCCTGCTACTCAGGCATAGTAGTAATATAATAGTTTAATGTAATAATAAGAGCATGCTACAGTTTGCTCAAACCTCAACATAAACAGAACAGAGCAGTCACATTCCAGAAGAAGACATGAAAGAAGTTTAGAAGGTGGTATGAAATAAAACATGAATGACAAGAATTTTTTTTTTCTTCAGATGTTGACCTTGTTTTAGAATGTTGGGAAAACTGCTGTGATGTAAATCAAATACTGTATCTCGTAAATGTTGAGATTTATGAGGAGCAGCTTTATTCTTCCGTTGATTGAAAAGATTAAAACATAATGTTTGTTGAATTATACAGAGTTTCCTTCTATTGCTTTTAGGAAATGATGTTTTGTCAAATTTTTTACCGTTGCCAGTCAGCTTTTCTATTCCAATTTACAGTCTTTTGCAGCATATTGCAGATACGCCATCCAATCCAATACGGTATACTGACTTTACAATGATGAATTTATCATTTCTGCGCTTGACCTTATTAAAATGGATCTCATATTGAGAATAATATAAGAAATATGTGTACATGTATTTGTGATCATTTTATGATATAAAAATGCGATTGGGCTCGTATTGAAAAAAAAAATGCTCTATATCTTTCTGAATCATTTAATTTTGATACCCAGAATTTCACATACATTTTAGGAATGTTTAGTTCTTGCCAGAAAACACTCATTGTCATATATGCATATGTACATGTAGATGGTTAGCGGATAAGGCCTAAACAGCAAAATGTGTTCTAGTTCATATGCAGAAACTGTACAGGCCATACCTAGGGAAATGCAGAACATTACTGCCTGAAGTCTTTTCAAAGGCATGGGTTTAATAACTTTGCTGTTATCATGTCAAAAATATTGGCCAGGGTTTTTTTAAAGTGCCATAATTCAAGACCAGG